>PVLA01001499.1:295000-351950 GCA_004027455.1 Hydrochoerus hydrochaeris
TTCTCCACCAAGCAAAAAAGCAGCAAGCAGATTCTGGTGGCCGTTAGGAAGTTTTTCGCTTAAGTCCAAGGGGAATTCAACAATAGAGGTATTACATTACTGAGTAATGAATACATCAAAGCTGGTGAACAAGAAATTGCAGCTTTTACTCTGTTTGAGTGAGAACAAAATATAAAGCACCAATTTAAAAAATAACCAAATGACTACAATTTAATTTTTTGCTTTGTTTACAGGTTTGAAAACTTTAATTCAGCTCTATTAAGCACCTTTATGATAACACGTATCAAAAGTGCCATTCTTAAAATGTACATCAATGCAGGGAGTGTTTCCAGTTCCCTAAAGAGTAAACACCATACTTTCTTCTGTACACTTATCCTGAATGTGATCAAAGTATACCTGCTTCCTATAGAATATTGTTCCTAGGGATACCCGCCTTGGTAGACTATACAAAATGAGTGCAGAATGTACCACTAAAAGGAAATCTTTAACATACTGAGGGAACAAGTACACATGGTTTCCATTATTCAGGGAGGAGGGGAGAGTATACATTATTGTCTTCCATGCCCTTCTTTGAGACCCTTTGTTCGTACATTTCACAGGAAAGCCCCCATATAACTTTTCATAAAGTCTGATTTCTGCTCTTCTCCTAGGTTTTAATCCACCTCCACATTTTAGAAACTTATTAACAAATCAAAGTTTTTTAGTTTTATCGCTACTGAACATATTTACAGTTTTCAACACACACACACAGCTAATCAAAATGTTCATGGGTTTGTAAAAGATGACCACGTGATAACTATCTTATTTGTTCTTACATTTTCAGAAATGAACATAAAATTCAGATTCTTGTAGCTCACTATTTCATTTAAATGAGACTTCTTTTAAACCACACAGTTTAGAAAAACAAAAACTGATACAATGTATTAAAACACATAATAACAAGAGTCTACATGTAAAAATATAACTTTTACATACACAATTTCAAAATAATGATACGTTTGCCATTTGTTGCATAAAATTTACAAATGTATTTCATTACTATATAACTGGCAAAACAGGAGAACAGATGGAACATTTAGACCATTTTGATGGATTTATGGCATTTACTCAGTGCTGATAGGTGGAAAAACTACTTGAACAGGGATTGTTTTTTTCTTAATACATGCCAAGATTGTGTGGCTGTAAAAATAGAAACGAGTTAGAGACAAAAGGGTGCTGACAAATACTTAACTAGGAGCACTATTTGTTTACTGCACTATACACCAAAGTCAATCATTATAAAGATTTATGATGGAAATTGGTTCAATTGTGCCCAGACGTCAAAGCTAGCTATCTGATGAGTTGCTGTGCCATAGCTTGATCTATGTTTCTATCAAATATGGTAAGTATAAACTTCATTCATACTGGCCAGAGAAATACTGCACTACCCCTCCTCAAAAAAGTGCAACTTAATGCTTTAGGACTTATAAGGCTTGTTATAATGCTGCATGATGACTGAATATTGGCATTTTTCAGACGAAGGAGGAGGCAGGTTAAGTCATCTACTTTTTAGTAAACCCATTTTGAAAAAAAAATTAAGAAAGCAACAAAATCAATCAGCTCTGTCACACTACTTGCAATTTTCTCATTTGACATTTTTTGAACTTTGTTTTTTTTGTTTTTGTTTTTTTCCAAAAATCTGACCATGTATTCAGAAACGCCTCACTGCACACTACTTCGGCTACACAGGTAGGTAACACTTTAATCGTTTTGTTAAATCACAGCCACTTTGATTATGTTATGTTTCCGATGATATAAACATTGGAAGGCACAGTGGTAACATTGTAGCATTCTAACCTTGTACCTCTGAAAATCCCAGAAAAGGGTCACAAATGCAACACTACAAGTCAGACAAACTCTTGTTGCCATGTCTTGGTAATGGTGCTTGTAATATCTACACACGATGTGACTTTTAAGTCCGGTGTTCCCAAAAGACTGGAGAAACAACTTTCTACTTATTTATGAATGAGAAGCAACTTCAGGGTCAGCATTTCATCCTGCACTGCCCCTCCAGAAGCAGAGTTGGCACTACAGGTTATGATAACAAACCAGGGAGGGGGACAGAAATAAGACCAAAAAAAAAAAAATCCCCCCCAAAACCAACAGTAACAAAGAACAAAACCAAAAAAAGAGAAAAGAAAAAAAAAAGGAAAAAAATTCATATTTACAGTAAAATCTTTCTTTTAAAAAAGTTAATCAGTACTATTTTTTTACAGGAGAAAAAAGTCTGAAACAAATGAACAAAAGCTTACCATAGTCACTAAATTTTTAATATATATTTATATATATATTTATATATATATTTGTCATAGGTCTATAAGATCCATCTGTTCCTCCTACCCTAAGGAATGGCTAATGTCATCACTTCGTTGTCATCAGGACGTTTGCTGGTTTTGTTACTAGGGCAGCCGAGCTTCCCCTATTCAATATCCAGTAATTATAAACACTAGCTGACTTGAATACCAACAAAAACGTTCATGTAGTTTTCTTCAGAAGTACACTTTTTCATTATTGCAAGTTTACAATTTTTTAAATTAAATATTTTTTTTCAGACTTACAAATTAATTATATTTTTTTTTTCCAAAAGAAGTTTAGGCACAAATGCATTGTTCCACGGTGTGGAAAGATTGCCATTCAGTCTCTGGGCTGCGTCTCCGCCTGTACATACTGCTTTGCACATTCTGAATGATATGTTAAAGAAAGTCGCCCCTCAAGTTGCACTTTTTTCTTTCTTTTTTTTTGTTTGTTTTTCTGTTTTTTGATAATTGGGAATGCTGAAACCTCTTGCGTCTGCGATTCATAACTACTCAGACTTGTCTTATATTACAAAAAAGGGGGTTAAGGAGAAGTGTTTATGTGGGTTTAAGATAATACAGCTGTTAAGGAAGTGGTCTCTTGTTTTAATGAAGCAATGTGGCAACTTGGACCTGAGAAAAGAAAAAGAGAGAAGAATTAATTAGTGTCTTCCTGAAAGAGGAGGTACTTTAAAAAAAAAACAACTCTTTTTTTCCCTGAGAAAGAAAACTATCTGTTCATTTGGGTCAAACTTGGCTGTTCTGGCTGGGGTGTGGGTGAGAGGGCTGTGTGAAATGGTGGGGAAAAACTTGCCCTTTCACATCTGTCCCATGTGATTTGATGTGTCTCCCATTCCAGGGTGTGGGCCAGCCAAGGAGAGTGGCGGAGGCTCTGAGGACACCTTCTCTTCCTCCCTTCTCTTTAGACAGGCTGCTTTCGGATTCAGGTTTCTTTCTGTGGAAGATGAGAGCGTGGGGCGTTTTGTTAATGCCAAGGTTTCTGGTAGAGGGTTGCAGTCCCCTCCTCCTGTTTCTCCACCCGCCGGCTCAGCTTCACAGCACAGTTAGGAAACGTGCACTGTGGCAGTTCAATTGGTTGGTCATCAGAAAAGTTAAACTGCACAGATAATCTGTACCAGCATTTTACAGTTTAAAACAAAAAACATCGGGAAAGCAAGTAAATGAAGCTCTGATAACTGACAGTATGAACTGAGATTACAATGCAATGCTAATTGTAAGCAAATCCTATAGCTTAATTATCAGGCAAGGATCGCTGCTTATGAACTTAGACATGGCTGCATCTGAGGAGGCTAAGGCTTGGCTGCCTGCTTCTGCTCCCGGCTGAAGGTTGTTCTCAGCTCACTGACCTCGGACTTGCTGCTCCAAGCTGAGGATGACGGCCACGGCCTGGTGGAGGATCAGGAGCTTGGTCTGGGGCTTGTCACTCTTGAGGTGGAGCTGCACCATGCGCCCGAGCTCCTTGAAAGCCTCGTTAATGTCTCGGACCCGCAGGCGTTCACGGGCATTGTTAGCCATCCTTCGCTCCTTCTCCCGCTCAGCCTTCTGCTCCGGGGTCAGGTCCTCATCATCGTTATTGCTGTGGGACAAAAGGGAGGAGACATTTTCTAACGGTGTGGGGAAGAGGAAGGTACTTAAATTATTACTATTATTTTTCCCGGAGTTGTTATGGAATTTTTCCATTTTAATGTGTCCTTGGCAGAATTTTATATCCACTTGACCTTGGGATGGCTGTGGAAGGCAATATACAATGCATTTAGTTTTTCAAATGTCATGTTAAACAATGGAGGGCCCAAAGTGTGCCCAATGTGGTGTGCAAAAGGGGAACTGGAGGTTTTATAGTTACATTCTGCAAAGCCTCCACCAATGTATGCTTAGCTTACTCAGCATGATCCCACTTGAGAAAAATTGTTTATGTGACATCTTTTAAAAACTTTGACATCTGAAACCTAGGGAAAATAAGTGACTGAAAAGAAATTTTGATAGGTAAAGCAAATACAAGGCAGGTTAACAAGAGTAAGACCTAAGTCCTATATTGAAAATGCCAATGCAATCGCAGTGGAGACAGTGGGGCTCCAGCCTAGGTGCTCCGCCCCCACCTGAAGGTCTGAAGGTCTTGGAAATTCACTCGCACTACCTGAGCCTCATTTCTTCATATAGAGAATAAAAAGTTGGTTAAACATCACTTACAGGTTTTAGTATGGATGTTTATGATCCCAAAATAAATTGGGGAAACCTACATTGACAGTAGCAATGTTAAACAATGGAAGTCCAACATCTACTCCTCATATAGTGCCATGACCTCACCATGAGTCACAAATGAAGACAAACAGGAATCTTGGTAGGAACCAAATGAGTCTATGACTCATCATACAAGGATGATGGTGCCCAGTATGGACTGGAAAGATAAGATCACTTCTGACCATTTCTGAGTGTCACTGTGACCAATTACAGACTTTTAATGGGAGACAAATAGGATGATGAGTCATCTAGAAAGGAAAGCATCTTGATAAGGTTTCATGACAGAAGGGCTTATGGTATTTCCAGTGCTATCACACAGAAAGGAGAGGTTTGGAGATATCTGGGAGCTCAAGAAGATAGAACAAAACAACACCAGATGACCAATGTGAACTACTATAAGTAATAATTTACCTGGATATAAGAGACATAAAAATGAAGAAATGTCAGTGAAAAGCAGCTAGACCCTAGTATAAGAAATAACATCAAGGGAACCATGAGCCTAGAGATTCGCATGCTGAGCTCCAGGACTATGAAGCTTAGCCACTATCTTGACTTTCTCTGAGTTGAAAATGTTCACAGAATAAAAATGATAAATCACAACATTGCAGATTAGAAGACACATGGAAAGTTATCTAGTTGGCTCAACCCACACTCAGTGAATGCTGGCTTAAGAGGTATAATTCCAGTCTTCTATTTTGGGTAATGCATGGGTAATCTCCAAATTACAAAAAGGACCAACTGGAGGAGCTCTAATCAATCAAAAATGAGTAGTGTTTTAGGGTTGCAAGTACATGTGGTACACGATGATGTATGAGGGCCAAGAACACTTAATGGGGAAAAGGAGAGTCGGAGGAGGAAGACATTAAGGGAAGATGCTGACAGGCTGGACTACTCATCCATAGGTTTGACTCCTTTCCAGATGGCCTTGTCTGTCACGCTAAGTGGAAAAGGCTCTCTTTCTCTGCTTTCTGGTCCTCTGCACTTCTCTGCTGATCCTTCCCTGCTTCTCACCCATGACTGCAGCTGACATCTAGGAAATTCAGGTAACTATTAATTTGTTCCTGCATCCATTACACTTACTGTTACTAGGCTAAGATAAGGAAAAGGAAACAGATTTGAGTCTCTGCTGGGTCCACTCTAAAACTAAAAATCTGGCAGCAGTTTTACACATCCAACATGTGCTATACCTTCCATGGCCAGGGGACTTGAAAATGGGAACCTGTTTTCCAAAAGTTTTCAGGCTAATGACTGACTAGAATTGGTTATTCACTAATCAATACATTAGTTATGTGAATAAACTATAGATTTAGAGAGTACTGTTTTACAACACAGTTTTAGAAACACACACACACACACACACACACACACACACACACACACACACGTCCCAAAGGTGACCTTTCAAAAGAAAGTTTTCAATGGTAAATTAAAATTTTCTGAAACTTCAAAGCATCTGTGAATACGTATAAGTTATGAGGACACAGTTAAGTCACCAAGAACTGACTTAGACTAACAGTGAAGCTGTTAATGGTGTGAAATCCCAGCCCAGGGACTTTTTGCTAATATGGCCAAGCATCAGGAAAATATGAAAATGGGGTAAACCAGATATATTTAGCATTTCTGGAATTGTAGCAGTATATATAATTTGTCTCAGTAATTATAAAATCAACATGAAAAGACACTGTACTCTTAATGCATAAAAGACATTAGCTATCATCTTGAAAACCACAACCTTAAAAGGAAAGTTATATGTACCTTTAGTACAGCTGGTTTAATTTGCAAACAGAAATAACTCAAAAGTGTATTGTATATCATGTGCATGGGGCATTCAAAAACTATCCAATCACCAGAATAAAGAGACAATTCTGATTTAAAAATATCACATACTTAAGACCAAACAAAACAATTTTCTTGCAGTTCTGTTTTTTATAGAAAGAATTATCACAGAGAAAAAAAATAGCAATTTACCTATTACTCTTGTATATATTAACATTTTAGGACATGAATGGAAAATTACTGTTTTCTTTTTAAAAATAAGAACAAAGTAACACATGCACATATATATCAAGTGACTTTTTAACATGGCTAGAAATCTCTTTGGAAATAGTTTAGGGAGAACATTTCTGACCAAATTGGTGGAATATAGTTTTTAAAATAGACCATTTTCATTTAAATCAGTTACAAATTGATTTTACTGTGTGCAATTAGCATTGAGTCCAAATTCATAAATGTAAAGACATTTTAGGCTTCACTAGAGTACAGGTATCTTAAGCGATACTTTTGGTACTTCTAGAATAGGCCTTCAACTTTCTTTTCATCTGTAGAATTACCTGCCAGGAAAAAACTGAGTAGTTTCTTCCTGTTCTGTTCACTTCATCAAAGTCCAATAAAGGAATTAAATGAAGCGACAGTATTATATACTGTTACCTAGATCTTGACCTAGTAATTGATTTGATATCCTTCTTGTCGTCATCTAATTTCTTGTCCTCGGAAGATTTCGTGTCTTGCAGGTTCTCATCGCCTTCATCATCGGACTTGATCTCAGAGCTGCCAGAGGAGACACTCTGCCCCTGTAGTCCTGGTGGCATGCCTGAGAGAGAAAGGTGGGGGGAGGGGAGGGGAGGGGAGGGGAGAGGAGGAACCAGGTTACATGTACACCAAAACTCGATGCACAAACATGCCCTTCAGATTGCAAAGCTAGACAATTCATTTTGCTGAACTGTTATCCTGTCACTTTTTCCTGTTAACTGGTGAAGTTTCAAAAATGCACCTGCAGAAACAAGTTTTTCCTCCATTGGCTCTGAGGTTAAATTCTATTTTGCAATCTTTTGGAGTAGATGGTAATTTCACTGTCTACAAAACATCAACTTAATTGCAATGAAAATCATAATCATGAAAATCACACACCTCAAAGTTCTGATTAAGAACCCAAGTAAATATCACTATTATATTGAGTTTCTTCCATATGCAATGATTTAATAGAAAAATATCCTTAAAATATAATTCCCAGGCAGTACACTAAATATGTGCAGTCAAGACTTCAATAGATACCCTGATGATATTCTGAAATTAGGCTTCTCTTATCCTCAAGGAGTAATCAGCATTTAAAAATGTACATACAGAAGGCAGTTCACAGCTTACTAAAGAAATTTCTAGGTTTATCACTGCTCAACTTTCCAAGATCACATTACATTTTAAAACATGGTCTTAATGTAATTTATATCTCATGTAGATGTATTCCTATCTGGGTTTCCTTCCCTTTGTAATCTGTGCATCCTACAACTGTCACTCAATTTGGTCCATGGCTCCAAAGCATTCTTATCACCTGGAAGCCATCAGAAATGCCTAATCCCACATCTAATGAATCAGAATCTGCATTTTAAATAAGATCTTTAGGTCCTGCTTATCACATTTGCAGTTTAAGAAGCACTGAACTAAAACAATGAGGGAAAAACCAAAGGTTCTTTAAAAGAAAGGCCACCAGATTTCTACTAGCCAAAAGAAAATGGACAGCTGTACCAATATATGTATGTAACTAACACTAGATGTGTACCATGGCTAGAGGATGAAAAGTTATATGGATTCCTCAGGTAGTGTGGTTCTGTTTTAAGTGTTAAGGGAATGAGAAAATGTCGCTAGGCAGTATGGCCAGCCAGGGGCATAGGATAGCTAGATATAAATCTGGTCTGTGTAGTCCAACTTCTTGGAGACATGAAAAACTCCTACAGTGAGGGGTCAGGAGGCATCGTTATACGGCTAGATGATTTAAGTGCAAAAACCATCCAATCAAGTTCCATGTTTTAAATGCACCCACATTTCCTTCCATCTTAAACAACAAAAATATTTTCCTTCCTTCCTATTTATTTGGAAATATCATTTTCAGGCCACAAATAACCATATTAGAGGACCAAGATGAGTAAAATGTGGAAATAGCTAAAATAAAATTTCCTGTCATCAGTCTGTTGTCTCATTCCCTACTGAAAATGGGACTGGGATTTCGGAGGATATTTGAAGAAAACAGTTACTGAAGAAACACAATTAGTAGGCTACATTCTAGCTTTCTCATTTACTAGCCATTTTGATACCAAATTTGATTTTTGGTTTTCTGCTGGTGCTTCCTGAGGGCTGACAGCTGGGGTTGCCCGGCGTCTTCTCGGGGTGCACTGCTAACACAAGGTCAGAAGAACCCTTCTGAAGTATACTTACCTCTGTACGGGTCCTGGGGTGGGTTCAAATCAGGGGAAGTTGCAGACTGGACAGGAAGCTGTGGAACCGGAACCTGGTTTGGCAGGAGAGAATGGCTGCCTCTCAGGGCCACACCATCTTCACGATGGGCCCCAACCTGAACGAAAGACAGGAACCACTGTGCTTAGTAGGAGCAGGAGGTACAAAAGCTATTTCCAGGGGCAGCAAGGCCCTAAAGCAGGAAGGCTGGCCTTGAAAAATGCAAGCCTCACAAATGTGACTCACTAGAGGGCGCTGGAGGACTGCACATGTACCTACAGTGATCTGCAAAAACACTTATCGCTCAGTAAGATGCCGTGCTGTACATCCAGTGACAAATATGGCAGAGTAGCTCAGGCAGGTAAAACGTCAAATTGTCTCCCAGGGTGCTGCAGTGGAGCGCACTGATTCGTACCCATCTGTCTTCTATCATGTCCGCCAACAGATCTGACAATTATCTTAATGCCCATATGCTTAATTGTGGGCTTCTCAATTCCCCCATTGCTATCGGAAATCCTACAGGAATTTCAATTTGGCATTCGACTTTCATTTCAGGGGATAAGATTCTCAGGCCTGCCATTTTTTTCCCCATAATGCCAGCTAAGCCTCTGACAGTGGAAGCTACAGCAGTGTGGGACACAGCCCCTGCTCGGTACAAATATAATAAAATGTCACCTGGCTTTCCAAAACTGGCAGCCCATTCCAAATTAATGTTTACTGTATTTCATCAGCTGCTGAGTTCCAAATCCAAAGGGGGACCATTTATGCCAATGCCACCACACCGGAAAATGTACCAATAAAGGTTTTATTAAACACACCAGTAATGTCATCATTGCCACACAAGGATGTTTGGACATTTTTCCATTTTTTTCACTACTTTCACTGTAGAAAGATACCATATTGAAAACAGTCTTTATGCTTCCAAGAATAAGATTATGGAATACTGCATAATTACTTGATTTGAAAAAAAATACTGCTTAGCTTTTTTATTAACTATTACTACCTACGCTGAACTCATGGCACTGAAGCAGTGTTTGTTGACTTCATAGCACATGTCTTAAAGCAAAATTGTTAAGCACTTGTAAATCGAAAGGAACATGAGCAGCTCATATCATCTTTGTATTTCCAAGTAGTTATTTCTTTAGCCTATTGTTAAGTGACCAGTTATGCGAGACAATGGGAATAACACTAAAGAATATTAATCTGTGAATTTACACTACCATGAACGAATATTTATTTCTAATCCAAAGATGTAAAACCATAAAGTGGAATCTTGATCCTGTTACTACCAGAATGTTGTAGTTACCCAAGTATTTCCAAACAATGCAATGATGGTAACTGAATCAACAACAATCAAATTCACAGGATCCAAGGCAGCCACGTATTAAGTATCACTTTTAATGCATAAGTACTACTAAACAATACAAAAGAAAAAAATTCCAGGCAAGACTGGGGTTGAAATGTAGTTCATCTAAATTATATTAATTGTTCAGATTAAAAAACCAGCAAGAGTTGTAAATGACTTAAAGACCAATAAACATTGGGAAACTTTAGCTGAGAGATCTGGGAAGTTGGGTGCCATGTGCACCCAGTGCTTGTGTTACAAACTGGAACTTTCGGAGTGGTGGTTACGTAGCCTCAATGTGACTTCTTCAGATGTACTGAGATGCTGGTTATCTCCCATATATCGCTGACCACAAACTGGCTTTTCAGTAGATGCCCAATCAATGGCCTTTGCTTCAGCTCTGGAGCTCTGCAGGATTAAGTACAGTCCCTCCCCCCAGTCAAGCTTGGTGCTACACCAGACCTTTTCCTCTGTAACTCAAGTCTGCTCTCACAATATCCCATGCCCACTTTGCACCTTTCCACACGTGTCCCCAAATAAGTATGTGATAGCGACTCTCCATTAAGATTTTGGTTTGCAGAATTTATAGCTGTGCATTTAAGTGACTGATTCAATTAATTTCTCTTTCAATCTAAGATCTCAAATTATAAAGATGAATTTTACAGTCTTTGATCAAATAGCAGATCTTTATGCCTGCCACTCAATGTGATACCAAATAACTGCCCTAGTATCAATTCATATTTAGTGGTATTCCCAGAGGATTTAATTTCTTGAATTTCTATAAAGGATGATCTTTAAGTTATAATCACTGATTCGATCTTAATGGAAATGTATGTGTCTTCTACACCAGAATTATTCTATTAATGTTCTCAAGCTTTATACTCATCTGTGCTATAATTTAGGTTTGGCAGTTTATTTTTCATTTAAAATGTACTTGGTTATTGATCCTGAAACTTTTTCTCTAGATAGCATTTAGCCAAGTTCACAAAAGAGGAAAAAAGAACTCACAAAAATTATCTTTTTATTTTCTTTGTCTCAATATGAAAATCAGTGTAACTGATAATAAAAGGCAACTACATCTAGGTTTTTATTGTGGCTGGTTCCTTAGCTGTGCTATTATAAGTTTCTCAAATACAAAATGAAGAATACTAAAATTACAGAGAATAAATCCCAGGGTGATGATAAAGAACATCAATAGTATATGAAAAAGTCTTGTATATAACAGTTACACAAATGTTACACAAAGTAGTGTTTTTCAAAATTAATTGAGTTTATTGGTTCATTATGCATAATGATCACATTCATCATAGTGAATTTGTACCTGTATACGACACACACAAAAAGAAGCAAGTAGTACATTTAACTGAAAGTACTTGCATATTACATAAAACTAATAGTTCATGAAATTAAAAGATCTTGAAAAAAGCTGTCTTCACTTATGGTCATCTTTGTGCTCTTGTTATCCATGTTGTTCAGATCTATTTGATTTTAAATCTTTTACCTGAACAAAGACAGTAAAATGTTAAACATGTATTTGAGAATACGTGTGCCTAAACTATCTTTTTGTTTGGATTTTAGGCATATTACCTAACTTGGTCTATTCTCTATAGATCATCTTAGATCATCTCAAACATTATGAGTCATTTTTCCAGAAAGGAAGATGGAGACAAAGTTGTCTTTGCTGTTTTAAGGTTTCCCTTTTGACTGTGGATATTTTGCCTTTTTATTTATTTACTTTTTGGCACTGGGGATCAAACTCATAGCCTCATATGTGCCAGGTAGGCACTTGTGCCACTGAGCTAAACTGCTGGACAGTTTGGATCCCATGAATGACTTCTATAGACCCAGTACTGAGCTTAGTACTAAGATCAGGATCTCTAGGATCAATTCTATGGCCTATGGCTGAGGCAGAGTATTCCCATCTGAAAAGACAGCTTCTTTTTACTGGTTTCTGGGCTGCAGACAGCATGTTCTAACCTTACTTATTTCTCTTTTAGAAACAATATTTCTGTGCACATAAAAGAAAAGAAAGACTGTGAATAATCTGTATAAATTTGTCACTAGAATAACTCCAAAAGAGACATAGGAACCAGAAGTGTGCTGTGTATATATATAAGGGCTGATGATTTTGTTCACTTTGCATATAGTAAGTACATAACACAAGTAGGAAAAACTAGATTTATTCAACACACAAGTTAATCTTTAAGTCTGATGTTTGGTGTGAATTGTAAGAAAGTTTGTATTTCAGTAAAGCCCTATTTTGATAAACTTTTCAGTTATATAGCAAGATTAAAGCCAGCTTATAAAAAGTTGATTTTATTAATACTCAGTGCAAATGTTTTTGCAATTTTTAAGTCTTCTGATAGACACCCACAATATAATACTTTTAGATACATTACGCTAAAAGCAAAAGATATAAGTAAAATTTTAAATAATTATTAATTGATTGATTAGAAAGTCTATTCATACATCAACAAACATTTTCTTTTCTAGTCCATGCCTGTCAGATTTTGATGTGCCAAAGACAGAGTGATGGGTAACTCCGTTGTGGTCCCTGTCCTCACACAGCTTTGTGAAATTTTTGTGTACTCATCAACTTAATGTGCTAATTTTAGTAGCAAGGAACAGAAATCTATTTTAAGTAAAAAGGAGTTTGTCATAAAGGTTGTGGTGACCTGTACTTTGCATCCAGAGATCTCTGGAGACCTGAAGCCACCGTGCTCCCGATGGGCTACTTGGCCCTCTCTCACCTCTAGCCTACCTCTGCTTCTCTGTGGCTTCTGCCCTCCTCACGCAGCCTGGTCTCTTCTTCCTTCAGAGTCTTTTTTGGTATATTCTTTTAGAATCTGTACCTGCCACTAACTCCCTCTTGGTCTTATTTCTATATTCTGAATGGCAGGATCATCTGATGCCCAGGTCATTATTTTTGAGAAATCCATGATCCTATGAATAACCCACTCCAGGAACAGGTGTTTTTGTGATCCAATGAGCTGTAGCCCAATCATGGCTACCTCAGCCTGTTCCTTTTGTAGACCTGGTAAATCATGGCTGAGAAATGTAGGTGCAAATATCTAAGCTACATTTTATCTTAGGTCAAGTTATGGTCAAATGTTGACACAGCTATTTAAATTCAGTCATGTGAATTTACCTCTGAGAATAATTAAATACCTTTAGATATGTATTACTTCTTTTGAATCATGTAAATACCATGTAATTTTAGATAATCATACTTTTCAAGAAAACATCAATATATTAAAAGCATTTTAAAATCACAGACCATAGACTGTAAGAGTTTGAAGAAACTTAGAAATTGGGCCAAACTATTTTACAGAGCAGAAGGGTATAGCTGAGAATGGTAGAGTAACTTAGTCAATATCTAGTTAGAGAACTAAAACATTCTGAACTCAGAAAACTTGTAGAGCTGAACATTTTGATTACACACACACACACACACACACACACACACACACAGAACTAAGGGAGAAAAAGGAACTTCTTGGAGCCTTTGTTTTAAAACAGTGTGCATGTATACACACGCATATACTTATATACAAAACCATTACAAGCATATATACCTATGCACAGATAGATATAAAAATCATTTTAGTTTTGTCACAGGAAAAATCACAGTTCACCAACTCAGTCCGAGGCCAAGATATCTAACTAAATTACAAAATGTAGTATCTGCCACAACTCTTCCAACATAAACAGATTTAAAAGACATGCAGTTTCAAATTAGGTGGCTGTTGGCCAGGCTGTTTTTATAGCAGGATGCCGTACAGCATCTCGGTAAATATCCTCATCCTTATCCTCAAGCTAACAACAAACACCACAAACAAAAAAAGACATTCAGTGCTTTTGCTCTCTTTGTTTCCAGGGAGCATTGTGAAAGTAATTATTCTGTTGTATTTAAGAGGCCTATTTCATGGATGGGAAAATGTATTAAATTTCATTTGGCAGTTATTCAATCCTAGTTAATGTTATCTCTAGAGATAACTGCTTCAAAACAGGATTTCAGACCCCAGTTACTTCTATTCTACCACAATCCTTCTAAAAGCGTATAAAACACTAACTTTAAGTAACTTTTCATCAATTTCTAGACCCAAGTGATAGTGACCCAAAACCAGATACGCTATTAGAGACATTTTGGTACAGCGAAATTTAAGTCTGTTATTAATGGCTTTGGGTTCAAACTTTTCCTTTTAATTTAGGTGATTTTAAGAAAGACAAAAAGTAACAAAGAAAAATGGGACAAAAAAAATATTTTTACTCTTCTTTCTTGCTTTTCCAAAGCCACAAAAGAAATGTTTATGGGATTTCACTTTAATTACAACTTATTGGCATGGCAAGCAGTTTTGGTGTCAAACTGTAATCTCTCCATGAAATATCAATTATACTTGACAGTTGTACACTACCAAATTTCATTTTCAATTACCTTGACAAATCTCTGTCATATTAGATGAAAGAAAACTTATTTTCTCACATGTGCAAAACACCACCTAGTCTAAAAACGCGTCTTTTAAAAAAAATAGAAGAAAGTGTCACATAAACTTTTTCTTGTGCTCACT
The DNA here is from genome assembly GCA_004027455.1 of Hydrochoerus hydrochaeris. NCBI lineage: Eukaryota > Metazoa > Chordata > Mammalia > Rodentia > Hydrochaeridae > Hydrochoerus > Hydrochoerus hydrochaeris. The sequence goes on from PVLA01001499.1 coordinate 309,730, forward strand.
CACAAGTGGAACTCAGAAGTTCCTAAGATGGTAGCAGTAGATCAATACCACGAGAAACAATAGCAGAGGCACTGAGGGTAGAAAACAAGACCAGCTCTAAAATATAACACTTGTGGGAAAAAGCCCTAACATCTGTGACACTCTTCAATCACAAACATATTTCTGTATTTCTGTTTAAAAAATTACCAGACTTATGTTTTTATTATTTATGTGATTAAACATTTAAAGGACTTTTAAAGGTCTGGATTTAATTCTTTTGTTTGGATTCTGATTCGATACTTAAAATGTTTATTAGGAACAATTTCATAACTGTCATTCGAAGGCCTAATTTTTTTCTAGATATCTCACGGTTTCGTTTATACTCAGTCTGAAATTTAATGTGATTTTCTATTGTGCAGCTCTTAGAGATTTATTTAATGCATATTCCCTGATAATAAAATAATTTTCTAGAGGATTTAAATCTGATCTAAATGATCTTGACCTTGGCAATGTTTACCTGTCATGTCATCAGCTGGGTTGCAACTCCCCTGGACTGTGCACCAACATGGTTGTAAAAGAATGGTTAAATGATATGGTTTGAGAAATGCAAATGGGATAAGCTGAATTCAGTTCATCTTTTTTTCTCTAACTCATAAGTTCCATCTACTAAAAGTGTTTCATTTCTCTCTTTCTTGTTTCCACCAGGTCCCTGGCCCCCAATTCTCTTTATTATTTTCCTACAATGGAAACTGTAACTGGTTGCAGCACCCAAAGCATGGACTGTGAGGAAGGTTACAGAGATCATTTTATCCTATCCCTGCTTCAGGTGGCAGCCCAGAAAATAGGTTCTACAGAGCTAAAATTAATCTATCCCCAGTGAACCAAACTCACCTAGCACAGAGGTTATGGCAAAGTCTTGCAATGGTTGTACCAATAAACAACTCTTATTTAGACCAAAGACAAAGTCACATAAATAATTCACATGTACCTGCAGTCTGAGAGCCCTGAAGTGTATCACACTCATATGAGTGACCCATCCTACATCTGACCTGTGCACAAAGCCGTAGCTGGCCAGCACAGACACTCCATCACTAGCATCTTACCATGACCCTTGGCTTCTACTTTTAAATGCTTTTCTTAATGTCTAATCACATATATTTTTGAAAAGTATTTGGAAAGGAAGCGTAAGTTTGAAGAAGCTGGCCTAAAGTGAAGAAACAGGTCTCCCCAGTCTCTTTCCTCACATCTTTGGAAGGCTGCCCTCTCTCGTCACCGCTTGATCCCCTCCTCACTAAGGTTCCAGCACAGGTAACCACTGTTCTATGGACCACGTCTTATAATTTTCTTGTGTTGCTGTAGTTTACCCGGATGCCCATGGACAATTCCAGTTCTCAAATACTTTAAACTGCTTACCCTGAATCCAATAATCTACCCATGGCTCCTCATGCTGGGCTCATTTCCACCTAGCCCTGGCTCTGTGTGCTGGGTGGGTTTCATCTCATGAATCACCCACGGCTTTTCTTTTGTTAGCTCTAAAGATTCCCCTACTTTTAACCCCTTCAAGACTGTACCAATCCCCAGAAATCTTTATTTCCTTATTGCTTTGCTGAGCCTGGACAGGGCTCTTCTCCGGCTACTCATTATAGAACATCTTCAGTGGCAATGTTCAACAGAACAGGGTGCAAACGTCAGTGATTTGTCTCGCTGTTTATTCATAAAGCCTGGTCCTGCCATGGGTTGTGAACATCCCAAGGGTAAGGCCCGGGTATAGGTCACTGTACAACACTGTCATATTACAATGTGCAAAGAGATGTTTCCTAAATAGCAATGACACACATGGCAGCTATCTGTGAGACTGTGCCTGAAATCTAAAACCTTTGATATTATGAAATACACATTTGGCATGTCTCTATCAAATAATAAACATTCCATCTCATTCAACAAATGCCTTTTGAATGTCTCTCTGGGCAATGTACTACTTAGAAATTTTCAGGGAAAAATAATAATAGACCTATTACTTTTCAGACACTTATATTTTAGTGGTGGGGTAATATAATTATGTAAAGCAAAGTAAGATAAATGTTTTTATAAAACAGGATGAGGCCACATAGAGTTTTAAAGGATGATAAAATCCTATCTCTTTGGGAAGATCAGGGCCCTTTAAGAAGGGAGAATTTTAGATAGATATTGAAAGGTGGGTAGAATTTTGATACCGACTATCTATAACATAATTTTTAAAAACTGATATTTAACACTGAATAACACTAACTATAAATGAAAATTCTATTTTTACTTTAATAAATGGCATAAGTTAGATAGTGTGTGTACCAAGAGGTTAGCAGTTAAGGACTGTGCGTTAACGTGTTTTTGTACTGTCAGTCTACATATTTCTGACAAAAAGCAGATTTTTGTAAAGGCCTTTATAAACCTCAATGACTTTGCTACAAAGTGAAGAACACAGGGCATTTTGGACACAAATGGTACCTCACTGTGTGCTGTATTACTGGCCCAAATGATTCCCTCTTATTTAGCTGCAATGAAGTCTTTCATCCCCCAGCTATACAATAATAGTTTCCACATGACCAGTGGCTCGGCTATAAATAAGATCAAAAGCAAAAGAAAGGATTTAATAAAAGAAAATGACATTAAGAGTACCATTGAATCAGGGGGGAAAATACCAATATGCAATGCAATTCTTTTTTAGGGGGGAGGTAGACAAAGTATCACAGTATCTCACAAAAGTTATATGCAAGGAGCAGGCATGTGCAAAATCCGTTTGTGTACGCCCTAGCGTGGTAAAGATTAAGTTGGGGAGGGGGCAGCATGAAAGGTGGGAGTAGAATGTCCCATTAGAGTTGAAGAGCAGTAACAGACTGAACAGCTAGTTCCCTTGCCCTAAAGACCACTGCAGAGTGTCAATGGCAAGTGTCCATCCATTTCTCTGCCCCTTTCTGTTCTGTTTAATGGAGAGACTTTTTGGTAATCCAGAGTTTCTCAGAGAATCATAACATTGCTCAACTCTAATACATGTGTTCTGAGAAAGGAAGTTTTTTTTGGCAGTGCATAGTGACTTGATATGAAGAGCCAACTTCCCAAACAAATTTGCTTCTAGTTCTTAAAAAAAAAAAAAAAATTTACAATGTTAATCTCTATTCCCAACTGCATAAACAGCTGCTAATAACTTCCCGCTCCCAGGGGAGGAGGCTTATTTCCTTTCATCTTCAGACTGGTGGATACCTGACTTTAGTGATTCCTCATGTTTTCCAAAACTGCTTCGATCTGTGTCTTGCCAAGTCAGGTTTTTTCTCCTTAGACTGCACCCCGAAACTCTGAAGACCTAGTCAGTTATAGTACTACTTACTGGAAAGAGAACTTCTTTTACAAGTGGTGTGTTTAAAGTGGATATTCAAGCACTTATAATCTCTAAGGGAGGGTAGAGCCTTTGGGCCTTATACACAAAGCCCTTTGGGGAAAGTGACCATTTTGATTTATTTCACACTGAGCTAATTAGTTACTCAAGCACTGGCTATGATCAAAGATTCTCAATTTTTAATATATTGCTAATAAGATTACTTTACTTAGATCTGTTTGTGTCCTAAATAAAGGAGCAAACTCAACACTTTTTCCTCTAATAGGAAGCCCCCTGCAGAACACCACCCCGCCAGGAGGCCCCTTGCGTCTTCCCACTTGTTCCCGAGCACCTGCTTTAATGGTGACCTCAGTTCTATATCTCAAGATTCAGACATTTCGCAAAACAGCTTTTTAAACAAAAGCCAGCTGTTTCCCATCTAGACTTCGGGGGGAAAATTTGGGCAGCTTACAGAAACATTACCCAGAGACTACCATTCTCCAATAACTTTCACACACTTGCAGCTCTGAACGAGCCCTATCCCTGTGTGGAAGCAAGGGGGAAGGAAAATGCGAAATTAGAATGTAGATGCTCCATGCCAGGGTTTCTGACAATACGCCCAATTAACTGCTTTTAACTGAATGTGGTTATTGTATCAGGGCAATGCTTCTCCAAAGATGTGATGCTACTAAAGTGGACATATTTTTTTGGTTAAACTGAAATTCACAGTTCTCAAATGATTTGCGGATATAGAAAAAAATGATAATTATGCATAACTATGAATGTCAACCAATTAGGTAGAACCCTTGAGGTACAGTAAATACTGCCTGCCTCTCGGTTTTCACTCTCGAAGCTGTACTGCCTAAACCCACTTCTTCTTATGAACCCATTTTATACTTCTGTTTTCTAAGCAACTAAGATCCTTTTGATTGGAAAATTTACAGCTACAATAAAACTTAAAATAACACAACGGCCACAGAATTTGAAAAGATATAAAATGGCCTAGGTCTAAGCTTGGCTTTTCAAACAGTGCCAAGTTGCACCAGTATTTTCTGTTTTGGTATGAATGACATAACTGAATTACTTCATGAGCTGCTACTTTAATTCCTAAGGGCGGAAAATTCCATGAGTTAATTTAATTTGGATGTAAAAAATACACATGAAAACTTGCTCTTCCTGTGGACTCTCATGTGAAATGTTCCAGCCAATTGTTGGAGCTGCCCTGCTGTGGAGGAGGGGCTTTCCCCAACCTTGGCTGCCAGCTGTAAAGAGCTACATTATCGGGCAATTTCCTCACTTCTGTTTGGGCAGATATAAGAACCTTTCGTTCCTACTCCTTCTTTTTAAAAATTCATGTCTATTGGGTGGCTCACCAAAGACTCTGCTATCCTGTCTCTAACTGCTGAAATTCTACACAGACTCTAACTGGAGCTCTGTGACACCTGCAAGAAGCATTCCCTAGCTGTCTCAAGCACTTGTTAGGTTGCTTTACAATCCTACCTGGTGCAAAACTTAAGACATATACTGGTACCAAAGGCCTACCAGGGTGGAAAACCCGTGAGATCAGAGACTTTCTCTTGAATCTCGGACCATTCCCAATGGTGTCCAAAGAAAGCAGAAGCAGAAAGAGTCAATGATCGTATGTGTGTATTCTAAAGTTTACAGTGCATGCTTTTCCCTCAAGAAAATCTGCACTCTGCAAAACAGAAGGATAATGCGACATTTTTTACAATGCAAAGGCTGTGCCTATGCCAAATTATGGGTGATTTAGTACTGTGTCCTTGCAGCCAATAAAAGTTCAATACAATGATGCTGACTGGGCTACTACAAGTTATCTCTCTGCTTCTTCCTCCCTTATTTAAGAAGAACCCATGTAAAAATCTGAGGAGGTTTCAGGTCATATATATCTATATCTATATCTGTATCATATCTATATAGTGAAGAAGACAGATTTAAAAGTATTACTTATGTAAAGCTCACAACCACAGGATGCTAAACACATACTCTGTGGGAAAAAGAAATTGCAGGATGAAGGTTTGTTATAAGTCCTCGGAGCACAGGCAGCAGCAGGATTTTGGTTCAGACAGGTAGTATAGACAAACCAAATGTTTCTATGTCATAACACCTGAATTAGATATGGAGAGAAAAGAAAGGGAACTGCAGAGATATCTTGAGAGGCTGGGTGCGCTAACCATTCCTCTTAGGGGCTGCTAAACTGAAGTGAAAGTCTCATTGCTACTGCTATATTCCAAACCTTTTGGCTTTTTAAGAAAAATCCATGCAAAATATCATTATAGTGTGGGCTCAAGGATTTTGAAGGTAGTGTTGAAATAATTACGGTTAACAGAATTTTGCTGAGTCTCCTTTCCTGCCTTTTAGAAAAAGTTTTCTTAAAATACAGTACAATGTTGATAAAGATAAAAACTATCAGTTGAGGTTGCTAATCTGCCTTCAGAGTATCCAGTAACTGAGGATATTAGGACAGCGGAACATACCAGATAGGCAAGTATCATCCTAATTAAAATAAACCTCAAACAAAATAGTAGCTATTGAGAGATGATGCTGATGGTTAAGACCTTGGTGACATTCTGCAGTAGGTTGTTTAGAAGATAATTCTGAAGCGTTCTGAAACAGAAGTAGTGACCTCTCAAACTCAGTTTGGTTTCCTCAAGAAAAAGTCTTTCTGCACAGACCTTATTTCTTCATTCATGGAAGTGTTGAACAGCTAGCTGGTCTCCTGTGAATAACTTGAAAAAAGGTGAACTGCATGACAGTGACATCAGGGGGAAAGAACTGGTCAAGATATTAAACTCCAAAAATATCAGATCATATAGGTGACAGAGAATGACTACAGTTCTGAGCTTCAAGCCTTTTCAGTCTGTATTTCCCCTGGGCAACATTTTTATCGGTGGCTTTAAAGGTACTCATCATATTTGCCAACAACAGAGCTGGGAGAGTAGGTTCCTGCACAAGGATTCAAAGTGGGCTGGAGGTAGATGGAAGACCATGAAGTGAAAATCGAAGGGGGTATTTAAAATATCATGCAGATACAACATGAAGTGAACAGGGATAGGTGGGAGAAAAGTGGATTATGGAATTCAGCTGATTAGAACTTTAACACATATCAGTAGGATGATGAAGGCACAGTCATAAAAAGATAGTATTTTGTTAGTTTTAATATCTAACTAGGGTACGCCCACCCTAGCACATTCAACGCAACAGAAAAATCATAGTGTTCATGAGAGGGAGCCTTGCCCCCAAATTCTTTTACATTAAATATTTGGTGATGTCAATGCTTAAAGAAACAAAGTTATGCTTGCTTTGGCAGTACATATACTAAAATTAAAAGAAACAAAATCAACAACAACCAAAACCCACTGAATAGACTTTCTTCAAATAAATGAAATTTTCTCAAGTGTTTATTGGGTTGGACATGAGGGTTCCTCTTAAAGACAGAAAAATACAGACTGCCCAGGATTTGGGCTGGACCCAGAAGAATGTTCACGAATATGATGAATATGGGCTTTGTGGGCATGTGGAGCTCAGGAAGGAGGCTGACAGAGACTGGTTGAACTCTTGGCAGTTAATTGTAGGGAGTCTTAGACAGAGATGACCTCTAAGGGCCCTGAGAGACTGCAGTATTCAAATACGCTGTACACGGAATTTTACAGGCCCAAAATCTGTGAAAAACTCAAGAGAAGCCCACTGAAGACAATGGTGCCTTTGGTCCACACAGAAAGAGATGTCCTGACTCCTGCTGCTCCCAAGAGAGGCCACCCAGGACATCACTCGAAGTCCAGGGTACCCTGTTGTGGCTAAGCACTATTGGAAGAGATGAACAGGTATTTGCTGCAGGAGCCATGGGGCAACTATGGAGTTTCTTTAGGCTTTACTAGTTAAGCCAGAGTAACAGAACAATGTTTGCTATCAGTCACTTTTGGGTTAGAGAGGAAGTCTGCTGTGGTAGTGTGGGCCTCAGTCAGCAGCAGCAAGACAAGCCCAGCCTTGGGGTGGTTCAGCGTCTAAAATCCAGTGGTCGGAACTCAACTGTGCGAGCAAATCTGGTGCATCAAACACCTCCCCCCACCCTGCATACTTGCCCTTTGGATAAATTCTATTTAACTAAAACTAAGAATTGAATTGAAAAGAGAGAACTGCATTCTGCCAAGCTCTCCTCAGTCCCTGAGGAGCCCTGGAGATACTGTGGAGGACATCCCTAAGTTAATTATAGTTTCCCTGAGAAACTGCTCCTGTACCGGTGACCATACGCTCTATCCCTCCTAGGTAAGAGACCTTGCTCTCAAAACTAGTCGACTAGGTAGGGAGTAATTTGTTTAAGTATTCCAGTCCATTCTGACTAGTCTGTGAACTCTGAGACGAGAGACCAGGTCTTAGCATGGGCTTAGCACTTACAACCATTGCTACATGATTTTGAAATGAATAAGTGGAACTGAAACAAAAAATGAACTGGAAACCACACTAATATTAAAGATTAATAATACAGAACATTTTAAACTCAACAATCCCTCAACTGCTGTTTCTGCTGCTAGGTAACCAGAAGCACTTACACATTCATATGAAGACACATTTGATAGGGGCCTTGTTCTGATTCACTTTAAAAAATGAAAAAAGAGGTTAGACCATTTGCATGGGTTCTTTTAGGTCCCATTGGGTGTGGATATCAAATGAAAAATAGAATTATATCAGGAAAATAGCTATTTCAATAATTTATAAGAAATCTAATGATTTAGTAACAGGATTAACCATGAAAGTATCTTAGGTGCAGAGGGGATTCTATTTGGAAAAGGTTCTCAACTAGATTAGTGACATCTTGGTTGTTTCCTTATTTTTCCACATTCTGAGATTTCTGCTTTGATTCTATTAGAAAAGTAGGTGGTTAAGGTAACAAACATTACTTAAAGTTTGGCACCTGAAGGATGCTAAAAGGAAGAGTACACACCCTTTGACCACTTAACATGGGCATGCTTCTTAGGAAAGTGTCTTGACGGTATGAATTTCACACTGAGCACAGTACCCCACAGCAAGGAAGAGAGCTGCTTTGGGAACCTGGCCATAAGTACCTAGGAACTTCTGGCACCCAACATGTATCAAGATTTGGAAATAACAAGCTCCTAGCACCTCAGATTAATTCTCGAAAGGTGTACTTACTATCTCTGGCAAGTACTCACAGCAGTAAAAAGGAGTGTGTAATTTGGAGTCAGCGTATTTGGGCTTGAATGTAGTTACATGGTTTGAGACTGCTACCACCTGCCAAGACTGCCTTCTCTAGCAGTTCAGTGGCCACCAGGGTCACTCTCCCTGTGAAGACTGGCTGAGACGCTATAAATGGAGCACCTACCAGAAAGGCTGGCAACCTCTCAAGAATCTGGAGAATGTTAGTGTCTCTCCTTTCTTTGTGATTATCTATTTACTTAGATGGAGACAAAATGCAGTAAAGTGGCACTCAAGGAATTTGCAACAGTCAGGAAGGCTATTAAAGAAACCTAGCTACAAGAACTGGGTAGACAAATATCTAGAAATGGTATGACTCATAGGGCTACAAGAGTGGAGTAGAACATGACCACCACAGGCAGAGAAAGCTTCCTAGAAGAGAACATGAGTCAAAATTGTAAGAATGGGTGGGAAGGAGATGGACAGAGAGAAGTGGATAGGGCAGGCTAGGCTAGATACAAGTACCTAATGAGAATCACTGGGCAATTCTGGTAATATGCAGATTGGTCTTGCTGGAAAACTTTCTGTGTATTAGAATAGCTAAATATAGGCTTTTGGTAAATCATTGCGTGTTTTAAATTCTATACTAAGAAATGGTCTTTATCTTGTAGACAATGGAAAGCCAGAGAATGTTTCTGAGAAGGAAAAAAAGCAGTCAAATAAGTTCATAGACCATGATCACTGTGGTGTTATGAGCTATGCTGCTATGAAAAAAAAAAGAGCTCTTTCATTATATTAATACTTAGTAAATCACTGAAGACCTACTTCGAAACTCCAACGAAAACATTTTGTGAATCAAAAGCTAAGTACAATATGTTAGCAATTAAATGAGATAACATAATAGCTGAGGCAGAAGCATAGTTTTCCCCACCACGAATTCAAACTGCTACAGAAAGAAATGCTTACATCATCTTCCAAGTTATCAAGCCATTTTGTTTTGATTTTCTGGAGGCAGGGAGGGAGGAAACGAGAAGAGTATGGAGGTCAAGGGGATTCAAAGCTGTCTATTCTTTAATCAGAAGGAATTATTAAGCAGAGTTGGGAAGGAGATTTGCTTAAAACAAAACCAGTCCTGGGATGAGTCTCCAGTTCCCGCCCGGAGCTCCCACTGCAGAACAACAAAGGAAGGTGTGCATTCGGGAGCGGCCTTTGCCAGAGCTTTCAGCCCCGTTTCCGGTGCATACCTCCCACTGCTACTTTATTTACTGCAGCTGGCCAAAGTTTTATAGCCTGTTTCATGTATTAAAATTCAAATGTGGAAAACATTACCAGTATCCTCCTTGACTTTTTTTGTTGTTGGGAGGAAAGGGGTGGGTCTTTCTTTCTTTCTTTTTCTTTTCTTCTTCTTCTTTTTTGCTTCCCCTTAACATTTCCTTTTTTATTGTGGAATATATCAAATGGTCAAAGGCTAACTTTACACTGACTAAACTAAAAAACTATTTCTTTGTTCTTATATTTTGTTTTAAAATTTGTAACAGTTTGTCTAAGGAAAAATATGCCAATCGAATCTCTTTCACATCCACTAGTATTTCAGGCTGAGAAGCTGAGATCCTGTAGACATGTGGAATAGTTCTCAAGAAGACAAGAATCGTGCTTGGTTCGGTGACAGGCCAGCAGGACAGTGACAGGCCCATCTCTGCAGTTATGCCACAGGATCTGGTGGGCTCCACAGTTGTCCATAATTGAATATTAAAAGTCTTCAGGAGTAAATAAGAGCTTTCTTTCATCAGACTTATGTGACTATGTGTTTTTTTTTTTAATTTATCTTCCCAAATCAAACCAAAGAGGTGTTTATATAATACTGGCCAATTATTTCCCTTTTAAAAATTGTTCTGTTGTATTTCCTCCCCTTTCTCCCTACTGGGGTCAGTTCAATTTCCAAACTCCATAAACAAGACTAAGATTTTCCCTCCGATCCCATCTCTTAATCAGACTCAAAGAGAAGGCAACTCAAAGGTCAAATAGTTCCAGAAAGCATCTATGTATAGTTTAATATGGTAAAGAACTACTTAACCTACATCTGGTATTTAAGAACAAACTTTACATATTTATGGAAAAGACAGTCTCTGAAGCAATGCCCCGGGTGTATGCTGCATCCGGTTAACATATGCAAAACGAACACAACTACAGAAATTAAACTATTTTTCTCTTGATTGAGAGCAGATATACAAAAAATGGTTATAAGTCACAGATCTGGCTTTTAATAAAGCCAGATTTCTTAATTAAAAGCAGTATTGTTTAAACATTGTAGTTAGAAAAAAAAGAACTGTACAAATGAAAATCTCTATTATATGCTTCCCAAGTGTATTTAACACATTACCTGAGGCCAAGTTAAATTAAATCTAGACTTTCTTTTTGTGAACTCTTAGCAACTGCCATGAACAGACAAACACTTTTTACTCAATGATGAATTTTTAGGGTAGAGGTCAAAGTAAAACAAAGAAAAAAAAAATTCACTCTGGCATTCGGAAGTATCTTTCCACAGCTTAGAAGTGAGTTCATTGCTGCTATTTATAAGCTTGTATTTTTGGTTTCAAATTGGTTGCAGGTTTCAATATCACACTGCTGGGGATGGTAATATAAATCTTGGTCTTTTATTAAGAGAAACTAAGACTAAGGAAAAGACAGAATACTATCAAGCAACAACCTGAAGGAGCTCCTAATAATTTGTACTTATTTTACATTTCCTTTAAGAACAGTCTGTAAACAAGACATTCTCTAGTGATACTGGAAAAGAGACCTTCATCCAAGCAATTTGTGAAATAAACCCAGGCAGGACAAAACAGGATACTAAGGTGTTTACTGACTGGGGATAAGTTTGTAAGGAGCAGTATCACACAAAATGACTAAGAAAGTTCAATTCTTGATTCATTTGACTACTTCATTAATTATCACCACTTGATATTTTGTTTAAAAAAGATTCTTTCAATCTCTGCAATCATCCATAAAAAGATGCTTTCAAAAGCAGTACGCAACAAAGAAATTCCAGTTATCATAGAGACAAATCTGCTTAAAGATTATCCAAATAGACTCTTCAGATCTATCAGCAAAACTACTTTGTACATTAAATTACACATTCTCACAACAGGTATGTGCACAAATTTCCATATATTTCTAACTCCCATATGCAGGGTGGAAAATCATCATTTTGATTTCATTCAAAAAATTCATATTTGCAAATCAGCAATATAACATGAATTTATGTTGTGTCCACTGATCAAAGTCACCAAGATAAGCAATTTAAAATATCAGCAATACCAAGCATTTCACTCCTCAGACACTTAAATGAACAGAAATGTGTCCACAAAAAAATTTACATGTGAATGGTTATAGGAGTATCACATGTAGTAGGCAAAGAGTGGAAACAACCCACATATTCACCACCTAAAAATGAGTAACGTAGTCTAAACACACAATGGAATATTATTTGGCAATGAAGATGAAGTTCTAATATGTGCTAAAACATACACAAACTGAAAAATCCCAGCACTTTGGGAGGCCAAGTCAGCAAGTGTGTAAGTTCAAGCCCAGTTTGGGCAACCTAGTGAGACCCTGTTTCAAAATTTTAAAAGTTAAAATGGCTGGGGATGTATTCAGTGTGAAGGCCCTGTATTCAATCTTCAGTACTTTTAAAGTTTTTTAAAAAAGAATAACACAAATTATGCAACTCTAATTATGTGAAATGTTCAGAATAAGCAAATTTATGGAAACACAAAGTGGTCTGATAGCTGGCTGAAAATGGAGGAACAGAGTTGGGGAATGGCTGCTTCATGGTAGGAAGCTTTCTTTTCTTTCTATGGCTAGCAAACCTGTTCAAAAATCAGACGGTGATAGTGGCACAGTCTTGTGAACATACTAAAACACACTGCAGACTACAAATGAACAAACTGCATATGAAGCAAATTGTATCTCAATACAGCAATTTAACAAAACGAGTAGCAGTAGTATTCACTAAAGATGATACCCAAAGCCCTAATTCTATACAAGAGTCTACAAAGTTCATCACTTACCATGAGTGAATGTCTGTTGGCTGAAAGAAGGCCAGTTCCATACCCTGAGCCCAGGCCACCCATTGCTCCATTATGAGAGGGTCCGATGATCCCATGCATGTCTCCATGCCCACCAGGCACAGCTGTGGACGGGCCCACTGCATGATTCCGGAGAACATGAATCGCATCATCCAGTCTTTCCAAACGATCTTCAATTCGGCTTTGCTATTGGTTAATAAATGATACAAAATTTGATTTAGTTTGAAATGCATGTGAGTTATGTAAGGAAAACTTGAGTTGACACAAACCACACTTTCTGAGTAGTTTCCAATAAAGTTTATTTCCTTAGAACAATAATATAAATAATGTCCTTCCTAGGAAACTGGTGAAAAATGTTAAATTATAGTGGCATTTTTCATGAGCAAAGTAAATTCAATAATTCTTTCGGGATGTATTATATACATATTCTATACTGGACTGCTCTAGCTTGAAGGAGAATTTAAATTTACTTCTGAAAAAAAGTAAGAGTTTTAGGAACATTTTGGAAGGTACTGGTTAAAAATTCATAAAATGAAAAAGTGAGACCATGATCTCTTTATGGTTTCCCAATTAAATTATCTTCTTCAAGTCACATATAGGTAAAAGCATATAGATTTTGATTTCTTGTTTTTAATCTCTTTCTTGTGTTTTAGCATCAATACCAGCTCACATGAGTGTATGTGTGAGGAGGGTGTGTGAGGGCTGTGTGTGTGTGTGTTACAGCAGGGTCTCAAAATTGTTGCAGAAAAAAAAAAATCACAAAAATTCTGTCCACCAAAATGATATGAAACTTTACGACTGAATAAGACGTCAATCAGACGCTCACCAAGGCACTCTTAATTGATCTCACAGCCCCTATTATAGTACTAAATTCACTATTTTATGCAATCAAAAATTGCATAATTTTTGAAAAACTCCAACGGACTTTTTCGTATCCTAGACATTAGGATCTAAGTTTTCCTCAACTTGATAAGGCCTAGGTGATCATTTTCACTAAGGAGAAAGAACACACAGATAGTTATTAATTTGTTTTACTGTGATCAATAGGATATCAAGTATGACTCTCCAGTGTACAATTTATACTATCTCATGGATCCTCATTCCACACGTGTGCAGCAGGCAGGGAAGACATTAATATCCCTTCCACACAGATGTAAAAATGAGGCTCAAAGAAATAAAGTGAATTAATTACTGTGTTACACTGCCAGGAAATGGTAAAATCAGGTTTGTTTTATTTAAATCTAGTGCCGCTTTGTACTCCACTGTGCCACAATCTACTTTGATTTCTAATGTGCTGTACAAACAGATGTACCAGCTCTACTGCATGAGAAAAACAATTTCTAATTATTCTATACCGACAGGGAAGAATGTGTGTCTAATAGAGTTAGTCTATGGTACAAAGCATTTTGATTTGGTGGGCTGAGAGTTAAAACAATCTCCCCCGGATTGTTAGTTCTGCTACTTATTTGACCTGGAAAAGTTACTACACTTCATGTCTACAGTTAATTTTTAAAAATGGGAATGATAATACATACTCCTATATGTAACTGTATGCATGAAGAGAAACCACACATGTGTCTAGAAGATCTCCTGGCTCACAGAATCCTAGAGGAGAGGGGAGTTTGTGTTTGTGAATACCCTCTTGAGTGTTCAGACTCCATAAAGAATTAAAGCTGTAATCCACAATTCCAAAACAGCTTTTACAGCTCTGCAGTGGGACAAAGTCTGGTTTTTGGATGAATGAACCCCGGAAAATGACAGATAAAGATACACATTTAAAACAGCTATGCATTATTTAGATGCAGCCTGCAGATTAATGGACTGGGTCATGTATACATTTCCTCTCTAAGCAGTTGCCTTTATTGGCAAAAACGCATAGCAAGATGATTCACACCCAGCAAGAAAGAGCACAATCCACCTCTGTACTTTCATTTTTAGATTTTCCATAAAGAGCAAGAGAAAAGGAAAGAAAGCAAATCCTAAATACTGACAAGACAGCATTAATTAGACAGACAAACAAACCTATGCCTTCTTCTATGTTGACCTCAAGTTTGGATGGAGAGAGGAAAACAGCCCTGAAGGATTAACTGGCTCCCCCTACTCACTGCCACCCTTCCCCATCTGACTTGTGTGCAGACTGAAAACTGCCTGCATCAGGGTTGTTTCATATGTAATTCCAGCCCCATCCACCACAAGCTGAGGAAGACTAAAGTGTCAGACACTGAATCATCATGAGTATTTATAATTCAAATTATGCCTATGGAAATGTTCCACTATTTCCTCCAGAAAGAATAGGCACTTCTTTACTATTAATCATATTACTTGATGCTTATGAGTGAATGAGGAAATAAACAGTAGGCTAGGCCTTTTATTTGGAAGTTAAACAGAAAACCAGAAACTTCTTATTCTGGAAAGCCAAGCGGCGATATAGGCAAAGGTAAGAGTTCAAGCATGCTGGCTATGCAGCTGCGCCAGAGCTACAGCACTCTAATAAAAAGAAAATGATATAATCATCCACAAGGATCTCTCCCAAAATTTGGTGGGGAGGGAAGCATTATCACTCTGAGACTTTAGTCTTTTACTTGGTGTTAGAATTTAAAGCCCTGGATCTTCCACTGTAGTAGTACTGGGGTCACCATGGACACATAAGAACAAGCAGAGCCTAATATCTTGGGTTCCAGCCAAGCTGATGTGCTCACAATGACTTAAAGTTACAACGATGAGCAAAAACAGGACTACTATAGTCAAGGAGACAAAATAGGGAAACTGTGACCTGAAAACGGCTGGAGATTAGCAGATAAGACATACCAAGGAGTGTAAGGGTCCTTCATAGTTGGGAGATGATGAGGCCTGTCCTCCATTTCTTGACCAAACAGCTGTGCCTGCTGACATTAAAATGAGAATTACAATTAGAACTCTATCAATTTAAATTCAACAATTCATTGAATCAGATCAAAATTTTAGGGTAAATAAATTGTTTTAAATATAAGATATGACTGCATATTTTACAATTCCCTCCAGCTGCTCCCTAAAAGGAAACAATTTAATTGAGTCAGAATTCAGCTAGAAAAGCCCCTGGTGGAGAAAATCTGTCACCATCTTGTCAAGGTGCTTTTGAGAGCACGACAGGAATCTTGTTAGACTTTTATGCAAGGACAGTTTATATTCAACAAAAATTTCCTCATTAATGGAAAAGAGCCATGTATCTTAAAAATAATCTAGGAAGTGAGATATATGTTTAGAATCCTTCGTGTGTGTGTGTGTGTGTGTGTGTGTGTAATGATAGGGATTAAAACAAGAGCCTCGGGCATGCTACAATACTAGTGAGCCTCTTAGGAGCTTTTCAGGGGAATAAGACTAGTTAGCAGTAATCCACTAAACCGAAATTTTAAAACTCCATGTAATAGTAATAACAAAGCAACTTCCCTGAAGAAAACAATTATTTTATGATTCACTAAACTTCAGGTAAAGAATGATTTTTTTTTTTTTGTATCGGCAATCGAACTTAAGATCTTGTGCTTGCCAGGCAGGCGCCTGTGCCTCTGAGCTATATCCCTGGCTCCAAGAACGATCCTTATTAAAATACATATTCTATGTCTAACCTACAAAATAAAAACCCATTTTAAATTTAACATACACCGAGTGGAGAAAATACATAATCCAAAAATGGGAAAAAATAATAGCTATGATCTCACTGAAATCTCAGGCCCCAATGCTGTTAGCACTTTTTAAAATCTATTCTTTCCATCTTTTCTGGGTATGCCTGTGTATTTTTATGCTAAACAAAAATAGAATATTTTGTTCAATTACTTTTCTTGACAGAATTTGGACAGAGCTGTCAGTGTGAAAATAGCAATCTGTCCCCTTATTTATAATCTTCCTAAGAGTTCTTTCTTCCTACCACATGACTTTTCAGGATGCATTAGCAGGACCCAAAAAATGGTATCCCCAGCCATGTTTCTGTGCCTTCCACCTCGAGCAAGTTGCTCAGGCTGTGACATTTCTCAGAATGGTTCCATCCTAACTTTTTTCTTCCTTCATAATTTATAAATGGAGTGGCTGCATAGTGGGTACTAGCTTTTCCTCTAAGCTGTCTGTGCTCTTACAACTGGTATGACCTTGGTAAGCCACTCAGTCTTTCTGGCCGTCAAGGCCCTTTTGGGCCTCAGTATTTGTCTTTCTAAAATTGGGGCATTAGACTACATTAGGTGTTTTTACTCTTTAAGGCCAAAGGAGATTTTATTTTTCCAAGTTAGAAAACAGATAAAATTAGAGATGTTTTGTTTGAAATGTGGAATGTAGAGTTCACCTGCTTTAAGTCCTTGTCACCCATTTGTTTTCTGGTTCTGGACACTGACACTTGAGATTATTTTTTATAGCTTAAAAATCCGTGTTGCACCAGAGGAATACAGCAATAACAAATTCCACTTCCCATTTGTGCCACAGAGAATATTTCATTATTATTCATTCTTAAAAGCAATTCTATTCTTCCAAGTTTTGACTTGATCTCTCTGGATACATCACTTCAGGACCCAGCTATCTATCCCTCCCTCTTCCAATTCTGTGACAGTTCCTTATCATACAGGCTTTGGAGAGGATGACATGAAATCACTTCTAATCTATATCTGTCATCTGAAAACCCCATTTTCTATAAGGAAACCAGCTTCTAAGGGGCCATACAAAGAGTAAGAGTCAAAGATGCAAGTGACTCAGCTAACAATCAGAGTAAGGTCAGTTTTCAATCAGGTCACCTGCACTCTTTACGAAGAGTGGTGCAAGTTCCAGACAAGGCTCTCTGGAAGTATTTATGTAGGAAGGGCAATGAAAAGCACCACCGAAAAGTGGAATGACTTACTTCCAGACATAATTCTGCAACTTAAGACAATTATTCTATTTTAAATGATAGGTCATGTTAATTTGCCACATTTTAAAGGCAACCACCCCCTTAACTCCAAGCAATTACTTTAAATTTATCTACAAAACCATAGTTTTCCCCAAACATCCCAATGACATGCACTTTGCAGGGAATCTGGAACGTTAAAATGTCTGCAGAATATGAGCCATTTAAATGGTCTAAATTTGATGACTATGTTGTCTGCGTTCATACTTTTGGCTAATACTAACTGAGTTTTTCATTTGAGATGTCTTATTGGAACATACCGTGCTACTGTTAGGTATCTTTTTTGCAGAGCTGATTTAATGAGATAAATTTTTCATATGCCTGTGCTGCCTAAAAGGATCATTTACTTCATAAGAATAATTTTGGATGCAAGTGTCCTGTTATATTGTTATCTGTCTCTCTCACCTTTTTCTGTTTGTCTGTATGAAAACATTGTGACTTGAGAGTTTGAAAAGCAGTGAGTGTCTATGTACTAGAGCAGAAGTAGAAGAGGGAGATCATTCATACAAAATGTTTTTACGATGAAACGGGATTTCAAATACTATACCTGAAAGAGAAGGGGGAGAGCCAACAGGAGTTGAAGGGTTTGATGAAAAGCTGTTGTTAGTGTGATCTGGAGAATAGATCTTAAAACAGTGGAGAGAAGAAAAAAAAACACCCTCATTTATTAGGAATAAAATGTAAAATTTTTAAACTACAATGCTACAAATGCAACTCATTTAAAACTTACGAGTCTCAAACTACATGTAACAAACAACTGTAATGCCAATATTCCAAAACAAAACAATTAATTTTTTCAAAAGAATTACTGAGTGGTATAGAGTAATGGGAAAAGAATAGGTTGGCAATCTTCAGAGCTAATCCTTTCCGGATCACTAGCTGTGTGGCCATGGGCGAGCCACGGAGATACTACTACCTAATTTCCTTTCCTTTCCTCTAAAAACTACAGGCCAAGTATAGTATCATTGCCGAGGTGTTTGGCCACACCTACTTCACTATAATTAGGGCATATGATTCCATTGCATGATTAGGCCCCGACTAAGTAAGTTTTGCTTAAGACACAATGCTAATGTAAATTGAACTTATTTTATGCTTCCAATGGTAAGGAAAAAGCAAATAAAGACAGAAAGTCTTAAAGAAACAAATCTCTACTTATATTTGCAAATGATCCTGTTTTGTTTTGAAGGGATAGCTATTTTGTCACTGGGAAACATATGAAAAATATTCAATTCTACCTTCCTGGCAGCAGGTGGGTCAATCAAAAAGCAGTTGAGTACCTCAGATGTGACCATTTCCCAAGAAACCCAGTTATTATCACTTGATTTTCAAATGCCTTTCCAAGATGTTTTAGAACTGTCCCTTTCAAAGTCAATCTTAGCAAGTCAATGAGCATCCAAATTACTTTAGAGAAAAATTAGAAATCTGCATAGAAAATCAAGAAGCCAAAAGTCCCTGAGAGCATCCTCAGATCCATATGTAGACGTGGCTAGCAACACTGTGAGAAACAAGAAGGAAAAGGCTAGCCATAGACTGGAAGTAAAATGGTTTTCTTCTCAAAGTTTCCAATGAGTGTTATGCAAGAAAGCTAGCATTTTCCAAAAATCAAAGCTATTTGCCATTCATTTTCTAAAATTCCAAATGTCCACTTCTGATTAAAGTTCACCCTGCTACAATGGTGCATATGGAGTCCAAAGTCAATATTTCCTCACCGAAGCAAGTGCTTTCCCCAGAGCATCTCCAGTCTGGGAGCTGCCTGCTGCCCCGCTTCCTCTATTTGCTGCAAAAACAAAGGGCAGAATATGAAAACCAGGCAGTGAGACGTCTAACAATTTTCTATTCCTGGTCCATTTACTCACAATTTAATTGCATTTTTAATGCTAATTACAACACATTAATCTTTAATTAGCATTAATTTGTTTGCTGAGGTAGATGTCAAATATATTCATGTTGCATTTTTTACAGATAAAATATAAACCTGACACCTTGGTTTAAAGACAAAGTGTTTTAGTTGCTGTTCCTTTCCCCCTTGTTGCTTATGAGTAGTAATAGGTGACTGGTAGCAGCCAGCATATGGCAGTCATGGCTAAGAAGTATGTAGCACTCTGAGGTTCTGATGTCCTCAATGTCCAGATTTGTATATTTTCTACATCAAATTGAATTATCCTCATGAATAATTTACATTTGTTCTTAAATCAGGAAAATTCTGATACACAGCAAAATGGGGTGTTCTTAGGTTTAAACAGTGAGTGAAGTGAAAAAACTATAAATGAGAGAAAATACTTTCAATATTTTAAACATGTTTTCCATATACTTAAGTTTGTGTTCACACTAAAAATAATTTATGTAGGTTATACTACTTAAATTCAATATGGTCTCAAGTTCCAGAGATAAAGTAAGTCCATATAATTATGAAGTTTATTTCTACCACCTTAAATGCTAGTATTTTTATTTATAAAATAAAGAATATTATTAATAAAAGGTACAAACTCAAGTACATAAATCAAAGCTAGCTCAATTGAGAGATTCAAAAGATACAGATCTTTTGAAGGTAACTTGCTTTACAACTAAGTGCCTAAATGGGGTTGCCAGTGCTCCTCTGAGCCATTGGTATGAAAGTACCGCCTGGAACTTGGGGAATGTTGCAATCAATTAAAGCTTCAATGCTAGCAACGAGGCACAGGACTTAAATAAAAATATTCCTGCAGAATATTTCTGTAATATTTTGTGAAACAAAAAAAGGAACACTTAAATCAATGATGAACTCAAGCAAACTGTCACTGCATACCTCTGTGACTTAAAACGGTTTCTGCTGAGCCAGGTGTAGTGGCACATGCTAGCAGTGCCAGCACTCTGGGAGGCTGAGGAGGCAGGACAGAAAGTTTAAGCCTGGCTCAGGCAACTTAGCAAGGCCTGGTCTCAAACAATTTTTAAAAAGGGGCTCAGTGTAAAGGACTTGGGTTCAGTCCATTAGCATTGTGATGCTAAAAAACCTCCAGTCCTATTTGTGGATAGGGGAGCCCTTTCTTCTGGTTACGATGTCATCATCTTCTTCTGGAACTGACACATATGGTGCTCACCAATCCTCAGCAGTCAAATTCTCTACTTCTCTAGATTTTAATTTCATTCTCCTGACCTCGGTTCAGCATAGTTAAATTATGCATTTTATTTTTATATATTGGGCATGTCAGACTCTCTTTTAATACGTGACTTATTTGGTTAACAAAACCCATAAAAATAGTAATTTCATTAATCACCAAAATAGTGAAAGCCGGTAGATGATAAAAACACCTGAGAAAGCTTTGGTTTTCATATCACAAATTGGCAATACTTATTAAAGACATGAATTATTAGTACTCAGGATCATAAGTATAAGCAAATTCTTTGAAACATGAATCTAATATACAATTGAGCCATGGGAAGCAACTTGGATGGATATCAAACATTAAAATATTTAACATAAAACATAAGGTATCTGCAATTACATCTAATGTGAAAAAAAAATTTACACATTAAGGAGTTCTTCAAAAACTGAAGACAATTCTAGAAAGAATATAATAAAGACCTTAAAATCCACACAACACTACCATTTTTTCGGCATGCATTAGGATGGTATTTTGAAGCAATTATCTATTTTGTTCCTAGAAAGTGTTACCTTTTCATTATTATATACTTAAAAATTAAACATGGCAGTCAAAGTAATTTGTGATATCTGCTTGATTTGAATAAAGATCTCCATGAAATGAAAGTTGAGAGCCACATTGGGAAAAAAAAATCACATTATCTAACAAAGAACTTAAACCAAAAGAGAACAAGATATTGTTTCAATTATAGATAAAAATTTGCTACAGTAGTAGCTTTCGAGATTAATTCTTCCTTTGAACAATTTTAAAGTGAAGATTATAAATTTAAAAAACTGCTCACAAAACCATAGAATTTAAAACAAATAAAAATATTAAATATATTTCATAAATTAAATTATGTATCATATAAAATCATACTTTAGAAGAGTCAAGATATGCTTATTATGATGGTATTACATCTTTCTAACTAAGCTTTCTATTTATTACCTTTATACAAGGAGATATTTAAGATTCAGGAAGCAGAATCAAAAATAGAATCAACTTCTTACCTCACTTTGTCATGAAAATGTTTCAGAAAACTACAAAGGCTACTCATGGAAACCACTGATAAGAACAGACTATTTTTTAACATGAAGTCATTTTTACCTTGCTGCAGCTGGACAGCCAAACCTAAGGGCTTAAATTTCAAAGCAAAACTGGGGCCTGTTCACCCTTTCCCTTGGAATGCCTTCTGGCCTGTTCCAGGAAACACTGAAAGGGACATATTTTCAAGATTCCCTAAATATTTTAAGTGAGATGGGTCTTTGTCTTAAGAGATCTCTCTTTTTACTTCTTTCATTGATATATTAAAGGGCAGACAGAATCAGAAAGGAAGTGTATCTTTAATTCTCAAGTATCATAATTCTTTGTGTGTTTACTGAGAAATGAGTTGTGTTTAGCAAAAACAAAAAATAAAATCTGCCTTTTTGCATTAAGACTTGATTACTCTTCCAGGCTCAAGTCTTTGTCAACTGATATTATTAGGAGGTACCAAAAGGCCAGTATAATAGAAGCAAAGATGAGAACTACAGCCTCTACTTGGTATTGATTTCATATTATTTTGGTCCCAATCAATTTCATTTGCTAAGAGATAAAGTAATCAGCCTCTAAGTAAAGCTGTAACATAAATATGAATATAAGATGAGCAGTTATTAAGAGAAGCTGTAATTTTGTAGGAGGATTCAACACTGCCAGCCACCCAAGTATTGTTCAGAGGGTTTGAACACAGGTGCTGTTGTTGGCAGCAAGATGAAGCAGGAAGGAGGGTTTCAAAGTTTGGGCTACACACTGGACCACCCTCCGTCTTAGCCTCTGCTTTGGAGAGATGGTCATTCCCATCGGGACACACCCCAAATAAAATACCAGGATGAAGGGTGCCTGGGGACTACTCCTGCAAACTCAGAATCTGGAATGTGTTTCCCCTTTATTGAGACCTCATAACCTGAGATGGGGAACATCACGAGGACATCAAAGGGATAAGAAGTACAATTCATAGTGTTGGCCTAAAAGGGAACAAATGCTGTAACAGGTTTTTCTGAACTGTGCCTTTACGACCTCATGTTATTAAACTACTAGAAACAGCCTCACAATGCCAAGAGTCTGTATCAAAGATGACCAAAAGGGAACGTTTCCAACACTATAATGACAACAATTTCAGAGAAAAAGCTCAAACATAGGCTTCAAAGTACTAATACTTAGCAGGAGGGCGATCTCAAGTAATTCAGGGAAAAGTTGGGCGTCTTGACATGTGCCCAGAGTGGTAAAGACTTAAATTCATTTATTGTTCTCTATTGGTGGTCTTTGCAACTGTGGAGCCCTGAAACTGCTGGATAAACTTACGTTCTTGTGCCTGGTCAACACACAACTGTATTTGATGGCTCAAGATCCTTGTAAAATACAAAGTGAATATTATGTGACTACTTCAATAATAAAATTACAGTGAAACCAAGTCCTCAAGGGAAAAGGGACAAAATGTTTCTACTAGAAAGCTGCATCCCCAAATGCATCATGTCATAAAAATATGTCATTAAAAGTAAAAGTTATAAACCAGATTAATTCCTGAAGCAGATTATTCTAGAGTAATCTTTAGCATATGGTTATTAAATCAATCTCGGTATTCTGTTCCTTCAACACTACTTGGTTTGAGGTTTAAAACCATGGGAAAGACTATGCATTATAAAGCAGCCCAGTTCAAGACTAATAATACAAAAACAGTTAAAACCATTATGCTAGTTATATGCCTGATTCCTCTGAGGAGAAAGGAGTGGATAATCCCAAACCACAAGGGCTATACTCTGTGAATGTATACAGATGGCAGTTCCAGCTAGGAGCTGGAGAGTCACAAGATCTCAGCCTTGAGTAGTACATTGGATTGCCCTAGGACGAAGGTTATCTCACTCCTGGTCAGTTGGGGCTCCCAGCCTGTATTATTGCAGGTAGGAAGGAAACATGTGAATAGAAAAAAATATGTATGACTACTATACTGTAGACAGTTCTCTCTGGCTGAAATCTAATAATTCACTGCCCTTCCTGCTCTATACATTCACTCACAGTCTGAGGCACTGGACTGTACTGCTTTTGAGAAATACCAGGAGCCTTACACAAAAAGTGATTTTGGAATCCAGTTGAAGGCTGCTGGTGCTGTTGATACTCCTAAAGATTTCTGACTGCTTCTCTCTTTCACCAGCCACTATACCAGTTGACTGCTGTAGTTCTTATTTTTTTTTTTCCTATTACCTTCATGCAATTCTGGGGTGTTTAAAAGAAGCTTCCAATTTGGAAATGGTGAATGTAATCTCCAGAGGTTTCTAGTGAGGCTTGAGAGAAAAGGAATGGATGATACATCACAAAATATTTCACTCTGTAATTTTCTTGAGGATGCAAAATGAATGTGTCTTTTGAAAAAAAAAAACTTGTCATTAATGTAATCTAAGTATTATCCTGCTTGAGGGTTTCAAAAAAATAAAAAGATATTGGGAATTAAAAAGGGAGGAAAACAAGAAAAATGGTCACTTTTCTAAGTAAAACAAATATTAAGCCATTCTAAACCTCAGTGAGCACTTTCAGTCTTTGAGTTACAACAGACAGACAAGAAGCAAGGGAGACAGCATTCAGAGAGGGTCCCTCCTGAGACTGTATCTCTTTCCACAGGCACTTTGTCATTTTAACTTCAGGTCACTGCATTGTTTGAACTGCTCTAACCACCAAGAAGACCTATTATCACAGGCAGCTGAGTCTTACAGCAGTAGTCTGACCTGAAAGAGCTGCCTTCTAAGGCATCAAGGTCATGTATGAAAAGACTACACCTCTTTGCAACTTTCCACCAAGAAAAAACGAAAAATGTGATGTCCATGTGTTAGTGCTTGAACCCCATTCTTACAGCATTAGTATTGCTTACAGTTATTTTCTACAGAATCATGTGTGTAATTTTAAACATGTGTCAGGCTATGTGTTCCCTATTTACCAATTATTTAATTAGCTCTGTTTGTTCTTTGAGATACAGGCAATGTAACATTTCTTTATTTCCTGCATCTTAGAATGAGTGAGTAGATGCCAAATACTTTCAAAAGTCTACAGATGTATCCTATTAATCCATACTGTTTGTTAGGGAAGTATCTCTAACATCAGAAGAGAAAGCTTCTCTTCTTGTTATATAGACATGCTGCCTTTACCCACTTCTACCACACTCTGAAAACCAAACCAGAGCCCAAGAGAATGTACACGAGAAGAAACATGAGCCAATAAGACTCTGTGCAACACTAAGACTTATCATGATATTAGGATTGTCCTCTGCATTTGTACTTAGGGAATTGAAGAACATATTATTTTAACAAAAGTAATTCTAGAATGTTCTCCCTTAAAGTAACCTTAAACTAACTTCTATACTATTTATGCAAATAAATAAGGTCCTGTTCCATGAAGAAGATGAATTTTCATATCCATCTTACTACATCCTGAAAGATTGTGCAACTTTTTCACATTTTGCTAATGGATTGTGACACACTCGTTATAAGACAGTTTACATAAGAAATTCCTTTAAAAGTCTTTCTCAGAGTTCCAGAAATCTTGTACTTCTCTTTTTAAATTAGCACTCTAATTACTGTCTACATCCTTAAACAGCACTGTATGGTCTACAAAAAGTTAAACCCATCTTTAGCATATAGCTGGGCCCTTAGCAGGCAGAAGTCACCTGCCACCCTCACTGAGCAGACTGTCCTACTAATCCACAAACTAATGATCAGGCGGACAGTTGAAACCAAGCAAATCTTACTGTCACTGAGACATGGGACTGAGCTATCTACACCTCATGTATGATGATTTACATCATCCCATAATATCTCTTCTTTTCCAAATCATATGGCCTCTCTCCCAGAAAGGCTGTTTTGCAAATCAACTTATAAAACTTTTTTTTTTGAAAGTACCAATGCATGTTTTCCTCAACTCAGGGGTCTCTTCCACCTTCAAATGTTTCTGAAAAATAAAATGAGTTAACCACAAGTAGACAAGAAACCAGTCATGTAATAGGATGAATGACTGGTCATCCTTCTTTATAACCAAACCTCATGACTGCAGAAAGGGACTTTCCATTTGTCAAACCACAGTGAAGTGAAATATGCTTTTCTCACTCTTTCAGTTCTGCACTTTTCTTTCTTTCTTCTTGTTTTAAAAATCTGCCAAAACTGCACTGATAGCTACCCAAACTTCCCCATGTCACCTCTGTCTATAACTCTCCAAGGTCAAACTGGTGTAACATACTTGTAGACACTTTATTATGAAAAGTTACAGAAACGGAAACTCTTTCCTAAATTTGTTTCTCAGTGAGACATGATAGCAGAGGGCTGCGAGATGGCTCATTTCAAGTGTGAAATAAATTACCAAATAAGCAGAGTGGGTATTATTTAGGCAGAAATTATATTTGCAACATTTCAAAACACATCTCCTTCATCAAAAACCCTCCCACATAAGTGATTCACACCACTTCCCAAAGTTCTATAGACTATCTAAAGAAAAGAGAACTGCCAAGGACTAAGGAATAAACAGCAGCATTACTCTGTCACAAGATGTTCTCTCAAAAATATACACCAAGTATTCTTATCAGTGACCCTCTGGGAGTTGTCTTAAGGCCAAGCAAAGTGTGGATGTGGAATGGGTGGTGAACAATGAAATCTGAGGCTCTAAAAAAGGTACAGGACCATCTAGATGTGCTGCCGTTTGAATGACAAGACTGTCAAGGCAGAGTCAGATGTGGGCAGCTGCCTGTCACCTACACTCTTCTCTGGGGGAAGGTGGACATCCTGACTAGGTATTCCCTAGAAGGGCATTTCAGGTGGGGACTCATCTTCCTTAAGGAGAGAGACTAATAACTGACATCACAGAAAATGAGGAGACTATAGGTCAGTTCATTTGGTGGCACTGACAATCTTCGTGGGCCTTAACACAATAAATTACTTTAAAGACAGCAGTAGACATTTCAGGCCCATGGATGCCTACCTAGCTACCTCCTGGCTCGTAAGTAATCAAACACTTTTTCTCCAAAGGGCTCCATTGTGCCTTTTTCTAGAAGATCAAACTCATCTAGCTATAAATAGTGACGTGACAATTTCACATAAACTAGTCTTCCCAAGACAAGGCATGTTATAGCAGAGTGGCTGGTATTTGGTAAGTGGTTAATAACCATATTAAGAGCTATTCTGCCTCTGTCTCGTTAGTGTATGATGATTGGTCTTAATAAAAAACTCACTTTGTTCTGTTTGAGAATATAAAATGCAAAGGGGAGCTTTGGTCTATTTAAACCCTGTTTAATTTAATGACTCATAATGGACAAAGTACTCAAATAGCGGTTTCTTGCAAAAAAGTGATTATGGTCAATCCAGTGGTTATTTATGTTTGGCTCATTTGTTTGTTCATTCTGGTAAGTGACAAATATTGCTCAGTTGTTTTTCAGTTATAGAGAGATTTAAAAAAAAGAAAGAGAGAGAGAGAGTCTTTATTATTAAGGCCTGATGTGGACTGTCAGCATGGGAACTGACATGTCTGTCACTCACCCATTATACTGTCGGTCCCGTTGGCTGGAGGCGTACAGGAGGAGGTACTGTAGTGGTTTGTGCCACTACGATGGAAAGTGGACATCGGAGGAAGACTGGAATTGATGTCTGCTGAGGAGTGTGATGGGTAGCTCTACAGAAAAAGGCAGAAAAAGGAGGGCATAGTCAATCACCCAAGCTTTAGTGAATTACTTTCCTAATACTTCTTCCAGTACTTTCCATTCTGCAATGGAGATAACTTTTACGATTTTAAAATAGCAAAGAATGCACCTTGCTTAGATCTGACAGCTTTATTTTTCAAATGTTAAAATATTTCGGTGTATAGTTTGTTTGGATCTGCATCAAATGTAGAGGGATATAATGGTGGCACGTGATACTCAGAAATGAATATAATCTCTAAATCTACAAATTACTGCTTAAACACACCTCCAACATTTCAGTAACATAAGACTATCTTTACCATTTCTTTTTGTTATAGCCTATTGATTAAAACGAAAAGATTATACTATATAATGAACAAACAACATTCAGAGCCACATGATTTGCATTGCAATCCATCCTGACCTACTGGATAGTAAGTGGCAAAAAATAATGTCTCATGGCTGCCACCTAGCAAGCTGAATTACCTTTAGGCATCTCAGCAGCAAGAAGAAAATGGTACATAAAAAAGTGTACAAAGAACTAATGATTAAATTTTTCTCTAGACTAAAGCAGAATACATAAAACCTTAAATTGTGGCTATATTGAATTAAAATTGAACCAAAAAGGAACTGAGTATAACTTATTTGATTTGGGTTCTTTCTGGACATGTTGTCTCCATATAGCTGACTATGGAAAAAGAACATCTTTAGCGAATCATTTGGTTTAAGACTTGGCTTTGAGTTTGGTTACTATATTAGTTGCCCAATTAAGTTCCTTTGTTGGGGAGGATACAGAGCTCATGAGGTAGCAAATTCATTGCTATCTGTCTATCTGCTTGAGAGTGAATAGACCATTAAAGAAACATCGATTTTTTTCTTTCAAGATAAAACAGCTTAAAAGTGGTTCTCACAGCATTTGAATGTGTTGCAGATACGTAAGAGAAAACTCTTTAAAATAAACTTTTCCCTCATCTGTAATATATTAATGAGATATGATCACCACATTATTACTGGAGATACTATTAGAACTGTTTAATTTAAAATTAAGAGATTGCATATAGTACCCATATTCAAGGGTACATAAGACCCAAGCTTTTGTTCACTAGTAGTAGAAGTGGTATTTTGGTGTTTCCCCAATAATTTTGTGAGAACCATGCTGAGTTCTTCACCATTCTGGAAGATTTACATACTACTTCCAACATCTCCATGAGTCCTGCTTTGCATCCCTAATGTACTGGTATTCTGTCATGGATCATTTAATGCTCAAGTGCACAGCCTTCCCTTGCTGGTTCTTTCAAATCTATTTCCACCTAGACTGTAAGCTCTTTAAGGGCAAAGAATAAAGCTCACATCTCTGCATATCACAACTTGTGGCTAAGTGCTAAACTCATACTAACACTAGGTGCTCACTGAACAGTGCATTAGTTAGGGTTTAGTAAATGGACTGAAATATATCATCTGGGAAATGAATCCATATTCCAGTGTCATATGGTGGTCTTTGAAAATATTTACCTCCTCTCACATAAAAGAATTCAATTTAAAAGACTATTGAAAAAGTAGGTGTGATATGCGTAAACTTGCCAACTTCATGAAAATGCCTTTCAAATTTTTAGATTTCATGGACCTTTTTTCTTGACCAAAAAATTCTTTTGGCTATTTTTAAAAATCATTTCAACTTGTCAACTGAATTCCCCAAGTAGTTCATGTTATTTTTGCTGGAGAACAATAGTGTGGGCCTCTCCTGCTGCTAATCAGAAAGACTGGCAGGGCCACGCGACACCACACTTAGAAGACCAGGGATAGAGCTAAGCAATGTAATAAAGAGGGAAAGAAAATGGAATGTAAGAAAATAAAAATAAAAGAAAATAGGATAGTGGCATTACTTCACTTTCACATAGCCTTATTCTTTTCTGAGCTTTTGGAAAACAAATTACAAATCAGTCTAAAGTATGCAAGAAATTTTAAGAAAGAGGAAAAGATTCATCCAACACATTTAAATAACTACTAACAATAAGAAAGTAAGACAGGAAAAGATAGTCCTATTAGTGAGACTCTTTGGACACTTTAAATTTTATGGGAAGTAATTAGGGGTTTGACACACAAACAGTTAACACTAAGTGCAGAGAATAGAAATAAAAATTAATTCTCATAGATTTTAATGGAGAAACCAATGCAATCCATGTTAAATCAGTTATTTTTAGAGACTCATTGAAAATTAGATGCTGAAAGAAATTAATGAAATTTATAACTAGATTACTTTTCAATGAGAAGTACCTTGAAAACTACTGTCACTCAGAGATGTAATGAATACACCACGGAGAACATTAGTGATATGTGAATAATGTCTCTCTCAGAGGATTTAGGGATCAATTCAAAGAGGTCCACTTAGTCTCTTCCTCCAGCTATTACTGTCTGTCCTGCTTGTTCTGAAGGCATGAGGGGAGTGAGAAAAAATGAGTGGTTTTCCATACCCAGGGTTTATTTATTTTTACTTCTGATACTCAAAATATGTAGAGTCATGGATGGAACTAGTGGTAGAAACACTGGCTTTGGTGATGTTTTCTATTACTCAATGCACTGGATAATTTAAGGATTAGCAAAATGCAATAATTAGTAGCATATAACTAGTAACAAATTATGTTTTAGGTTAAGGTAAGGTTTTGTAGCCTTGCCACTATTGATCTTTTTGTGCTGCACACTTCTTTGCTAGAGGTTCTCTTGTGTATCACAGTATGTTTACCAGCATTCCTTCCCACTAAATTATAGTAGCATCTAATGACCAAAAAAGCCTTCAGACATTGCCACACATTCCCTGAGGGGTAAAATTAGCCCCAGCTAAGAAGTACTGCGGTAAGGGTTTATGTTACAAAGATAAAAGACAACAGAACTTCCTTTATACTAAAATTTCAGACTCTCAGGAATACTTCGCTCTGTAGTGCAAAGACCATGCCTAAATAATGCCAGACAGTGAGGACTCTATCCTATTTTTAGAAAGCACTGCAAGTCATTCCAAACCTAAATCTTCTACAATGGCCCATTGCAAAGAACAAACTTCATTCATCTGGGTGATTTTGTGTACGTATCTGCAACAAGCAGTGATTAGTTGTGGGATTGTCTTGTAGAGGATGAAACCGTAAAGGAGATTGATTTAAGACAAAATTGATGACTTGACAATTATTACTGAAACATGTGGATTTTAAGCATTATAATTACACATTCTATTATAATATGGCATAAAATGATAAGGGCAATAATGTTTCTAAAATGCTTTACCTTTAGAGATGATACTCATGTGGTAAAATCATATCCAAAATAAATCCAGGGAAAGGTCTCTCTCTCTCTCTCTCTCTGGTACTGGGAATCGAAGTCAGGACTTCACATTTGCCAGGCAGGGGCTGCGCCACTGAACGATATTATATCCCAGCTCTCTTCTTTTCCTTAAATGATCCCTTTTCTCTGCATGGAACTAACCAAATGCTGCAGACTACATTTGTATGGCATTACCATTATTTTCTAGTGAAAAGACACTGACTGCTGATGTGTATTCAAATTATTTTCAATCAGTGTCTGGTTCTTTTGAGTCACTCCAGTGAGATTTTCTTATGGTTAAATTCTGAAATCACAGTAACTAGAGGTAATAATTCAGTAGTTTCACTCTCAGTGGGAAAACTCTTCAGGATATGTTACCAGACACCTTATTCATTTACCCTTTAAAACAAAAACTATATTCTCTGAGATTTGCTGCTACCTGATCATTTTAAGATAGAAAAACTTTAATTTTGGTGATAAAAGTGATGTTACAGATCTGGCATTTCATGCAGTCTATTGCATTAACACCTTCAAAATTACTTTCTTGATTGTTAATATTGTACTAGTTTATTAAAACTTTTTCTAAAAAGAATATAGTTGATTTTCATTTTGGAACTGCATTTTTTAATGCATTGAGCACAGTTTCTTAATTAGGATAAAATAAAAAAAATCTAATGCAAAATTCTAGAGCATGATAAGAAAAGAAAAAGAGGAAAATGAAATGGGCAACTCTTCAAAGGACTGAATTTCAAATATATTAGCATAGTGCTAAAACCTTTCTATGTAATTAAAACATTCCTAGTTTTCATCACGAGTTCCTAGAGAAGTAGAAAACGATAGCAGAGAAATGATGTTTGTCAAAAGAAATTCTAATGTAAAACTTTCACTCTAATACTGCTAAGTAGGACATGGGAGAAGAAGAAACTTAAAAAGTCAATCATCTGATATTTACTGAAAATGTGCTATCATTCGAGATATTTAGTGATTTACAGACTTAAACTGGGGAGGTAATATACAAAGGCCAGCTCTATCTGTACCATTTGCCTCTCAGGAATGTATAGGCTAACCGACCATTCAATGTCAGATCATTAAATTAATTTAGTTTGGACCAATTAAAAATGTATTTTTGAGGATATGAAAAACCTTCTGCAGTCTTTTTGATTGTCAGAATAGAACATATGACCCTTTTTATGTATCTACAGTGGTTAAACAAAAGAGGAAAGACCACAGGCAGTATCATTATTTTTATCAGAATAAAGAAAGAATACGAATGTGGGTACAAGAAATAAGGATAAACTGTAAGATGAAGAAGAATGATACAAACACCTACATGGACATTGGATCTGCCATGCCCTTTTACATAGGCTTTTTTTTAACACTATACCCATTGTTTCACTCAAGTCCCATCTGATCCGAACCTCAAATGCAACACAAGATCTATATTCTTTCCTTAAATTCGTAAGTGGATTCTAAACTATGGTAGCTTATGGATCTTGAAAGTCAGGTGATCTGCTTCCTCCAACACAAAGAAATATACTAAAGATAACAAAGTACAGATGGTCAGCAGAGTGGAACCTTATAGTAGTGAAAAACTTGACATTTTATAGTCCAGCAGTTTTTATATAAAGCAGAATATCAGAGGCAGATTGTAGTGCACAGAGTTAAAATTAAAACATGGGCAACAGGAATCTGATCTACAGGGACATCCTATAGTGGTACTACTCATAAGAATGTTTAGGAAGTACAAACTCTTTCATTCAATCATAAGCAGTCAAACCTTCCATGGAAGTGCTGATGTGTGATGCATAGAACATACTCTCAAAGTCCACTATCACTCTGATCCACAGTGCATAAAAAGGAGAAAGAATGCCAGAGCTGAAATCCTGCAATCCAAATACAGTGTGTTTATGTAAAAGAGAGGATGACATGATGATAAAGAAAGGAAAGAAACACAGAGAACAAAGGAACAATGATAAAGAGGATGCAGAAAGTTTAAAAGGTGATCTGGTTCTGCTGTGTCTTTGATCACAGAAATGATATAATGTAGGAATAATGAATGTGTGCTATTTTTACATTTATCTGCAGGATGCTTATATATCCACTTGGGAAGACAGGGATGAGATTTCATAAACTAGCTGTGCCATCCCCATTCCTGTGTAAGTCAGCCTTACCAAACGTTCATGTGGATGCAGGCTACAGTAGCTGCTGGACTGTGGAATATGAGAAGAATTGCCCAACATTCCTCCGTAGCCAGGCTGATTCATTCCACTGGAGGAGCTCCAAGGGTCACTGCTGTGATGACCATCTGTAAAGGACAAAGAAAACTGTGACTTTTCTGAGGCATTCAGCCTTGCCTTATAGAATAGGGTTTTTTCATATACTTGAAAATGATTGCCTGTTGTGTATTCATCTTTGTGTTGGTAAGCTGATTACATCAGAAGACAGTCATTATTTTTCTCCCAAGTGGTTCTATATTGTCAAACAAAGACACTGAACAAAGTTAGTGTTCTTAGTAAAAATAAAACTATAAAGCTACAACAGAGCATGTTTCTATACAGAATTTTGTTAAGTCAGCAAAGTAATGCCAAAGGAAACATTATTTAGACGTTTCTGACCCTCTTTCTTATGAAAACCACATAAAATGTTAAATTATTCCTAAACTTTGAGGTGAAAATAAAATAGTTGAGACATAGTTGGCAAGTTTACAAGTTTCAAAAGCATGTTAAAGACATAAGCAAGAAAATGTGAAGAACAACTCAGATTTAAAAAGCTAGGTTTCATTTTTGTACCATCCATAATAGCTTGAATTGCTGATGAAATTATGTTATATAAGGAAAAGGACTTTCAAGTATATAGTATGGAAGTTTATTTTATTTTTTAGGTTTATAGATGTGAATTTATTTTAAACTTTCAATAGCATTTTTAATAGTACCTACATGCCATAAGAAAAATTTGATAAGCTCTAGATTTTAAGAAATTATGACTTTTGGAGAGGTTTTAAAGTTACATGAATGGAGATAAGTTGCTTTTAATAGCTGTTAATGTTTTGTTGACACCAGATTAAAAACATTCCTACATTTCTTTTCATTTTCTCTTCATTACTGAGAAAAGCCTAGAGGTCATTATTAGGGATTGCTATGATTTGTTTTTTGTTTCTCAAACTGAAGAACAAAATATGATCTGTACTAATGCAGAATTCATTCATTTATTTTTCTTTACTTACTTGTTGAACAAAAATTGAGTTTTTGATATATACCAGGCCTTCATCTAGGTATTAAATGTATAGCAGGTAACATGCCTTTGAAGCTGAGAGTATGAAAATGACTAAAGTATGGTATGTACATGTACACATCTGCCAAGATAAAACCTGTTAATCTATATTACCAATATGCACTTAAAAATGTGTGTGTGGGTGGGGCCCTTAAGTATCTAGAAAATATCAAGTTAAATTTGATACTGTATCTTCATGAAGTTGTTTGTTGTTGTGTGTTGTTTTTTAAATGAATTTTTAAATCTAGAAGTTAGAATTTCAGAACTGGACTAGCTTTAAAACAGGTAAGAATAAATGGTAGATTTCTTTAAGACTTATGCAAGCAAAATCAGGCCTGTGACACAGGTGAAATTTACAGGTAAACATGATAGGCCACGATTATAGAGTTTAAAATGTGCCTAGTCTCTGCTAATCATTCACTGTAGTACTGTTCTGTTTCAAGCCTTAAATTCTCAGGGTCCCAGGTACCTCTGTACTGCAGGAAGCCAAGATGAGACAGCAATCATGATGCTGTTGTACCTGTGGTCCTCAGGTGAAAACAGCTTCTTGAAAAGCTATTTACTGAATGTACTTTAGTCCTCAGATGACAAAAGTTTAAAGTGAAATATGAAGTTCAAGAACACTAACATCTTAAATAAACTGCATGTTTGACAAATAACTGCAGACTTTGCATCACTGAATATGAGTCTTGAAACATTCTGACATGATGCACAGGGTGGCAATACATTTAGGATTGTTAACACAGAACATTTGATGCAGACTTATAAAAATACGTATTTTACATAAATTATACTTTTCACAGTAAATTAATATTTATCACATCCTATGATCTTGGCATAATGTTGTTTTGAAAGAATAGAATTAGACGTGTGCAAATTAATTGTGCTCATCATAAATGTCAACTCATTTTTTTCTTCTTTTTTTTTTTTTACTCTTTTTGAGTATTCATATGAAGAAAAAAAAATTTGCTCCTGTTATTTTGTGTAGTCTGCTAGGTAAGCATGACTACTATTTTAATCTACCTGGCTAACCCTGCAACATATACAGTTCAAGAAAGCTACTTTCCCAAGCAGATAGAAGCAACCTATTCTGTCAATTTTCTGAATGTCGATTCCTTGAGTGTAAGACCATTTCTACCACTGCTCAACAAGCAGAATCTGATGCTGCAGTACTTAACAGGGTACTGTCCCGAAGGTAATTAAATCTTTTATCATGGCACTGACACACCCAAGGGACTAGTTTGCTACATCCCTCTGGGAGTTACACCCAGGACAGGTCACAAAGAAAAAGGATAACATAAACTCCATTAGGTGTGGAACACATTCTCTCTATTCCTAAGGGATCCACACAATTCAATTTTCCGGACGTTCTTTCCATGGAATTTCACATGTAAACCAGCAACCTAAAAAAAAAGTTAACACTCTGAAGTGAAAGAAGATAAATCTCTTTCAACCAGAAGAGCTTCTTGTCCACTGCAGTCTCAGTGAGCCACCAGACTGTTTTGCTTCTGCCTTTTGCCTCCTCGTCCTGTGATATACCTCTTCTCCCAGTGGCACAGAGGAAAAAGTTCCATAGGTTTCCACACCCAGGCAATAAAAGTTTAAAGTTCAGGACATAGAGAGTCCTTGGTAAATTCTGTATTTACATAGAGGGTAACTTGACAAAAGGTTTGCCACATTTTAAAAATAAGTATAGCAGGTATGTCAGGGATGGAGTCCTTCATCATGTGTCCTCTACACAAGCCACTGCTGAAGTAGCTGCTGTCATTTCAACCACCTCAGACTTTTCCAGAACACTCTGCTACTAGGGACAATGGAGCTATGCTACCAGGGACGATGCTGTGCTGTAAATTCTGCAGAACACATATTTATCTGCATTCCATTAAGTACACTGGACAAGTAAAAGAACAAATATATCTTCTCAACCTATAATTTTCTATATTCTGTTCCCCAACAGAAGTTTTTTTTTCTTTGTCGTACTCTAAATCAGTTAGCATGATGGCATAGAGTTTTCACCATGTAATATTCCAAACTTTAGCTGGTTTACTTCAATTCAATGGAACACTTGTTGTTGCTAACAAATTAATAAGTGGCTGAGATTTTCACCTAAATTATGCATAAGAAGAATTTGTTCCCTGTTGGTTAAATCTAGGATGATTAAAACATACTCTCAACTTAAACACTTCTAAGTGTAACATGTTTTGTGAATGACAAAGATGCTTATTAAGAGGTCAGCCGTGGAAGAAGAGTGGAATTGGTTTTAAGTGAAGCAGATCAATGTAATCTTTACTACTGCTTAAACAGTTTTACTCTAAATAGTTCTAAGAAAGTTTTAGTGAATTAACTTTTAAAGAATTCAATTCCTAAAAAGAACATGACCTCCGCTTTATTCCATCCTTGTCTACTACCCTGTTTATTTTGCTTCCTACATGACATTTCAAGACCCACTACACATTCTCACTTATGAAGAAAAACCTTACCTTGCATGAAGAAGGAGCTAGGGAAAGTGCTGGCTGCTGGTTTTGAGGATGGGTAGCCTGGTGAATCCCTATTGTAGTCGGCAGTGCTTGCTGAAGGAGCATAGACCTGAGAAAGAAGAACCAACTGAATTTTGCTTTCTGTGTTGACCAAGGTATCTCAATGTACATTTTTTATGGTGCTAAATTTCTATCGCTATGCAGTCTCAATCTAAAACTCCAGAAATACTGTTCTTTTAGAATACAGCAAAACAAAAAAGGAAATGCTCAATATATTTGGGTGAACAGTAAATAACCAGGTATTTTCTAGTCACAGACAAGAATATTATAAACCATATCCAGTTGTAAATATCCTGTGGAACACCCTTAGGGTAGCCCTGAGTCTAAGCAGTCCTCCTTTTTGTAAACATGGATGGCCCACAAGCCTGCAAAAGGTAAAAAAAAACCATGCTTCAAGCCTTTCCCAAAAGACAGGAAAAATTCTACTTTTCAATCACAATTTTCACTTTTGAAGGGAGGGAGGGAGGGATTAACAGAGGAAAGAAGGGAAGGATGAATCATGTAGACCACAGAAAGCGATAAATATATCTTGGACTATTAAATTCCCATAGTGTCAGCTTTTTTTGCAGAGATGCATGGAAAGGGCTATTAACAGCCTGTATCTTCACAAGACCACCAACAATCAGTGTATACACAGGAAGAGAGGGCTCCTCTGTAGTGCTTATTATATTTGTGTGTACACTAAACTTAAAAAGTGTGCCAAAAATCTAATTTACTTATATTTGTTTACTAATACTCATGAGACTTGAGAAAGTAGTTCTCTGTAAAAAGAGCCTTTGTATTTTCTTATTTATGTTTCCTTTAAACAGGACAGCACAGTAGAAAAGTATTAATTTATAAGGTATAATTTAATTGGTTTTCCCCCTTGCCTTTTCTGTTAAATATTTTTTAACCCCCATTTTCTTTTGCTCTAAAAGTTCCTCTCTCCAGATGGTTGGAAAGACTGAGACACTGTCATCCTCCTGATGAAAATGGATACCTTCCTGCCTCCATTTTGAAGCAGGCAGCGGCTTACAAAATTGGCAGGGAGCCTGCAGTGATATTTACAGGTCACAGTAAAAGGAAAGAAATTCACCAATAAAAAGGCGACTGTGGGGTTACCAAAAAATAACTTCCATCTCTTTTTTACAGCACACATCGAATAAACACCCTAAGAAAAATTATATAATTGTTCTCAGATCACCATGAATCACAAACTAAGCATTAATACAAGGTTTAGGATTTCACAAAGAATAGGTCCGTAGGGACAGATGTGGGAGACTATGTACACACATCCATACATCACATAAATGCTACACCCCCCATGCCCTTGAAAATTGGGAGGTCCTAGAGATTACACAAAATGAAAACAACCGAAAAACTCAAATTTTAGAAAACAAGGAGGTTTTTCCTAACTCACGAAGGGAGTTAAGACCTGCATTTCACAGGATTTTATTTTATTTTATAATTTTCTTCTCAGTTTAAGTGTATAAAGATTTGTTTCTATTTCCACAGGACTCACAATAAGGGCAAAATTTTTTAAAGTATCTGTAAGGAACAAATAATAAAACGTAGGACAGGAATCTAAAATCAAATCAGTAACCTAAATTCTATCTAGTCAATTTCATTATTTTCTAAAGAACTATGTAGCAGTTTTGAGAAGTGCTACTACAAATATTTAGAGAAAGTCTGGAGTGATAGCTAAAAAGATGAAAAAAACCCATCAGCTTCTAGGAAAAGGGAAAACTAAAAATCAGATTATTTCATTGTAATGACAATATGGGTACAACTCAACTATCCTACACCCACATGCTACTAGGCTGACATGCATTTGGCCAGTACACACAGTACATTTAGCCTTAGTACTATGGATTATCCCCCAATTTCAGGAATTAATACATATTATTATAAAACTGAAATGAACTCGTATTAAGTTACTTTATGTTTAAAAAATGAAATTAATTCTTTAATACATAGCTTAATTTTAATATATTTTATTACATTCCTTTTAAGCATATATATTGTTATGTCTGCACTACTTAATGACACCCCAAGAGTTTCATCTTTTTTTCCAGTTTTTGAATTTTTGTGGTGATTGGGAAAATTTGGGGTTAATTTTAATACTCTATAAGAAGGCTACTCTGACCCTGAACCATGGTCATGTTGAAATATATAAGGATAATATCATTTCCTTCAAAGTCTTAAATATTGCCTGCACAGGGAAGAATATCTACAGTGCTAGATATATTACATTAAGTAATTTCTGATGTTACAGTTGACTGAAGATTTTAGAAAAGATGAAAATTCTATTACAACAGAACATTGTTTATAGTTTTTTAAAGAAACAATTTCTATGTACCTCATGGAATTCCTTTTATAGGAATTTACAAATTAGGCAAAATGTTAACCTTTGGCTCTACACACTTCATATTTCTTATCTGCACAGTTATAATTAAAGTAACTCTTTGTATTGTTTTTATGTAAAATAAATGTTGCAAAGAACTATACTTTTTAAAAGACGAAGGAGCTAATGAATTTATTTAGCTCAACTCTATATATTTTTAAAATCTGAAAATTCAATAATGGAATGGGTAAAACAACTTGCTGTAGACATGTAACTTTCCATTTTTTATTTTTCAACATTTAATAGGTATTTCTTTTTAAGATGGTAGTGGAGGTATAAGTGAGTATAAAGTCCACACTCCAGTCATCTTTAGTGTTTTATTTTGCCAATTTCTCAATCAAAAGGCTTCAAAGTACAGGCTTCAAAAACATTTTAATAGTAATATTAAATTCAACAAGAAAATCTCACATGTATTTGGGTTTCACTGTTATTATTTTAGGTATATAAAAAGATTACTAACACAATTGGAATTGCTTTTTAATACCTAACACCAGAAAATCAGTCCAATTTGAAATGAAATAAAAATCCCATGCTCTAGTACAATACATTGAAATAACTCCAACAATGAAACATGAGGAAAACCTAATGGAAAACAAAAATCCACTTAAATTCTTTTTCAATAAGGTAGCTTAGTTCAAGGTAACTATTGGCATTCTGATTCTCCCCATAACAGTAACTAAAGAAGTGAGAAATTTTGTTGCCAAATTGGAAATGGGGACTGTTGGTAGAAACTCAAAGGGTATAGATCTCTTAAGTATTATTTGTTGAGGAATAGGCTCACGGGACACTAACAGTACAATATATTTCATATTAAAACAGCACCATCATCTTTTACAGTTTTGGATTTAAACAAAATCATACATAGAAATTGCCGGCTCAACAGAGCTCTTTAGCTAATACTTAACACTGAACTGGTAGAAGTAAAAATAAGTTTCACTTTACAGATTCAATTTCTGTTGTACTTTGAGAAGTACTACTGTTGTGGCCTTAGCTGCCCCATTTATTGCTCACAACTATCTTTTCTGTAGTCATCAAAGAAATAACAGTATAATACTTTCTAAACAGAATCTCTAAGTATTAGCAAAGAAGGAAACCAAACAAGCACCCAACCCAGCAAATCCTGAGAGGGAAGTATGTTTCCTTTTCCATTTGATGCTGCTATTTTAAATAACCTTGGTCTGTCAGTTTCACTTGTGGAAATATTAAAATAATA
The DNA here is from genome assembly GCA_004027455.1 of Hydrochoerus hydrochaeris. NCBI lineage: Eukaryota > Metazoa > Chordata > Mammalia > Rodentia > Hydrochaeridae > Hydrochoerus > Hydrochoerus hydrochaeris. The sequence goes on from PVLA01001499.1 coordinate 349,734, forward strand.
GTGATGACCCTTTGGTTGTGGCCTCCCGTGGAAGAGTTTCGTGGCAGGAGTTCCACATACATTATTTCTAATCTTCATACTGATCACACGAGGTGGTACTTCTATCAGTATCATTTCTAGGTCATAAGACTTTAAATCTGGCAGTGGGGGAATAATGTACAAATCCAAACCAGACTGGTCTGATCACAAGTTCCACTATTTATCAGAGATGACTGTGGACCTGTTATTTTAATTTCTCTGGTACTCAGATTCCTGAGTGCAGATCACAATGCACAATGCCTGCTATGAAAAGTTTTTGTGAGAATTACATGGTGTAATATGTATAAAGCAATTAGAATGGCATCTGACACATACTGAGCATTCAAAAGAAAAAAAAAGAAGAGGAGGAGGAGTCAGGCACTCGAGCCTATCTGTGCTGCTGCTGTTTTTATTAACTAATCAAACACAACTCTGGAAGGTTAAGCCACCTTTCCATATTAAAAATCTTCCAAGTGATAATGCAAGATTTAAATTAATTATCAAATTCTATATTTTTCCAAATAAAAAAGTTCCTTTCTCTTAAATGGGGTGGGAGGGAGAAAAAGACAGTATTTTTAGCTATTGAATGAAGCTATACTTTGGTGAAAGTTTATAGAAAAAATCTTGTAGGATCTGATGGTTTCTTTATTAGAAGGCAAAACATCTAAAGTATGCTTATGGTGAAACCAAGCATATGTTATCTGATTCCTGAAGGGGATATGGTAACTCTGAGGGACAGAAAGAAGTGGCTTCAGCCCATGCATCCTGAGTATTGTTACTATGCAAGGCTGGGTGATGGCTACCGATTACTCAGCTGACCTGCACTATTCCTTAAGATACTATTAGCAGTTCTGCTAGTGTATCATATATAACTCATCCATCATATATAATTTCCAAAAAGAACCAGAATAACTAAAAAATTATATAATTAAGGTTCAAGTCTTTATAGTTTCTGAATGTCCTGCAACTAGTAGAATATAATAAAGCAGAATGATGCCACAGATGCTTACCACACAACTCAGACCTTTGGAGATTGCATGAAGTTTCTCAACTGTAACAGTGAGGCACTCAGATGATAAGCACTTAACCATGTGCCAGTGAAGTCCAGAGAGTTAGGCACAGACTTAGAAGTTTCCCAGCATCTAATGTGGAAACTCACTCAGAGGTGGTCTGCTTAATACCCACACAATTTGGTTTGGCCCTCAATTTTTACAGTAATTTTTCAAAGACACAGCTCTCAGTAAGAAGGAAGAATGGATCAAAGACAGTGACACCTCCACATTAAGAATAGTCGGGATACACACTCTGATTATTCTATGAGAGCAAGTTAAAAGTTATCTTTCTGGCTGACCCACAAAGCAAAGGAAAAGTACACTTGATGAGTAGTCTCCTGACAGAACATAAACAGATTTGGCAGGGTAGTAGAAATTATCATGGTCTGGAATCAGGCCAACTGGGCTCAAATTTCAGCTCTCACAACTCACTGAGAAGACATAAGGTAATTTATTCCTCAGCACCTCAGTCTCCTCATTTGTCATATGGGATATTCTTACTGTGAGGATCAGAGATAGTATTATGTCAAACAAAACTCCCAACTATCATGAGCATTAAATAAATGGTACTCATATTTGAGTCTTGTGAAAGTTATTCATTGCCTATAATTACTTTTAACAATATGTCTACAAAGGTGTTCTCCAATATAGCTGTCAGCAGTGCTTGAAATTTTTAAAATTAGACTTACTAAAAAATGAAACAAATATTCAGTCCCTTGGTCACATTAGCCATGTCTTAAGTGTTCAAAAGCCATGCAAAGCTGCTAGTTACCATGATGATCATCACCAATAGCTTTCCGACAAGTGCAAAAATTTTCACAAGGCAGCATGGAGTCACAATGCTCTGTGGAGTAAAACTGGGCCATGTTTGCCTACCCACCATGAGGACCTCTACCACAATAATGCCAGCTCATTTAAGACTCACTCACTGGCCCTTCAGGTTGGAACGGCAGCATTTTTTCTGGCAAGGTAGTGGGACAGGAAAATTCTAGGTATTCCTAGTACCTGGCATATAACTGGTGTGCCAATGTTGATTTTAAAGAATGGTAAAATATCAAGTTATTTTTATTTATCACTTTTAGAGTACTATGTACAATTACATATTCCTTAAATTCCTTTTGTTTTTTAATAACCATTTGCTAACAGC
>PVLA01001500.1:0-316990 GCA_004027455.1 Hydrochoerus hydrochaeris
CGGCCGTGCCCTCAACTGGTACTGGAAGGTCATGTGGGCGTGTGTGAGCCCACTGCTCATCGTCAGCCTCTTCCTCTTCTACCTGGTCGACTACATCCTGTCGGGGACCCTGCAGTACCAAGCCTGGGACGCCACCCAGGTACCTGTCATCCCTGCAGGGTCGGGTGTGACTGGGCCCCAAGTCACCTCAGCTCCAGGGTTTGGTTTTTTTTTTTAACTTTTGAGACAGGGTCTCACTGCATAGTTTAGGCTGTCCCTAAACTATGTAGCCCAGGCTGGCCTTGAACTTGAATCGATACTCCTGCTTCAGCCTTCCGAGTGCTGGGATTACAGGCATACACCACAAATGCCCGACTCAGGGTGTGGAGTCATGGTGAGACTGAGACCCCCAAGGCAGGCTCAGCCCAGACTGCACAGCTGCGTGTGCCAGCGATAAGACCGAAGCAGCCCCTGGGAGATCCCTACTGCTGCAGCCTGGCACTGGGGGACTGTCCCTGGGGTCAGGCGCCACTCCTCAAAGCAGGTGGCTGGGCACTGCCCTGCAAGGATGGAGGCAGGACATCTCCACCGCCACAGGAAGCGCAAGTCTGGGCACGGGCACCAGTACTGAGGTGGCTGGCAGTGCCTCACAGGGAGGCACTGGTTACTCCTGGGCTGCCATGGGCAGCTGCGACACTTGCTCCCCTCACAGCACCTCCACCTCACTGCGGGCTGTCGTCAGAAGCCACAACAGGAAGGCCCCTCCCTGACTCGGTCTCTCCTCCAGGGCCAGCTGGTGACCAAGGACTACCCCGCCTACGCCCTGACCGTCATCGGGCTGCTTGTGGCCTCCTCCACCATGTGCATCCCCCTGGTGGCCTTGGGGACTTTTGTCATGCATCGCCTTACAAAAGGAGACAGGGCCTCCAAGGCCTGAGAACTGGACTCCCCAGACACTGTGGTCGCCACCCAGCCTGTCCCCCCGGCCTCCGGGCGTGACTGCTTTTTAAATTATTTAAGCCCAAAGTACTGCCCCTCTGCTTCTGTAAAGAGTTAGGACAAACTCCTCTGAGCTGACGATAACACATATCTCTCTGGATTTGCTTCCCTCCCTCACCATTTCTGTTTCTGTGGCTACAGTTCAATGTGGCTGTGGTTATTTGTGACCATTTTGACTGAAAGGTCCACAGAGCACCATTATAGGAATGGAGGATTCTAGATCTTGTCTCACACGTGCTTGCCTCTCCCAGTTTATGCGCTCCTGCGCTCTTCTCCTTGGGCTTCCTTTCAGTGGCTCTCGTCAGGTCTCACAGCCATGCACTTCTCCTGCTTCTACTATCTCCTCCGTTCTGAGTGCAGCTGTGCTGAGGAGAGCATTCTCGGCGAGCATGTTTAGGTGCAACAAAGACCTACAAGTGGGAGACAGAACCACACGCAAAGGGTGACTCAGAGGTGAGTGACGAAGTCTGTGTAGCACAGATGTCCTAGGCAGACACCAAGATTAGACTTCCACAAGTGAACCCAGAAGAAAATGAGACAACTACAAACAGGAAGAAAACATTTGTGGTACAAATAACCAATAAGATTTGGCCTCCAGATTATAAAGAATTTCAACAAACCTTTGATAAGGACATTCTAACAGGCAGGTAGGCAGGAGATCTTGTTGGGAACAGGAAAGGACACAGAGGCAGAAACACAGCAGGACTGGAAAGATGATTAACCTTGTTTGGGGTCCGAGAAATGCAGGTCAGAGAACTTCGCTGGGTTAGAAAAGTTAGATGTTTGCAATACTAGGCACAGGCAAGAATGTGGAATTGGTAGGAAAATAGATGATACATTCAATTTGGGAAATAATTCTGTTAGCCTGGGTAGTTTAGGCTCAGAATTCCATGATTTAGCATATGCCATGGGGAAATACTTTCCATGGAGCCAGGAGGCAGATACAATGCTCACTACAAGACCAAGCATAAGAGCAAAGAGTAAGAAAAATCAAAATGTACATTGCGACACTAGCCAGAGTGAATTGTGATGCACCCATCAGCCAAGCTCAGGGAACACGGGTATTAACATATTCATTCTATGCAAATGATGGTAACAGGAACAGGCCCCTGGCCCAGCCTTCCATGCATGAGTCTTAGAAACAAGGCTGGAAGGAACACATAGGATGAGGCCAGTTTCTTAACTTTCAAAACAAGTCACACTGGGCAGTCACCCTCCTATGGGACACAGGAGGGGAAGTAAACAGGGAGGAAATGCACAAAAAAGTGGGGAAGGCAGCCAGGAGCTGAGCAGGGCACAAGGCGGAGCTCACCCGGTCCTGCACCAGCCTCGCCTCCCACCTCCCCACAATGCCGGCTTTGCTTCTTAGCTCTGTCTTCTCTCTTCCTGACTCTGGTCAGCACACTTTCAAGGTGTCCCCCAAAGCCCCTCACCTGCTGGTGTTCCTGCCTCTGTATAATCTCCTGCACCTGAATGAGTCGAGTCCCACAACTTCCTGGACGGCAGGAGTGATGGGAGACTGAAGAGATGAGGCTGTCAAAGACCGTAACTTCTACCTCACTAGCATACACTTTCTTAATGGCTCTCATGAGCCACACCGCAGTGCTGGAGGGGACCCTGAGGGTGCTGCCAGCCAACAGCCAGAAGCCTGTGGGGAACCAAATCTTGCTGATAAGAGTGACACTGGAAGTGGATTCTCTCCAGATGAACCTTGATTGCAGCTTTCTGGAGGTCCCAAAGCAGGGGACAGAGCTAAACCAGGTCCAGATTCTCAACGCTGGGGCTCGGGCTGGGGATATAGCTCAGTGATAAAGTACCTGCTGGGCAAGCGCAAGGTCGTGAGTTCAATCCACAGTACCAAAGAAATAAAAAATAAAAAATTCCTGATGCACAAGGCCCATCAAACAATAAATATAATGTGGGCTTTTATAAGCCACCAAGTTCCGGGGTAAACTTGTTACACAGTGCTAGCTAACCAATACACTGCTGTCATTAGAAGCTGATTCATATTCTTTGTTTTTATCTGCAACTAAAAAGTAACTACAATGATACACAGACTTTAAGTGATCACAACTGGAAAAAAGAATTCAGAAGTTATTGATTTTGTTTACTTACTTTATCTGACTTTTTCTACGATCATGTATTGCTTTAAGATAATAAAAATCACCACCTTTCAAGAAAAAAAAGTACAGTACAGAAATGATACCACCAATAATTAGAAAATATGACATTTTATTTTCACTTATGGATGTACAGTACGTGAATTAAATAAAATCATGACAGGGTTCTCAAATATTGACAGCTTCAACCTAACACACCAAGATCAGTCCACGGCCCACAAGGCAGCCACACCCGCAGCTCGGATCTGGGCTGTGCTGCAGCTGCACTGTGCAGTTCTCGCTGTGAAGCACCTGGGAGCACTGGGGTGTTACGTCACAGCAGACAGGAGCTAAGTGTCACCGTTCGTCTTTGGAGCAAATGCTGCTTACTTAGACATTAAGAGCAGGTGGTTCTACCTACTCGCCCTGCTCTGGGTTTAATGACTGATTTAAAGCAATGCAGGGTTTCCCAGATGTTATTTCTTTTAGCATTTCTAAAAGCAACAACTCTTATTACTGTTTATAAAAGATAATGCTGAAAAAAATCTAATGTTAAAATAAAGGCGCTTTTAGAAATATTTAAGGACAACATAAGGTATTATACATATTTTCAAGCACAACGCTGAAACAATATAGCAGTGTTTCATTAACTGTTTTAAAATAGTGGTAATTATACTACTTTACATACTGTTCTGATATCTAAACTTCGTAATTACAGTTTGAATATACAATCTGACTTACAACTATGCACAGCTTCTGAAGCATTATTTTTCAGGGGGGGGTTTGCACATGAAGTTGGTCCTTGATTTGGAGACTGTAACTACCAAGAAGCACAGAGTCCAACAGACTTACAGAGCAAAGCCTGCGCCAGGGTGAAAGCAAAGGTACCATGCGTGGAACGGCAGCTTTGGCCCCAAGCTTGGGATCAGACCTCGCACAAGGCCCTGAGAGGCCAGCAAAGGGACGGAGGAAGCTGCTGGCAAGAGCAGCGTCCTCCACACTGGGGCCACCCTTTGGAGAAAGGCCACTTCACAGCTTTAGCAGAGGAGACAGGCTTTACATTCTTTGATTTCATTTAGACCTTTTATAAAAGATAAAGTATACGTCAACTCTTCCATCACGTTTAAATGCTGGTGCAACTGAGTCAGCATGCGCTAAGGTCTGGGGCGGGGCAGGAACTGACAGAGCCTGAAGTCCCCATTCCTCCTCCCACCCTCACCGGCACGGGCCGGCTAGCCAGGCTGCCGACCGCGTGAGACTCACGCCTTATACACGCAGGACAGTCGGCTCAGCATCAGGCTTCTAAGAAAAGCCCAAAGGTGTGTGGAAAGAGACGCTTGCTAACAGTGACTGCTTCTACAGTGACAATAATGAAACTGAGCTAGAAAAATAATTTTATGGTTTTAAATAATGAAAGAAGCTAAGTTTTTAAAGTATATTACTTATCCGCAACAGCTGATTAACTTGATAGTGAACAGATTCCTTCCATTCTGGGGGCTGAACTCAGGCTCTATTTCAATTACCGTACAGCTTCAAATCATAAATGCGACCGTCCAGAGTCACGAGATCATCAGGGCCAGGACGTCAGATCCCCGCACGTGCGCAGCAGGCTTAGAAGGGGTTTTGGTAAAGGCTTTACAAAGACCTGCACTCGCGTGGAAAGCGGGTCAGTAAAGACTCCAGCTGTGCATTACGGACTCTTCCAAGCAGAGCCGCTTTCCACAGACACAAATTCAGTCTAGCTTTTCTTTCTGTACCAGTCTAGGAGCATCAACAAAATCTTTGCCATTGAAAATAATAATAAAAAATGTCCCAATGCTCGCCACCGCCCAGAAGAGTACGTAGGCCAGCGTCTCTGTCCAGGTGTCACCTGTTGATTTTAAAAAACAGAGTCAGTAAAAGCGACCTGCTGACATCACAGCTCATGTCACCGGCACAGCACATCCTTGCAACATTCGAGTTTACTAGCACGCCTGCAGGCAAATGGAAGACCCTCTTTCTGGGGAGCAAAGCACTGGGGACGGAACCGCCAGGACCCTGCACACACAGGCAAGTGCTCTACTACTAGACCACATTCCTCAGGCCTTTTTGAAAATTTTCTTTTGGGTGAGCTCTCACAGAGCTGCCTGCCAAGGCTGGCCTGGAATTTGATCTTCCAGCCTCAGGTTCACGAGGGTGGAATTGCAGGTGTCCACCACCAGGCCTGGCTAAAACCTGTGTAATTACCAATTTTCGCAGTCCTTAAAATTCCTCTAAAACAATAAAAAATAAAGAAGCTGCTTATAAGCCGCTGGACACTCTCCCCTGTGCTCGAGCTAAGCTGCTGGAGCTGACTTTGCTGCCCCTCCAGAGGCCCTGTCGTTAAATGTGGGTACAAGGTATGGAGCAAGGTGGATCCCTGTAATAGCACAGAGCTCCCAGCAAATGGCTCCCCAGGAAAAGGGGAGCCTGTGCGGCAGGCTGGGGTGAGGAAAAACTCAGAAACCGGGGCAGGAGGCAGGAGGAGAAAAGACTTGCTGTCACCCTGTCACCCCCACTCTTTCCTGAGTGACCCACAGGGGATGCAAAAGGACTGCAGTCAAACTACCCAATCCTAGCCAGCTCTGCTGCTGGGCTCCCTGCAGCGGAGGGCAGCAGAGGTGACGACATACTTGCTGACGGATATTCAACGCATTTTCATGGTTTGTTGACTACTTTTGGCTTCTATAATTACTATGTATTACTTCGGTAGTAAAAACAAAAGTTACCAAAATCTTAAGTGCAAAAGAGAAACCACCAGGGGCTGAGTGTGTGGCTCAGTGGGAGAGCACTTGTGTGGGCAGCTGGTACCCTGAGCAAGCAAAATGCAGCTGATTCTCAAACTATGAGAGATGCAAATTTCTCCCTGTAACATCAGAAGGACTAATCTTTATTACATTGCCCCCCACTTTTTTTTCTGAGATAGTCTCACTCTGTAGCCCAAGCAGGCCTCTAACTTCCAATCCTCCTGCCTCAGTCTCCCCAGTGCTGGGATCACAAGTGTGCACCTCTGCGCCCAGTTCACTCTTATTAAATCTAACAGGTAAAAGTCAAGGGCTGGGTGTGCTCAGAAACCAAGGTGTAACGCAAAGCCAGCCTTCCAACTCGGGTGCACGTAAGGCTACGAAGTAGGAGCAGACTCACCGGCCATAAGCAAACAGATAATGCACATTGAGAAGGCGACTACCATGATGATCGGCAACTGGAAAACAGAAAGGGGGACGCGCTCTGGTCGGTCACCAATGGTGCACAGTCGGGCATGTATATTTTTCTTGGAAAAAGAATAAAACTCTCTACAAGCTGATTCACAGTGTCTCTCTTCCCCCTGGCCTGGGTGTTCTCACACACAGAGGGTGGGACAGAGCGTGACCCAGAAGCGAAAGGGAGCTCACAGCTAGTCTACTGCTGCCCTGACCTTTGCTCTGAGTATCTGTATCCCATGCAGAACAGTGTACAGTGTTTTCAGTCAAGAGCCTGTAGCATCTACACCTTCAAACAATGCTTTCAACAGCTTGAAAAAAAATAACAAAGGTTTCTTACAGCCAGGAATTTCCAGTCCCTTGGAACACTTAAAGGACTATGAGATTCTAATTCATCCACTGAATAGTTCCCAAGAAAGAGGTCAATGGAATCCTAGAACACAGGAAAGAAAAATAAATAAATACCTAAACTTGATGTGGTTACACGACTAAAAAAAAAGGCAAACACAGTCATCCAATGACCAAAAAAAAAAAAAAAATCAAACAAGCTTACTTGTCGAAATCCATCCGAAAAGTTGTTCTTATAGTAGCGTATTAGTGAGTTCCAGCCATCCATGAGCAGCCCCAGCTGCGTTCTCTTTCCAGTTCTGGTTAAAAGAGGTTCAATTTTCAATTGGAAACTTACACACTGAACTCTCAAACTGCTTTGTGGCCAGTATGTTATGGAAATGAATGACAGAGATGTCAAATGTCATCCCTGAAAATAAGTCGTTTTACAGAAGTCACTAGCTGCTCCGAGAAACAAGCAGAGTCATCCCGGGTGTCCCCAGTGTCCCCAGGTCTGCAAGTGCCCTAGTTGCTCACATGCAATACTAGGGTATTTCCACAGAGCTTCCCTTTAGACTGTAAATGATCTTTAGTTTGAATTTTTGGGATCCAGCTGCTATCCTGTATTAATTAGGGAGCAGTGACACGGAATAAAGCTTGTATATGCTCAACAGAGGTATGACTTTTGTCTATTTTCAATCTATGGTTGGCTAAATCATAATCATACAGACACAGAGTTCATGGACACAGGGCCAACTGTAGGAGGGACAAAAGCAGTTCTAGCTACACAGACAATGAAGACAGACAGGTAAGCGGCACGAAATGGCAAGCGGACTAGAAACAGTGTTTTGGCCCTGGGGAATCCACATGACCTCACAGGAGGAGGGGGAGGCCGGGGTGCCCCAGCCCCAAGTCCGTGGCGCCCTAACCCCCACTGCCGTGCAGCCTCGGGTTCAGCGCCAGCAGTACCTGCGGCTCTCAGGCCGCCAGGAAGTTTCAGCAGCCTCACATAGCCCGCTTCTCCAGCCCGTGACCAGAACTCCTGGGCGAGGCTAGGAACCGCTGGCACCGGGGCCACATCGCCCCCAAGCAGCAGGGCCTCGGCCTCAGGGTGGACTGTGGCACACGGCAGCTTGCCTGGTAAAGTCGGTCTTCAAGGCACCGGTTCCTGCGTACTGTTTGGCACAAGCATTTGCGTTGTCAGCCCAGGCTATAATAGAAGTTGAGAGGAGCTGATAATAATTAAATCATAACCAAAGTTCTAAATAAAAAAGCAAATTACTTAAAAAATTGAGCAACTGTGCCTTTATTTAATCACCTACCATTTTTGTAAATCTTCTCAAATTCATCTTGTTCTTCAAGCTTCTGTCCCACATGCAAAACTCCCAGTCTCTGCAATGAGAACCACAGACTTCAGCAGATGGAACCTGGCAGGCAAAAGTCTATGGTCCCCAGACCCAGCCATACGTGTCCTGGCCACTGGCCACAAGACCCTCTCCCACCACAGTAGGAAGCAGAGCCATTCAGAGGCAACTCCGCGCCACAGGACAGGGACAGGGACAGGGAGGGACAGGGCCAGAGCCAGAGTTCACAAGCCAGGCTGGGCCAGGGACAGGGCCTGTGGCTGCTGTGGGGTGTGAGCTGCCGCCTCCTCCTTCCTCCACCCTGACCTGCTGCTGCCCTGGACATCCTCACTCCTCAGTCCCCCAGAGACCCTTGGAGTTCACCAGCCAGAGTTGAAGACCTGGCCCTGCTCACTGTCCGCATCCTCATAGGTGGAGCCTCCTATGGCCACACACAGCCCGGCACCACCCTGCTGGCTTCAACTGGGCAAAACCTTGGTCCTCACTGAGGTGCAAAAACAAAACTAGAATCCCCTCACTCACTGGCAATGCTGCTCAAGGGGACCTGGCCCAAGGTCCAGAGGGTCCTGAAAGTCCAGAGGGTTCCTAACACTGTGTCTAGCACCGCAAAGAGTGAACCATAGAAGGGGATCTAGCTCAGCGGTGTAAGTGCCTGCCTGGCAAGTGCAAGGTCCTGAGTTCGATTCCCAGGACCAAAAAGAGTGAACCATAATCAAAGAACCTACTTAGACAGGCTCTGGTTAGTCAGCCACAGAGCCAAACCACTCCTCACACTGCTTCTACTAAAAAATGCACCTCAAGTATCTGCAGCAGGCTTGAGGAATACAGCAAGATCAAACTAGAGACTTGTCCGACAAGAAAGCCCCATCTTGACAGGTGTTATTTTAGGATTCAAGAACAATCCATCCCAAAGGTGGTATTTTACCTCCACAATTTTCTCCCTGAGCCATACAACTGTCAGAAGTAAAGCTGTGTTAATTATCTAGGCAGCAAACCATCTGAGAAGCCCTTTCTTTTACCCTCACAAGAAATGCCAGTGTGATCTGGAATCTGGGTTGTAGCTTTTTTTTTTTGGTCTTTTTGAGACAGGGTTTCGCTATGTGGTTCAGGCTGGCCTTTGCTCACTTTGTAGCCCAGGCTGGTCTCAAACTTGCAATGATCCTCCTTCTTCAGCCTTTAAAGCGCTGGGATTACAGGTGTGGGCCAACACACCCAACTATGTAGCATAATTTTAATTGCAAATAAAACCAGAAAATATTTGTATCTTTTTTCTCTTCAACAAATCTTGTTGCAAAAACGAAGTTGGCTCAAACATGTTTTACCTGAAGCTAGTATCCTTTGCCAGTAATAAAATGCAAATGCAAAGAAACGAAGTATAACCTTGTACTATTCCAACAGAAAAAAAATTGCTTTAAATAAAAATACCTAATACGGGCAAGAGTTCAGTGAAACAGATTTACTTAATTCATTGTTGACATCAGTATAAATTGGTACAACCCTCTTGGAAAGTAATATATTCTCTTTAATATAGGAATTCCAATTCTAGAATTAAGTCAAAGGAAATAGTTCAAGTTAATAATAAAAACAGATATATTCTCTATAGTTTAGGCCAGGAATTTAGCTCAGCAGCATCACACCTGCCTGGTAAGCGTGAGGCCATGAGTTTGATTCCCTGCACACACACTCCAAAAAACTATTACTTAAAAGCCAAAAGCACTGTCACTTAACTGGCTGAGTACATTATCCTATGATCTGATCAGTAAAAATTTTTATGATATAAATATTAAAGGAAATAGCAAAATTAAAAACTCTGCATTCAGCCAAATGTGGCAGTGTATGCCTGTAATCGCAGCACTCAGGAAGCTGAGGCAGGAGGATCACTGGGACTTGAGGCCAGCCTGGGCTACAGGTGAGTTCAAGGCCAGCCTGAACTACATAAAACCCTGTCTTCAAAAGGCAAAAAAATAAATAAACTGTGTATCCACATATTGACCACATGCGTGAAATGACGGCCGTTCACAAAAGAAGGGCCAGGTGAGGGTGGGGGCAAGGTGAATGATTTTTCCTACTGGTTTTAAGAGGTAAAGGCTCTGTATTTTTGCCACATTGTTTTTGAAGGAAGGAGCAGGGAATGAGAAAAAAAGAGGTACCAAACATATCATGTATATGTACAAATTCCCTATGACAAATGAGATCAGTACATACATGTTTACAATACGTAAATCATACCAATGGCTATTTAGAAGAAAAAAAAAAAAAAAGACTTCACACCTGCAGCTGGGCCTGTAGTGAACGCCGTGCCAGCAAGCTCTGGACCACGTTGGTTCTGTCGAGACAATCCATGCAGTTGCTGCGGAACACGCCTTCCTGGTTTGTCACCACCTTGCCGGCCGAGTCTACTAGAAAATAACTACAACACATTTGTATAAACACTCTCATAGCAAAGCAGTCAGCCAGCCCTGCTAGTGCCTGCCTCTGAGAGCAGGGCCTCCTCTCGGGGACATTACCAAGGCCCGCCAGTTAGGAGGACGAGCAGGCATCACGGTCAGGCTCTCTACCCTATGCCGCGAGGAAGTCTGGTGAGGCAGCACAACCCCTATCCAAGGGACAGCTGCAGCACCACGGCGCGACACTGCTAGAGCGGTCAGGACTCAAAGCGGGGGTGTTGGGAAGGCTGCTGCAGGTGGCGGAGCTGTCCCCAAACATAATCACTTCAGCGCTGCCTGCGTCCACCAGGCTTCTCTGGCCCTTGTTCCAACTGGAGCAGAACCCCCAGGCCAGCTTGTAAAACATGAAAATTCTTCACCATGAGAGCAACTGAGTCCAAATCTCTGCAGCAGGGACTAGAAATCTTTTTGGTTCTAGAGACCAAATCCAGGCCCTTTGCACTGAGCTATATCCCCTACCCTTTTTAAAGCCCTGAGATAGTCTTGTTAAACTGCGCAGTCTGGCTTTGAACTTCTGATGCTCCTGCCTCAGCTTCTGGATTAGCTGAGAGACAAGTACCAAAGCAAAGGGTTCCTCTTCTTTTATTATTATTTTTTAATGCTTTCTTTCTTTCTTTCTTTCTTTCTTTCTTTCTTTCTTTCTTTCTTTCTTTCTTTCTTTCTTTCTTTCTTTCTTTCTTTCTTGTTCTGAGAATTGAACTCATGACCTTGCACTTGCCAGGCAGGCGCTCATGCCACTGAGCTAAATCCCCAGCCCTTTTTCTTTGTTTTTAACTAGCTCCTCTGATAAAGCTATCAACTCAGAAACTGGACAACACTCCGTGTAGTGGCTAAGAACACATGGACTCCACAAATGTTTGCTAAGCGGGTACTGCAGGTAACTTCCTACCGTGTATCTAAAAATGAGGTGACTGCGCCCCCCTCAGGTGGCTCTAAGGCGTGAATGCAATCATGCACCACACACAAAGAGGCGCACGGGTGGTGTCCACGTACTCAGATGGTCACCGGAAGGGGCACATGCCAGTACACAAAGCAATGGCTAAACAGAAATGATGATCTTGGGAACCAGGGACCAGAAGGAGAAACTTAGATCAAAAATCTACTCAAGGTCAGGCTGAGTCGGCACAGTGGGTTCAGAATCGGCACTCACACACATGCACACAGAAGGACACCCCACTGGTGCCTGGAAAAGGAGACACTAGGTGTCTTATAAAGATCCTTTCCTGAACTGCAGCAGGAATCTGTTAAATGTTATCTTCGATGTACACAAAGTTCGAAGACAACCAACAAGCCCCGGGGCCACACATTACGTGAGAGATAAGCTGACATTTAAATCAAGATGCTTCAGGACTGAAGGCCCAGTGATAAAATGTCTCAAGCGATCACCTGAAAGCCTAGGCCAAAGCTCTGCTGTCCCTGGGCACATAGCGAGCCACAGGGCACACAGATACTGGTCGAGCTCTCCTCTCTGTCACACGAGGCTGGCTGTCTCAGGACATGCCAGACCCAGCCGTGGTTGTCTCCAGGGACTCAGTAAGCAGGTCTGTCTCCCTTGATTCACTATTCTCATGGTGAAAGCACCGGTGCTATGTGCATGACTGTCCCCAGGGCAGCACAGACCACCAGTGTGCAAATGGAGCTAACACCTGCACTGATAAAAAACCACTTGACAGGACAGTGGTGCATGCACCACGGGGGCTCAGGCTGTCTAGCTGTGAGACATGGAAATGATGGCCTCATGGCCAACGTGTCCACCACACTTGGTCACCTTGCTGAGCAAAGGTCTACCAGAGAGGTTTTACTATGTGACCGTAACTAAAAATGTTATTTGAGCTGCCAGGTTTAGAGCTACCACACAGGCGAAATAAAATGATGGAGTGACTTATAGATTCTTTAAGTCAGGTTAACATGTGCTTATAATGCAGTGAACCTGTGAACCAAAATGATAGAGAACAGCAAAACATACAGAAGGCCCCCAAGATGTTCAGACCCTCTGCTCCATCCACCCAACTCTGATCTGTCCCCCTCAAGTGGGGGGTGGGGAACGGAGTGAAATAATGTATACACTTGTAACCAGTGATTTACTCTAGCACAGCTTTCCACAGGAGAAACAGAAACAGAAATGAAGCAGATGGGTACTTAAAGAGAAGGAAAGTATTTAGCTAAAATGATTTCATGGCTGGGCGTGGTGCCATGTGTCATCCCAGCGCTCCGGAGGCTGAGGCAGGAGGGTCAGTACAAGTTCAAGACCAGCCTGGGCTATAACGTGAGCTCAAGGCCAGCCTGAACTGCACAGTGAGACCCTGTCTCAAAAAGACAGAAATAAAATAAAATAAAATAAAATGTTATGAACAAACAGAATACAGAAAAGCCACCACCATTATAGACTACACAGACTAGTATCAAAACAGAAAACATGTAAATACAAAATAGCTCTAAACCAAGCTCAATTACCAGTATGTAAGAATTTGTAAATGCACAAAAGGTACTTCATAATATATCTGATATTCTGTCACTTTTAAGAATTTAGAAATATTTTTAAATCACTCATTCTCATCTTGCCAAAAAAATTTCTCAATATTAAACACAAGTAATGACAATCCAGTGAACAATCTTTTATAAATCTGCTAGATAATTCATAATAAAATACAACTGAGACACATACACACCCCCTTCTCTCTGTAAGAAAATAATATGGCTTACCTTAATTCATCCTGTATTTCTGCTACTTGGTCCATTAAAATACTTAGTCGATCCCATCTCATATGTCTACACTCCTTATGGAAGTCAAAGGCAAAGTATCTACCAAAAGAAAACATTCAGAAGCTGGCCAGAGATCAATGATTTTTTATCAGGATCTTCATGAGCTGACTTCCCACCAGGTCACACACTTCCTAGGGACACCACAGCCTCCGTCACTCTGGTTCTGCTCCTCAGCTGTACCCCTTCTAATGATCACAGCTATGAAAAGGACACATTACACATGTGGACACACACACACACACGCGCACACACACACACACACGCACACACACACCCAGGCTCACTGTTCTCCCAGAGCCAAAGACAGGAGGAGCCAGGCAGCACAGTACGCACTGGCGGAGTGGACTCCAGGGCTGCCCAGCAGTCTCCCACCTGTATCTATTCTCTAGTCCAGTGTGCAAAAAACAGAATAGTGGTTTTTTTTGTTTTTGGTATTGGGGATCAAACTCACATGCTTGCACTGGCCAGGCAGGTGCTGTGTCAGAGCTACATCCTCAGTCCTGCAATGCTTTTTAAATCCACTGATCTGTTCCAAATGCCCAAACCCCAGTCAACCCACGGTAGCTTAGTGGAGCCTGTGCTGAGCACTGGGCTTGTGAGAGGAGTGGAGGCAGGTCAGTTTCCATAGCCTGCGCAATGGCTTGGGGTGCTGCACTCTGTTTGCACTCCAGAAGCCCACACCCCGCTGACATCCCACAGAAGGCCAGAGTTCCGCTGGGATTTTCTGCGTAGATAAGAGCATGCTTCCTCCCAGGGCTCTGCTGTGGAGCAGATGGGGCACGTCCTGTGCTCATCACCACACTCAGCCTCCCTGCATGCTTCATCATGGACTTGCAACTCTTGGGGAAAAGTCTGCTCCCCACTCTGCTCCCCACTGAAGAGCAGGGTTCTCACCTCACAATACAGCACCTTCACGGGAGGCACCCCCAGCACTTAAACCTGTGTCTTTTCCATTGCAGACCAAGCGAGAACTACCCTCTGCCATGCGTCTATGCAAAGCACAGACACTGAAAAAGGAAGGTGGAATTCTGTAAGGAAGGCCTAATACCCCACAGGCACAGAAAGCTTGTAGGTGGGGCTTTCACCCAGAGTAAACACAGATTAGAGCTTGGTTATGAGAAGTTACTCTGCAACATGAATTCCATCAGAGGAAATTGTAAACCAAAAAATAAAACTGTGCTTTGGTCTGGTATTAAAAACAATGCAAATGCAAGGAAGTACAGTGAGCACTCCACACTCACACACGTGAACATGTACTTGCCTGACCTACAAAGAACCACAACACACGCCTGCAGGTACCTGATCATCCCGTTGCCTAAGGAAGACACCATGGTTGCAAATGCCTGTTCGAGTGGCTTCTCTGAGCCCTTCTGGTTCACCTGTAAAAAATGCCAAACACAGGTGTGAGTTTATTTCAAGAGAGTGAGCGAACCCAGCACAGGGCGAGACTGCACCAAGCATTCACTCTGGCGAAGGGGGCAGGAGGACAGTGCGAGTGGTGAGTGGCCTGGGCAAAGGACACAGACACCACCTCAATCAAAACAAAACACCCACCAGACCCATGTGAACCAGCCTTGTGGGAGCTACGGAAAAGAATCAAAGGTCTACAGCAAACAGCTCAACAGTCAATGAAGAAAAGGCCACCTTCTTGTCACTAAGCCTCTTCCCCTGCCACCTCCCAAGAAGGCACCAAACTTTGCAGCCACCTCAGCTCAGCTCCCTTCACAGAAGCAGGGAGCTGACCGGGCCATGACAAGCACCTGCGCACCTCCGCTCTCAGCTGAAGAACGAGTGCACCATCTCTGCCTCCCACACTGGACACTGCTTGTGAAAGCTCAGGAGGCATACAAAGCACCAGGTGCCCGGGGCAAGGGATCTGGGGGGAGATGCACAGCAGGCCTCCCAAAGCCTGCAGAGCGTGCCAGGTGCTGTGCTTCCGGAAACGGGACACTCAGAAGCAGCTGTATGGGGCAGAGTTCTGAAAGCCACCCACACAGGGAAGATGCAAGCACAGAGAAACCCAAGGAACCCTTGAGCTTCCCCAACCACCCTCAGGCTGCTCCCCAGCCCGCAGCGCCCAGCTCTCTGGTGAAGCTGAGCCAGCAGAGAGACCGCCCGCAAGGAGCCGGAAACACGTGTGTGCTCTCCACAGTGTGCTCTCCACTGTGATGCTTGCTCTGCCACTGTTTTGATGCCTAGAATTCAGTGAATCTGTCAAAACACTAGCGGAACATGGCAAAAGTAAGTTTTCAATGAATACACAGAACAAGAAACAGACTTTGCAGAAGTTGTTTGGAAAAGTTTCCCAACCAATAGATTATTATAGTCTTCAACAATCAAGAACAAAATGAAACACAACAAAAAGAACAAACAAAACAAAAGAAAAAAACAATACAACATACCACGTCCCTGGGAGTGAGACCTCTAACTTTCAGAATTGACAACAATCAAATATGCCATTTAAAAAAAATCACAGGTACACAAAACAGCAGGAAAACAGGGTACAACCAAAGGAAAACCACTCAACAGAAACTGTCCCTGCGGAAACAGACATCAGGCTTACTATACAAGGACTTTAGAACCATGATCTTAAATATGCTCACTGAGCTAAGGGAAAATATAGACAAAGAACTAAAGGAAATCAGGAGACAATGTATGAATACACCAGAATATCAACAAAGACAAAAATGACTCAAAGGAACCCAGCAACAGGTTAGAGATGAAAGGTCAACAACTGAAATTAACTGAAAACTTTAGTAGGCGTCCAACAGTAAACCTGAGCAGCAGGAAAAGAACCAGAACTGCAAGACAGAAAATCTGAAATCAAACTGAGGAAAAAAAAAAATGAACAAGGGCTGGAGATGTAACTCAGGAGCAGAATACTGGTCTAGCATGTATAGGCAAAGAGAAAACAGAATGAAGAGAAGTAAACAAAGTCAGCAGACCTCAGGGACACTACCAAACTAGGAGAAAAAAAGAGCAGACAGACAATCCACATAAAAAGCCGGCCCAAAACTTCCCAAATCTGATGAAAGACATAGGTCTTCAAATGCAAGAAGTACGTTGTATTCCAAGAAGGATAAACTCAAGAAATGCAAACCGAAAACACTATAGCTACATGGCTGAAAGCGCAGACTGGAGAACGGCCACGGCCACAGCTGTGGGATGACAGGCCTAACTGCCGGAGGGGAGCTGAGCAGTGCAGCTCAGCAGCAGGTAAGCAGCTGCCCGGCCCTCAAGAGGCCGTGGGTCCCACCCGCAGAAACTGGGGGGAAAAGGTGTCAACCAACTATTCTATGTGCAGTAAAACTGCCCTTCAAAAATGAGGTAGAGCACTAACCCTAACCCATGATCTTTTATGTAAAAAACGTTAATAAACCCACAAAAAAAAGCTGTCAAGAGATAATACATTCAGCAAAGGTGCAGCAAACAAAATTCCACCCATAATAATGTTACACTTCTATATGGTGCTGGGAAGACTGGATATCCACATGTGAAAGAATGAAGCTGGACCTTTACCCACAACACCCCGTGTAAAACTAACTCAAACGTCACTGCACTACACACTGTAAAATGCTTACAACAGTACATTTTCCGTTAATTTAAAAAGGTTCTTAAAACTTAGAAAAAATTTTTAAAAATTTTTAAAAGGTTCTGTTTTCGTGTTCCCCCTCCCAGAAACATGCACGAAACATACCAGATTGATTATGACTTGTTTTCCATAAATAATTACTTGTGAATCAAAATGCCTTTGGAAGCCATCCATCTGGGGGGAAAAGTATATTACTTATCGAACATTACAGGAATATTTACAGTATTTTTTAAAAGTACCTCTGCAATGACCTATTTCTAAATTTAAAGAAAGTGTTAAGACAGGGATGTCTTCTAGATAGATAGTCTAAATACCATGTGGCAAACAGTAATTAAAGGTCATTTGGCTCTGAGCCACAATACTAGCATTTTAACTTTGAGTACAACCTTGACAGAATATATGAAGTACCCTGCACAGTGTAAAGTTCCAACTCCCTCCCCAAGGCCTCTCAAATCTGCATTTGCTGTGCCATGCAATCAGCCTTCTCTCCGCATCTCTAAAATGCATTTATGCAGAATTTGGGTTTAAAGGTTCACTGTGTGCTGGGACCAGGGAGAGGGGCCTTGGAGATGCTGGATCCTGACACATGGGGACACGTCCTGCACATTAACTAGCAGGCCACTGAATTCCCACTGTTCAGCAGTGAACACGGCGGGGAGATACACACGTGATTTGCTGCTTTGCTGATCTGCGGCAGCGGTTTATATTTGAGGTTTGGTCTTTGGGACCAGAAAACAGGGATTGATCCTCGAGTCTAAAAGAAAAGAAACACAAAGTTTATTTTTCTTAACTTATTGTCAGCAGTTTAGGTATCAATGGCTACAATGAAAAAATAACACAAACTACACGCTACGAAAGAGTACAGTGCACCTATTTTTAAGGTTTGTATTTTATGGGCTCAGAAAGGTTTTTTTCTCCTCTGATTTAGAAACACAGCATCTGTGTAATAGACATTTCTGTATTTCCCCTGAATTCTAAAATAAATCAAACTATCCATAAATAAAAATTAACAAGTTACAGGAACACCCTGGATCATGAACTTTCTGGTTGCAAACAATACAGTTTCCAAACAGAAGCGTTCGGCAAACTTTTGCTTCTGTTCACCAACCCCACATCAGGTGACAAACACAATCGGGCTGTCTTCCCCACCCAAACACAAAGGCAGTCATCCTCCCCAAAACTGTAACATAAATGAAGTTCATCCATCGAGGAGCCACTGTACCTCATTTCTCATTTAGCATTATGAAAAATTAAAACACTGCTGAATTCATTTTCAAAGGAGTAGCTGTACAAACACGTGACTATTTCAGTCAGGAAGACAAGAGTAGAAAGTGACCTCTGAGTTGTACGAGGACTGAGTACGTGGTATTACTGTACGGGCCAGGGCAGCCCAGCACTGGCGTAGGCTTCTCCAGACCTGGGGTCTGCAGAGTCAAGCAGAGCAGGGACTCGAGCCCTAAGCCTTGCAGCCTCTACAACTCCTGCCTACAATTCAGACGTTCGGCTGAAGGGCAGGAAATGCCTGCCAGGGCCAGGCTCATCAGCGACCCTTTCTTGGAGTGGACTTTTCCACTTCAGCAGACAAAACTACAACTTAAGAAACAGAGGGAAGGGAGGAGAGGGAAACTTCAACATGACTGAACAGCAGGTGGCCACTGCCACCGCCGCACAGAACGGCTGACCTGGACGAAGGAGGCCCTGCTCCCAGCGTAATGCACGATCTGCTCTGTCTCTACGAAGTTAGCTGCGTGGCCTTCAGAGTCAATTCCTCAATTGAAAAAAACAAAACAAAACAAAACAAAAAAACACTGAGTTAATGATATTTCGTACATAAGAAACACCAGATACTCACTAACCCAGATAATTAGGTCAGAAAGATGGAAAAATACTGTATTTACAAACTCAAAATTCAAACAAGTACACAGTACACAACTGGGAAACAAACACAAGCTTATGCAACCTAAACAGGCCCAGAGAGGCACAGAGACCTGTTAGCAAACAGATGAAGTGGGCTGCTGGCTTTTGCATGCATGAACCTCCTCTAAAACTGGGCTTCTCAAACCTGAGACATGTTTTAAGGGAAAAAATTCCCAGCTGGGTGCAGTTGCACACACCTGTAATCCCAGCACTCAGGAGGCTGAAGCAGGAGAATTACCTCAAATTTGAGGCCAGGCTGGGCTATACAGCAAGAGCTTATCTCAAAAAAAAAAGCCTTCCAAACTATTCCCATGGAGAGCAGTACCCAGTGAGGCTATAAAACAGTAATAATGAACACAAAAGGTCACAGCCATGGCCCTGCAGGGCCAGCGTTAGGCAGGGCAGATCTGACCTGCACTGAGCCATACTGGAGAGCAGCCTCACCTCTGACATAATAGCGCACACCGGCTCTGAAACAGCTCCTCCTGGAGATGAGGATCCAGTCGAAGTATTTCCCATTGATAGAACACGAGTGCATGTTAATAACCGAACCACATTAAGAAAAACACAGCACATACAAACACATGCATTATTTCTAGGTTCAATCTCAATTTTTTATCCTAATGAAAACGAATCGCCTTTGAGAAAAAAAGGGTAGGGGACATGCAGATCTCACCAGCACCGTGAGAGTAGCCCTTAAACTTCAGAGCTGCCCCTCGCAGGTGGGGAACTCTGCAAGCAGGGTCCCTACGGAGTCATGTGAACACATGCCTCTCCTGCACCGCTGCGTGGCCCTGAAGGACCGAGGGCCACACAGCAAGGACTGGGCACTCTGAGGTGTGGCTGTGGCCACTCCTTAACGCCCTCTGGCATGAGGGTGTTTCAGAGCTGCAGAAGTGCTAACAAATTCACAAGAAAATGCCCAGTAATTTCCAAATGGTGGCGCCAAAGGACACAGCCCAGGAACACCTGGTGACTCACTCCTCCCTCTCCAGGTACCTTGGCTCACTGAGAGCTCTGCCTGACAGCGCCCGAGGGGATCTCAAGGCAGTATTTATTTATGGCCTGACCAAATTATCTATTCTGAGCCTTCATAGAAATGAGGAAGACAGGAGCCTGCTTTTGAGGTCTAAGTCCTGCAGGAACTGCAGGAAGTGATTTGCTACTGCACGGTCATCCTCCGCTGGTCCACTACTGAAGCAAAAGCCTCTCCAGACTCTGGCCACAGCTGGCAACACCTACACTGGCAGTCCTGCCTCCTGGAGGCTCTGGAGGAGCTGCCACACCAAGGCCCACCATGCATAGGGCTGGGCTCCCACACCTGAAACCTGCAGGCAGTATGCCCACACACCCCTCGATCCCTGGCTTCTCAATGGGGACCAGGCAGAGGCGAGGGAGAGAGGCCTTCTTCCTGAGCTGCCAGCAGTGTTTCCTTCCCAGAAATACCGCTTTCCCTTGCTCTCCACCACCTCCGCGCTGGGCTGGCTTCCAAAAGGCCCCTCCCGGACTGTCCTCACTGCTTGGAGCGACCCTGGGATCTGGCTCTCCCACTCACTCATCCTCACTCAGCCACTTGCTCACAGTGCCAGGTTGAGTCACTGTGATCTCTCACTTGCCTTCCACCCTCCAGGCACAATCTGTCACAGACACCTACACTCTGCCCACCTCCCCGCCCAGTGGCCTGCCACAGCATTCCTCCATGTGGACAGCTGCTGCTCCTCCTAACCGGCCAGCATGCACCCCAGTACCTCCCTTGGTCTCCACCTCCCAGCACAACTCCAGCTTACCCTAATTTTCTTCTCTAGTCTCCCCAAAAGTATTTCTTTCCTACATTTTTGTAGTGCTAGGGATTGAACCCCAGGCCTTTGCACTGAGCCATATCCCCAACCCTTTTGTACTTTTAAATTCTGCGGAAGTTTTGCTAACTAAATTGCCCAGGCTGGGCTTGAATCTGTGATTTCCTGCCTCAGCCTCCTGGAGTGTGCCACCCTGCTTGGCTTTGCATAACCTTTAAAGTAAAGTTGCAGTCCAGCCCGGGGCCAGCCGAGCTCTGGGTGTAGCCACTCCCACTCACAAGGAGCTCACTGCCATGCATGCAGCACTCAGATTGGTTCCCTCGTCCTCACTCTGCCTCCGCCTTCTACTTTCCTAGTCAACAAGCCAATGTTTCTCTGAGGAGAAAACATAGGTGGCGCTTTACACCTGAAGCTTGGGGTAAATGTTTCTAAAACTGCACAAAAAAATGGTTTTGCAACCTCAGTTGACCTTATTTGTCCATTCACCATCTCATTTTAAAAACAAAACAGAAACAGTTGGCCAGACTTTCAGCACTGATCCTGTCTGTTATTTTACCCTCAGGAGAACCTGCGAGAGCCTCGAGAAAGGAGGGCGGCAGCCGAGGAAGAACGAGGAGGAAAGAAGGCTCCCTCCAGACATCTCCGCGCTCATTCCCTCTCGCTACGGACAGTGGTACTATACGTAATTCCTATCGGCATAATGGACCCACAAGCTGGGGTCTGGGGCCTGCAGCTTCTAGGGTTCCCGTGGTCTGCAGGGCATCGGGGTGGCCCTCACTACAGACACACAGTGTCTGTCACAGCTGTTCTTTGAGCACCAACTCACTGCGCTTCCCTGTTTTTACTGCGTGTCTCTGATGTGGCTGTTTCAAAAACAAACCTACAATTAGACAATCGTCACTCATCTGCACTTGCGTTAGGCCTGGATTGTCCCCAAGCCTCACTCTCTGCATTTGTTTCATTTTTCCATCACTATTTCAAATGACAATAAACTGTTCTCTTCAAGCTGCTAACCACCAAGTGTAACCCTCACTATGAGGCAAGGTCTCATTTGAATAGCCAGACAGGCACTACTCTTAAAATAACATCAACTAAAGGCAAAATGCAGGAGATGTTCGTATTCCTTTCCTTTAAACTACCAGCCTCAAAGCTGTTAAAGACAATAATCTAGCCTGAGGGTTCATGCTTTAAAAAAATGATGAGGTTGCTTACATTCAGTATGCTAAGACTTTTTACATCAGTAAGTTTGATGCTTTTATCAGCAATGTCTGCCTGCTCAAAATACTCTGCTCATGCCACATCTGACTTTCTAAACCCGCTCTGTGAGATTTAGCAGGACTGCCTGGAACCCAAGAATACTGCCACAGAAGGATACAGCCGTGTAGCACTGGAAGAGCAAACCGATGGACCTGAAATGAACATGTATTTAAACATATATTAAAATCAACAAGTAAATAAAGCGGCATTGTGTAAGGTACGTTTACACACTGGGGAGGAATACACAAACAGAGCAAAGTAGTGCGCTTGCTGGAAACTTTTTTTTTTTGAGACAGGGTCTCTATGCAGTTCAGGATGGCCTTGAGCTCACTTTGTAGCCCAGGCTGGTCTCGAACTCACAACGATCCTCCTGCCTCAGCCTCCTGAGTGCTGGGATTATAGCCATGAGCCATTATGCCCAGCTCTGGAAACTGTTGAACAGGTATTTCTAACTACGGTAAGCGTGGGGTATGGCTTGAATATTCGGTTTGGAACACTTAGAACTACCTGAGGACACAGAAGGTTTACTTCCCTCCTCAGTCTCTGCTTCCAACACTCCACACCTCCCAGGAAAGGATATTCCAAGCTAATTACAGGTCAAATGGCTTTTCCCAAAAACTCTTAGCAAATGGCAACAGACTGGATATGATAGAGCACACCTATAATCCCAGCCACTCTGACACTGAGGTCACAAGTTCAAGGCCAGCTGGGGCAACACAGGCTCTGAAAATTTGTTTAAAGAAAGAAGCCTAGGAATATGGCTCAGTGGGCAAAGAGTTCAGTCTCCATGACCGACTGCCCCCTCCCCAAGAAAGACAGCACACGCATCCAAAGTCCCAGATTCGAGGCTGTGTTTTTTTCCCTGCACCAAGACACTGAGCAGCTTTTCCTTCCTGAGGCTTCCACAAGGGTGTGCTTCAGGTGACCCCAGCCAGCCAGCTGCAGTGCTGGGAGGTGGGGCTGAATGGAAGAAAGTGGGGGTCACTGAGGGCAGAGCCCCTGAAGGCAGCCCTGGAACCTGACTGCTGTGTCCCACGAGGCAAGTGGCTGCCTGACCACACTGGGAAGCAGGAACCCAGATCAACTCCTCCTCCTGGGAAGTCATGTACTTCCAGCACTTTGTCACAGTGAGGGGAAGCCAACAATAGATCACAGGACAGAAATCAGCCTTCCTCAATCTGCAGGGCAGGAGGGGGTTGACCTGCTCAGAGTGCAGAAGCTGCAGTTAGAAGTCCTCATCCAAAGCCCTGGTGGCCAGGAGCCCTGTGATGCGCAGACAGCAACAGCGAGCAGAAAGCACCTCGCGTCCTCACCTCGGGCTGTGCAGACAGCTCTCTCAGCAGGTGACCATTCCACACAAACCGCTGATCTGCCTGAGAGGAGAGCAAGAAGGAGTCAGAGATCTCCCACCACGCTGAGCCCCAACAGCAAGGAAACTCCTGTGCCGCACTGTGTCCCTGCCTCGTGGCCCTTAGCAGGGGCAGTGGGCAGGAACCCGCCCACTGCAGGAAAGCTGCCTTCCTCAACCCACTCCTGTCTCTGCCTCACCACGGACACAACCAGGGTCTCAGGGGCTCTTCCTCCCACATTAACTCACAGTCAGGCACCAGCCCTCCCAAAACCCACACTCTGTCCTACTCCTCCCCCCACCCCAGCCACACAGGCCCCCAGGGCTAGCCAGGGCCTTCTCCTGTGTGCCTGTCTCATACTGGGTGACGGAAGCCCTTCAAATTCTGTCTATTCCTTAAACAAATCTATGGCTTATTAAAAAAAAAAAATCAAGACAGCACTTGTCCAGGTTCCTGAAGCACAGCACCTTTTAGTTGAGGGCATACGAGACCTAATTTTAAAGACAAGCTCATGGGCTGGGAATTTAGCTCAGTGGTGCAAGCACTTGCCTGGCAAGTGCGAGGTCATGAGTTCAATCCCCAGCCAGAAAAACCAAAACAAAATAAAACAAATAAAGACACTCTCATGTTAAATATGCACAGAAGTACTTAGATATTTCCCAAGTTCTTACATCAAATTGTTACTTTTCCAATCAAAATATGAATATCATCTCTGCTGAAAGCACCTGCTAGAGACTGTTTTTTATAAGCTCATTACGTTAATAACAATATAGGACAATGACAGCTAAGAAATTACAAGTGAATGCAATGCTAGTTTGCAGATTTTACACCTCAGACAGTACTTGGTAGGGAAAATACAAATTGGAAAGGCTTTCCTCTAATGAGTTATGTGTATGTTTGGACTTGATTACTGAGGATCTATATAACAGTTCTCAATCCTGTCTTTGTATATACAGACTCCAGGGCCCTTGATTTGGAGTTTGATGCACATTTAAACATGGTCCCAGGCATGGTGGTGTATGCCTATAAGCCCAGATAATGAGGAGGCTGAGGCAGGACAATAGGAACTTTGAGAACAGCCTGGGCAACTTAGTGAGCAGCATCTCAAAATAAAATAAAAAGTGCTTGTCTGGCATGAGGCCCTGGGTTCAAACCCTGGTACCAAAAATTTTAAAAAGAAGCATGGTTTATCTTCTCAAACCTTCACATGGGATCCTTATCCTAACACAAAGAAAGCCAAGAGTAAGACAACTCAGAAATAACTGTATTTATGTTTAGGTGTGTAGGATTGATAACCATGTTGCTAAGTTGTTATTGGATCACTGAACTTCTTTGCAGCCTCACTATTTGAATGTCCATTCTATATGCTTTAATTTTGTAACTTGAACAACTATGTCTAAGAAGACAATATGTAATTTATCAGCTAGTGATTTCTGTTTTTTTTAATCTGAAATTCTGTATTGTTTCCATCCCTTTTTCTGTTTTGCTTTTTTCCTCTTTAATTAAAAAAAAAAGAAAAGAAAAAGAAAACTAAGAATTACGGGCAGGGGCTTCCCTCAGCGGACCGCTTCCCCAGCCAACATGTGGGGAGCCCTGAGAGGCAGCCCCAGTAGGGAGGCGGCAACAGCAGAAATGAATACAAGCTGGCATGTATGAAAAAGACACACTGCTTTACAAAAAACCAAACAAAAATAACTGAGAACCAGGCTCACCCTTTCCAAGAGACTCATCTCCTGGAACTCTGGACTTGTGTTGGACAGCCGCTGCAAGGTGTGGGTCAGGTCATAGGTGGTGGAGAAGTAAAAGCCATCCACACTCAAGACGCTGTTCAGCATCGCCAGGAATGTTTTGTTATCTTGTAGCTGTGAACAGAAGGGGGTCAGTGGTCTTGGGAGTTGAAAGGAACTCCGTTGGCACAAAGAGTAAAACTAAAAACACCCAAGTGCAGCTCCACTGACATCCATATGCCAGCAAAGGGGTGCTGTCAGTCCCCACGGCCTGCTCTGAGGGTTGGACTGGCTGGGCTTCTTTCCTTTTGGTGCCCGTCACAGTTTTTACTCTGAAGGGCAGGAAAATGATTTGAATAAAACATCATCACTCCAGGCTATCACTTGCTGCAGGTCAGACCTCTTCGCAGCAGCCTTGCTTGCTGAGTGTACCTTCTCACCTGACAAATGCAACATACACGTGAGAGGGGCCCAGGAACACAGAGCAACATTAGCACCATCTGCAAGAAACTTTACTGGTTTGGGTTGGAAAGAAAAACAATTTTCCTTTAAAACAGCAAGAGGTTAAATGGGGTATAGTGGTGTACACCTATAATCAGGAGGCTGAGGCAGGAGGACTGCCAAGAGTTCAAGAGCAGCCTGAACTGCATAACAAGATCTTGTCTTAAAAACAAAAACAGATGTTTAAAAGTTTCAATAAAAGCAGTATTTATCTTTATTTTCAGACAATAACTTTAACTGACTTTCCCAATGAATAACATGAAATCGGTTTTTACTCATGTTTTAAGTGACTGTCATGATTATTGTTTCATGAGGACCAAATGATCAACATGTTACAAACCTACCATAATGCCATTTTTAAGTAAGAAACATGGGTTTAGAGATCTGTAATATTTTCACTAAAGGCAAAAGGGCAAAAGCATATGCGGTGGGCAATGCTCAGGTCAGCTACGTGTCAAACACAGAGCCATCACAACTATCCCATCAGTATCCTGACTACCAGGTGGACACAGCTGTCCTGATCCCACCAGAGCACTGTGCCCTGTGCAGAGTGAGTGCGCTGATCCACACTGCCCAAGACATGTGCAGCGAGAGAGAGCAGAAAGAAACTTTCAGGTAGGAAAAGCACACTTTCATTACGGTGCACCCACCATAATCTAATTTAAAATGTTTACCACAGATAAGGTAAATGTTTCAGAAAAACAAATCTTTTAGTAATAAACACTTTTATGATTTTGGGAATAAAAATACAAGTTTCAATTTTCAAGAAGCAAACACTATAAATAAAATTATTCTGGAAGACAGTAAATCTCAACAAATGTCCATAAACATAACGCTGAGTTTAAGTTTGCAAACTCAAAATAGGACGGGGCCACCACGCAAGTCCCCCTCACGGCCTATGAGGAGCCTCCATATGCAGCAGATGCCAGCTCGGCCTTGGTCACCCTAACCCACCTAACAGCACCCCAGAAAAACTGGGGCTGCTCCACAGCTTGTCAAAGTTATTTCTGTCAAAATATTAAAATTCTCTCAGCATGTAGCTCAGCAGCATGGCGCCTGCCTGTTATGAGTGACGTCCTGAGTTTGATCCCTGGTTCCAAAAAATCAAAAACCAAAATGAACCAAAAAATGAAAACTCAAGTTTTAACTGCACAGGGAAATGAAAAAAAGGTAAAACTCTTACTTTTTGGTACACTACAATTTGAAGCACTAGAAACATGAAAAATTAAAATGTTTTATTTCTTTGTTAAGAAAAAGATTTGAATGGTTTTGCGTGGAGCTTGCCCCTGCTCCTTGCCACACTGCTGAGGGCTGGAACATCCCCTGCTGGAAATGAGCCGCTGTCCGAGGCCGGGCCAACTCTGGCCATCGCCTGCGCACTCAGGGCCCAGGATCTCCCCACGGAGCATGCACCATCTCTTCCTCCCGTCCCTCCCCTGAGTCAGGGCTACTTCCTGATCCACACAACAGGTGCTGACCACGGCTGTCTCACTCCAACAGTGACAGTGCAGGTGCCCCCAGGCAGCCTACTCTGGGCTTCATGTACGTCAGATCTCAACTGCACTTCCAGAGGTGGCATTTTTTGGTTTCTTTTCATTTTTGCTAAGTTAATTCTTCAATCAACAATCTTAGATAAATAAAATGTAAACTGTGTTGTTGGGGGATGGTTGTTAACTGAATCAAACAACAAATTTATACATAAGAATCAGAGAGACAGGATTGCCTGAAAACATACCATAAACACATATACTCAACATGTGGCAAAAATGAAGAAAACTTTCCTGGGGAAAATAATGAAATAAATAGAACTTTAAAAAATAGCTAAACCAGCCATGGTGGCACATGCCTATAACCCCAGCACTCAGAAGGCTGAAGCAGGAGGATAGTGGCAAGTTTGAGACCAGGCGGGATTAGACAGTGAACTCAAGGTCAGCCTGAACTGCATAGCAAGACTGTCTCAAAAATACCCCCCCAAAAGATACCTAATATTTTATTGCTAGTATGAGGTTAAATCTGAATGAGTACAGGTGTATCTTGTTCTTTTCTTTCCATAAGAAATTTCATAATTTAAGAATTTGATTATTTAAAAAAAAACCCAAACAATAAAATATAGGGACAACTTTTAAAATATATTTTATGCTTGAGTAGAAAGGTGGGAAGAATGACCTTATTAATGAGTTTTAACAGAAATTCACCAAACTTTGTATTTGGCAGCCCCTGCCCAGATTTGTCTTTAGCTTCTCAATTAATGACGGCACCCAGCTCTTACCTGGATATCAGTTAAGTGTAACATTGTCTTCTTATAAGAAAGAACATCAAAATCCATTGCTTTCCAGATTACATGATTGAAAAATTCGCCTATTTTCGTCTTTTTGGTAATGACAATAAGATAATTACCTGGAAAAAGCACAGTGAAACACACAGAGGTATCAAAGCTGCTGCTCAGGATGTAACCAGTGGTGCACAACACACTCAGCACATGTGAGGGCCAAACCACCACTAAAACAAAACCAGAATCAAAAAGCAAAAATCAGAAAAGCCACACCCTGTGGTATTCAGATAATAGGTCCATTTTTTAAAAAAGCAGTCCTACATTTTATGAATATAAAGACTAGTGCACTATTTAGAAAGAGTCCTACTGAAAGGTCAAATTTGTTTTCAAAAAGACAAAACCACAATCTTTTGGTAACCAAAGGGGGGCGTCGTCTTAGCTGGTAGAAGGTAGACAGAAAACACCCACTGACCGTTCCCACGCAGGTCCCATTTCCTGCAGGTGGCCTGAAATGAAGCCTCGCAGGTCACCAGCTCAGGCCACCACAAGGCAATGCACTTCTGAGCCACTCTGACATCCCTCGTGCCGCTGTAAATGAGGACAACCGTGCTGGGCCCGGTTCTGGGCACTGGCTGCTGTGGGGCGTGGTGTCTTACACATTTCACTGAGCCAGGTTTGCTGGCAAACACCTGCCACCCCAGCACTTGGGAGGCTGAAGCAGGATTGCCAAGTTCAAGCCCAGCCTGGCTACTTAGTGAGAACTTCTCTCAATACAAAAAATGAAAATACAGGACTGGAGGTTTAGCTCTAGTGCTTGCCTGGTAAGTGTGAGGTCATAAGTTCGATCCCCAGTACCAAAAAATAAAAGACTTTAAAAAAAACAACATATAGTTGGGGACTCAGCTGAGAGTAAAGGGCCTATGTTCAATAAGGAGAAAAAAATAATTTAAATCCTCTTAAAATTTATTAAAAACTTCTATCTAGTTAGAAATTTCAACTGTAGTTGAACTATGTAGTTGAAACATAAAACTCTTAAAATTGAATTTCAGGCTGCTAAATTTAACCATCTAGGGAGTTTTAATTTTAGAAACTATAATAACAAATAGAGATTTATTGCCTAAAGTGTGCTATAAAGTACGCACTTTTAAATCGCATAACCTAATGCTGTCAGTCAATGTAACTACCTTCCTTGCCTTCCTAGTTAATGCACTCTTACCTGCCACCAGATGGATTGTGCCCAGTATACCAAATATTGGTCTCGTGACAGCTGATGGAGGAACATCTTTCTTGACTAAAAAAAGAAAGAAAGAACGGATTTAAAAAGCTCACTATTAGAAATGAAATTTAGGTTGATTTCAAATTATTTCAACTAAATCAATATGTATGATTTCTCTGCAAAAAAGTAACGGTCCATTACTGATGTCAGACCTCCAATTTGGCAGAACGTAAAATAAAGATGTCACTGTGACGTGTAAAGGCCTCTGCTTATCTGGAACATGGTGCCGACAGCAATGTGCGACTGTTTCTAATGCCAATTTCCAATCACATTTACTCAGCTCTTGCCAGGAACTAAGGGCTGATCTTAAGAACATCAGAGAGGCTGGGTAGAGCTCTCACCTCACACGCACAAGGCCCTGGGTTCGATCTCCAGCACGCGCACGCACACACACACACAATAAACTTTAATGAATAGGGCTGGAGTTGTAGCTCAGCACCACAAGCACCTGCCTGGCAAGCACAAGGTCCTGAGTTCGATTCCTGGTACCAAAAAAAAAAAAAAGAACATTCAAGAATAAGCAGAAGTGAGGATTTGAGAACAGATTTTTGTTTACCACATGACTGACAAAATGTAAACTAAGGCCTGTCCCTCCGCAGCGAGGACACAGGACATGGAGGTGACGCTCCAGGCAGCAGGAGAATGATGCAGTCCAGGTGTGCAGGGAGGCAGCCCAGAAGGCAACTGCTAACTGCCTTTTCCCACACTGAGCTTCTCAGCCCAAAAGAATTCACAATCCTTTGATTTCCAGCCAAGGTAGTTCACAAAGCACATTCTGCAGAGCTTGGATTTACAAAATAACACCCCAAAGGAGGTAGAAGATTCCATGAATAAGCTTGTTTTGCTTCATCTCCCATGACCTCTACTCCTCCTGGGCTGTCACAACACCTGCTAGGGGAACAAAGACTGAGAAGGCCTACGCGTGACAGCTGACCCGCTGCCAAATCCAAGGCTTCCTAAGCTTATGCTGCAGGGCAACTTTTCTTTCAATTACTATTTTCTATCATCCTGAAATTCATTTCAGAATCACTACTGTAAACCCAAGGCCTGGTTCTTAAAAGCCTCAGCTTCCCAAGTGCTGGGATTACAGGTGTGCACCACTACACCCAGCCTAATAAACTAATTCTGAAAAAGGTCTAAAATTCCCTTGGGTTTCTCTTAAGAATCCAGTGTACTGAGCTGTACTCAGACACCACTGACTACCAGGAGAAACTGGTTTATGCAAAGAAAAGCAGAGAACATGCAGCAGGTACCAAGATTATATGACACTCTTCTGCGTGCTACTGATACAGCTGTGAACCACATTAACTGAAGTACTGTAGCAATAAAACCGTGACCATTCCTAGAATATACATCCATTTTTCATACAGAAGAAAAACCCTTTTTTCCAGAGCCACATCTGCATTCCCAAAGGTAAGAAGGTGCTGGCTGAGCAAGCGCCCGGGAGACAGTCTTTGGCATTGGACCCTGTGTCTTCTCGGCATTTTCTTTTCTTTTTTCTTTCTTATTTTTGGTACCAGGGATTGAACTCATGACCTCATGCTTGCCAGGTAAGCACTTAAACCACTGAGTTAAATCCCTGGCTCTTCTCAGCATTTTCCCCAGGGCTTCTTGGTGGTGACCTGGCAGAGCTGCTTTTATGTATAAACCACTCACACTTTGTCAGCCTACTGCGATGGGCTCCCAATCCCTATCCACAAATAAATTTAAAAAATGTCACTGAAAGGTCCAAAATATCTGAAAAAGCACCCACACTACAGCTCTCAGCTTCTGTCACCAAGGCGCAAGGCAGCAGTAACTAAGTTCGTGCTGTGATGACACCTTAGGGGCTGGGCAATCAGCTGTGCTGAGAGCAGCCTCCGAGCACCAAACAGGGAACACCGACTTAGCAGATTGAGACAGCTCTAGTTCCACTTCATCAAAGGAAAACTCTGTCTGTGGCACCTACAAAAATAATGAAGTCACCAAAGAAACGGAAGTTTTACACTATTTTTATATATTACTTCCTCTATTCAGAGGTTATTTACTAACTGCTCTATGGTAATTCAAACATTAAAAAAAAAAAAAAGCAAATAACAGAACTCTGGTGGTGAACTGAAATTTTTTTCCCAGTACCAGAAATTGAACTCAGGATCTTACACCTGCCAGCCAGGCACCTGTGCCAGTGAGCTGTACCTCCAGTGAACTGGAACTTTCAAACCAACAAAATGAAATTGTAACTGCGGTAACAACATCATATGATCATTAATTTGTCACTAATATTATTTCACATAATCCATTTAGACATCAGCATTCTATATAATTGAAAAAAAAAACTATTTTTCACATACCAGAGAAGCAAGACCAAAATACAACTGGACAGACAATGTGTAAATGACTTAAATTTTAATGAGGTGTCACTTATTTTTATCTAGTAAATTATCTGCCAAGTCATAAAAAAATTCCAAAACAAAAACAAAGCAGCTGCTAAAATTCCTTACACTTAAAGCTGAAACAGTTTTTGGCAAATACTTCAATTATTACTTCTGGGAAGCAGCTCAGACATCTAAGCCAATCCTCTTAGAACACAGATAAAAGAACAAAGAAAGAAAACTTTCTAGAAGTTATTAAACTATACAGATAGTATGATGCTACCTAAAGTTTATCTTTTCTCCTTTTCATAAAAATTAAATGAGGCAGCAAGAATGAAAATTCTAAGGAGGTGGCCTGGGGTCCACACCCAGACGTAGGTGCAGCTATCATAAAAGGGACTGTCCTTCTTTCACACACAACCCTCCCGTGGGCTGCCGCCCCAGCCCTGGCGGAGGATACCTGCGAGGGTGACCTCCGTGGAGACGCGGTCAATGGTGAGCACGTCGTCGGCACCATCATCACACGCTTCCACGTAGAACTTTTCGGGAGTGATATGCCTAAGAGGAAACGGAAAGGCACAGACAAACTCAGTGACAAGAGGACCGAGGTGTAGCGATGATGGCAGAGTTTAATCACGTTCCAGGAGCCTAAACCAACGAGGCTGGTTAACACTCCTGTCCCTTCTCATTAACTGCAACTCTCATTTGTCTGTGTAATGCTGACCGGGGTTCAATCCTCCAGTTCCCCACGGAACCATTCATTTACACGGGAAGCTGTAGCCCAATCTGATCTGCTGTTCTGCATCTCACCCAGCAACACGGCAGGGGGGCTGTGTGATCCCCCATGCGTGGACTCACTGTTCCTCTCATCTCTTAAAAGAAGGTAACACAGACCCAGCACACAGTACTTTTTTGTTAAAAGCTGAATGTTCCTAAAAAAGAGGAATTCTGTAAAAAATTTTAAATTAAATTTAAAAATTTAAATAAAAAAATTCTGTAAAGACACTGATAAATTAAAGGGAGTAAGAACAGAGGAATAGCTCAGGTACTGGCTCAGCCCCTCACTGATGCACGCACAGAAACCACAAGAGAATGTGGACCTGCAAGAGGAGGTGAAACCATGAGACAGGGGCCACCACCCGCAGACGCTGAGTAGAGCCAGGCAGCAGGCTGAGCTCAGAAACGGCTCCTCAAAAGCTCATCTTCACCGCGCACAAACCAGAGCTGGAAGAATTCTGCTCTGTGCTCAGTCTTTCTGTGCATTCACCCAGCCTGTAAAAAATCTATAAACCCACACAGACATCACTGACATCACTTCCTAGGCACCACACTGCACTATTTCTGACTTCAAGTTCTCTGAGGAATCATCAGCCCTCAATTCTCCAAATATCACATCTCCTTTTATGGTTCACCAGTAAGGAACTTGTCAGTATTAACTAGCTCCCTTCATTTTAGGGGATACACTAAAAGCAAAGAAACAAAGAAAGCAAATCTGTTGTTTCAAGTGTGGCAAGTCTTCAAACAAAATAAAAGTTCATTTCTCTTCATTACGAAACACATTCACTCTGCCCACTCACTTGCTGACGGACATTGTGGACATTACGGTTTGGGGTTATTATGAATACAGGCGCTCATGAATTAGGGGTCTCTTAAGGCAGACGTGTGCTCACTTCTCTGGGTAACTGTCCGGCCAACAGGACAAGCACTTGGTGCTTA
This sequence comes from Hydrochoerus hydrochaeris, assembly GCA_004027455.1. Lineage (NCBI taxonomy): Eukaryota > Metazoa > Chordata > Mammalia > Rodentia > Hydrochaeridae > Hydrochoerus > Hydrochoerus hydrochaeris. The sequence continues at coordinate 32,951 of PVLA01001500.1, forward strand.
ACCTGCACGGGGAGGCAGACAGGGGAGGGATTCCGGAAACTTCAGGCAATGGTTTCATGGAAGGCAAAATGTGTCAAAATCTATCAAACGGCACATTTTAAATATGTGCCGTTTACTATATGTCAATTAAACATTAATAAAACTTAAAAAAAAAAAGTGAGCAGTCCTGGCACAAAATAGCTTCTAGACCTCGTCACATTACTGGGTAGCTGCCCTCTGTTTTAGATGACTTTTTACCAGCTACAACCCACACCCCTAGAAAGTTTTATGTAACCACAGGCTGCACTCCAGGTATAACACTAACATTTACTAAAAAGCTACCAAGGGTCACAGGATACCCGAGACAAGGACGGAACATGAAGGATAATACAGAATATCAGAATACGTTTTGAGTAAAAAGCAGACCCCCAAAACAAGATGTGGTGTTGCACACCTGTCATGCTCAGGAGGCTGAGGCAGGAGGATTGCTTCAAGTCTAAGGCCAGCCTGAACAATACAGCCAGACCCTCTCTCAAAAAAACAAAGAAGAAGAAATTGTTCATATCTTTCTAAATTTATTTGCAAATGCAGAGGTCTATAAAAGAAAATGCCAGGGGCGCTGGGAAAACAGGTTGCAAGCATGCCGCTCTGGTAAGTGGCTGTGGCCTCCCAAGCCATGGCTGCCCCAGGGCAAGAACCATATCAGCGTTTCCTGAGATCGGCACCACCGTGTTGGAACTTGGGGCGCTGGGAAAACAGTCAGCCAGCTTACCACTCTGGTGGGCAGCTGTGCGCCTACTGGCTTAAGAATCAAACATCCATCTCATCCCCACCCCAAGCAAGTGAGAGCCAGAGATCTGAGCATCTCTTGAGAGTTTGACTATATGCAATATAGCAAATAAGGGGGATTTTCTTCTGCCATCTCTTTGAGGGCAAATATTTTTATCTCTGTTTTGCTCTGTTCTGATCAATGGTATTGCTCTATTCAATATTCTGTTTTTATAATTTCAGTATTTCCTTCGATATTGCTCTAGCTGATTGAAGGAACAACTTTGTGAAGAAAACCAGATATACTATTGTACCCACTGCTGTTATCCCAGTAACCTGCTGTGAGGTACCAATTTCACTGCACTGCCTCAATTGGCTTTGCCCTGTCTTGTTCTGCTGTATTTTACTACCTTCAAAATAAAATAAATAAATAAATAAATGAAATAAAAATAATAAATAAGAAAAAATTTTAAAAAGTAAATAACAACAACAAAACAGATCAGTAAGGTACTGAGCAACCTGAAACATGATTTAACTAAGCAGATAATGGACTTAAAAAGCAAAAGGAGGAAAAGAAAGTGCTCTAAAGGATATAATTGCAGGGCTGGGGATTTAGCTCAGTGGCTTAAGCACCTGCCTGGCAAGCGTGAGGTCGTGAGTTTGATCCCCGGTGCAAAAAATAATAAATAAATAAATAAATAAATAAATAACTGCATATATATTTAAGTGTGTAGAACTGATAACCATGTTGCTAAGTTTTTGTTGGATCGGTGAACAGAACTGTTTGCAACCTCACTGTTTGAATGTCTACTTTGTATGCTTTAATTTTGTAACTTGAACAACTACATCCAAGAAGACAATATATATCAACTATTGATTACTCACTATTTTTTTTTGAAATTATGTATTGTTTCTACCCTTTTTTTCTGTTTTGCTTCCCCCCCACCTTTAAATAAAAATTTTAAAAATGCCTGTAGTTACAAAAGGTAAAATAGCATAGAACCATCTTTGAGAAGGCAGCTTGAGAAGCAGGTTACGCTCTACTACTTTTCTGGGGTCTTTTTAAATCTGCACAGCTAAAAGTTTGAACAATGAAACTGTAGGCACGTGCACGTGCACGTGAAAAATGCAGTCTTACTGTGGAGGAGTGCTGTGTGAAAGAGCCTGCTGGGAGGCCCTAACTCCCAACCACCTCATCCAGATGCTGCCCTGCAGAGGGACCTGCACAAGTCACCCTGGAAGGTCAGGCCGCGCCCCAGGCCATCAAACGATCCCTGAAGGCAGAAGACCAGAGATGATCACAGTGATGCAGCAGAGGGCAGGAGAGCCAGGAACTGTGCCCAGCCCCAGAATCAAAGCACTGACAGCTCCCGTGATGCAGGGGGTCACAGTCACCACCCACCTCTCAGGCCCTGGACAAAGCCCGGAGCTTCCTGCCTCACCTTCCTTCCAGTACAGGCGATGGTGTGAGAGAACACAGACGGCCCGATGGCACTAGGGTCTGAATGAGGACGTTGTTAGTACTACAGTAAGGAACCTCCCAGCACTGGGTTTGCCTGTCCTCTGACAACGCCTCGTCCTGTCCCTATTCAGCTAACCCAGCATTACATCTGAGACAGAGCCCACAGGCCCCAGGAAGGCCTGAGGAAGGTCACACAGTGAGGCACACTTGTACTGCACAGAAGCCCACCTTTCTGGAGCTCGTAGCCCCGCTGAGCGGGCAGAGGCACCACCATGTATTTCTCCAGATCAGCAGGCTATGACTCCTTCCATAACCAGCATTATCAGCAATACAGAAAGATGACTGTTCAACACCCAATTTCAGGGATCAAATCCCTCCACTTTTTAATGAATGCACAGAAACATAAAGCTTATGGTAAGCCTATAGAAGACTCCTATAATCCCAGGACTTTGGGAGGCTGAGGCAGGAGGATCACAAGTTCAAGCCCAGCCCAGGTAACTTCACAACTTAGCAAGTCTGTCTCAAAAAATGAAAATAAAGGTTGAGTATAATAAAGGTGAAGGCCCTGGATTTCATCTCTGGTACTGCCAAAATCCAAAGAAACAAACAAAAACAGAAAACCTGCACCTAAATAAAGAGCCTGTGAAGAAATGCAGAGTGCTGGTACTTGGCAGCCGCCCCTCTCACCCTGAGCTCCTCTACAGAAGTGCATCTGAACTCCACCCGCAAAAGTGCTACAGAGATCGTAAATCACCTGACTGACACCAATGAAAAGTCACACTTATTTCTAGTGTTGACATGTAACTCAGGTACACTTCCACGGGTAATACAGTATTTATTTTAAAATGAAATGATATTAACAGAAGAGACCTTTTACACATATTTATGCACATAAAACAAAACCCTTATATCCATTGTAGGCAATTAAAAAGATTTTCCAAAACTTAGCATTTACATTTAAAATTGACTTGGAAGGCCATCTTTCAACCTGTTGTTTTAAGTGCTGCATTCTTGATCATGGAATAACCACCAAGAACGACCAGATCCACCAGGCGCCTCACGGAAGACAAACACAGAACAATGGGTAAACAAACCATGCTACATTCAACTTCCAAACACACGTGTAATTAACAGCCTCAGAGAAAAAAAATACTGTATTCAGGAAATAAGAACAGGGTGCTGCCCAGAGACAGTGAGAGAGAGTTTAAGCATATTTATTTTGTTTTGTTGAGGCAGTTTCACTAAGTAGTTCTGGCTGGCCTTGAACTCACTATGTAGCACAGGCTGGCCGTGGACTAGAAGCAATCCTCTTGCCTCAGCCTCCCAAGTGCGAGGGTTACAGGCATGCACCACCATGCCTGGCTAAGCACGTTCTTGAAATGACAGGAATAATAATTCTTATTACTGAAATCATTTCTTGAGAATAAAAAGAGCTACAGAACAGACAGATGGAGGAAGGGAGGAAGAAGAGGAAGGAAAGACCAGAGGGGAGGACACAGGAGAAAGGGTGGGAGTGGGAAAGAGAAAGGAAGAAGCGGCACAATCAGGGTGGGCAGCACCCATTCGGGAGAACACGCAAAAGCCAAACCAAAAAAAAGGAAACAAAGTACCAAATAATGTTTAAACAACCTCAGACTCGCAAGTTTCCAGATTGAAAATTGTAAAGAAACTGAAGACACAAACACAAGCACAAAATGTCCAAACACATACAAAGACAATGCTAAGACTTTCTGGACAAGGCCAAGAAAAAGCAGCACCGAGGTACTGAACAGCCACAGGCTGGGCTGTCCCCAGCAGCGAGCAGCAAGATCTCCGCAGTGCTGGGGGAGCCCCCAGCTGAGAATTCTGGACCTGGCTGCACTGTCAAACAGCGTGGGAAGAAAATAAAAGCAGCTGGGAAATGCAGTATCTCAACAGAGAATCCTCTCCCTTGCTCTCAGAAAGGACAAAAGGCATATTCCAGCGAGAGGAGGGAACAGACCTAAGGAGAGGCCTGCAACCCAGTACCGAGGTGAAGGAACCCTGGCACCAGTGGTGGACAGAAGCACTGGATAATGGGTACACAGCAGCCACATACACAGCCCAGGCTGAAGCATGGACAGAAGGGGCCCAGCGCAGAGGCTCAGAAGGAAAAGAAACAGTGCCAGCAGGCCTGAGAGGAGGCTTCCTGTACTGTCAGGGCGATGGAGGATGAGTCACTGTATGTTAAAGTCAAGTAAACTGCACCAAAACACTTTTATAAGAAAAACTAAGTATGATACACCATGATTTCATTTGACACACACCTACAGAACCATAATACTGTGAATACTGAGTATCTTCCTATGGTTTTATCAGAGGATAAGAGAAAGAGATAAAAGCTATCTTCTGAGGAAGTCACCAGAGAACTGAAGCTAGTCAGGAAATGGCAGGACCATGCCACTTGCAAGTATGAAACAGCAAGGCACAGTGGCATATATCTGTCAACCAAGCACTCTGGGAGGCTGAGGCAGAAGGATGGCAAATTCAAGCCCTACTTGGGCCACTTAGCAAGATCCCATCTCAAAATAAAAAAATAAAAATGCTGGAAATGTAGCTGAGTGTGAAGGCCCTAGGTTGACTCTTAAGGCTTTTGGTAGTTTCTTCTTTTGATGAAGATGATGGCACCTGCCTGGAAAACCTGAGAGGTCTGTTCCAGCAATCAGGAGGCACAAACAGACAAGAAAGCACAAGTGAGCCAGGAAACCCCATAGCTCATGGGGAAACTGCTATTATTCTTAGCCATGAGCAGGCAGAATGTGGACATGTCCACGCTTGGAGGAACTAGGAAAGGCAGGAGGTGGATTCCCTAGACTAGAGAGAGAGCAGGAATCACCCCTGCAGCCGAGGACAGGAAGTGCTGGCATGCGCCTTGCCGTGGGTGTGGCCCCCGGGAAGCCAGGCCTCCCCATCCCGCTATAGACTGAACAGGAACGATTCCAGGGTGGCAAATCCAGACACTCACTCTCATGGGTCCACTGTGAAGCACCTGCTAACCCAAGCTACCGCACACAGCTGGGGGAAGGGGGGCTTCGTCCGCAGCAGGGAGTCCAACTCCAACAGGTCTAACCAGAGTCCCGTCCGGCCCACAGTGGGATGAGCTCTCGAGCTTTCAGCAGCTCACAGTGCAGTGACACAGGGTGGGCAGGGCTCTAAGCAAAGACCTGCAGGGGACAAGTGGAGGACAAGGGTGAGTAAGCCAGCCTGGGCCAACCGACTGTGAGCAGAGCCACCGAGGAGCAGGTGACGAGCGTGGCAGCCCAGGGGTACGTGACTCCTGGTGTGAGGACACAGCAGAGTGCTCAAGAACGCATGCGCCTGTCCCCCTCTGCACCATCCCACCTGCCGCACTGTGTGCTCCTGCAAGTGGCTTCTGGGTGCCAGGTAGCAAGGAGCCCACTGATCAGCTCTTCTCCAGCCTCCAACAATGAACTCACTGACGTTTTGTCCCTGTGACACGCGGGGTTTCACAGCTAGCAAATGTCCTCCTCCGCTCACTGAGAACAATCCTCTGGGGCTCACCAACTTCATTAAGAAAGAAGCTAAAACATCACACGGCCTAAAAAGCTGAAAGTAGACGCTGCCGGGTCAGCAGTCCCAAGCCCGGAGGGCTAGACTAAGCTGTTGCCACCAGCAACTAGAAGCTGTCACTGAAAATGCTACCTCCAGGCTCACAGCAGGAGCAGGCAACCAGGAACAAGGGGCTGAGAGACACTGGCAGCTGAGAACAGGAACAGTAACCAGCAGGACCCTGATCACAGCAGCCTCACGGGGACCAGCGCAATGCAGGCCTCCACTCGGCACCCTGCTGCCCTGCCTGCACCCACACAGCCTCGGAGAGTAGGTGCTGTCTGCTGCAGACAATGAGCCTGGGTCCGTTGTGTTTCACCTCCACAGCCAGCGAGATCCACTGTAACTCAGAACAGGCGGGTAAGCATCGGGGGATGGGGCGTCTGCTTTGCAGACGGCTTCACCACTGCGGTGTTTCTCCTTTGACCCGGGCTCTGAGCTCATGCTGCTGTCTCCAGGGTTCCCACACAGGAAAAAGCTGAAGCGGGTCCATTTTCTCAGAGACTACAGCAGGTTTAGTCAGCAAACACGTTTTCTTTATAAACATGTTTTCTTTAAAAAAAAAAAAAAAGTAAATAAACACATTTTCTTGACTAACATGTTCACTGGTTCAATCACACAGCAAACAGAATTTAAAACTTGCTTTACTTTGTCTAACAGAAGGCCCCACCAGGTCAACTTTTAAACCTAACCTGAGGAGGAAAATGGTGCAGTGCTCTCTGATAAGAAAGTTTACCAAAGGGAGGCAGAAGCAGGAGGACTGCTACAAGTCCAAGGCCAGCCTGGGCTACATGGAGAGTTCAAGGCCAGCTGGTATGACAGAGCGAGACCCTGTCTCAAATGCTCCCTCTGCCAAAAAAGGGCCCTCAGTCACTGTGTTGCATCCATCCCATTTCCATAAAACTATCACACTGTCTTATGAAATGAGCATTAGAAGAATATTCTACCCAGGACAATTACATGGTCAGGAACTATGATGCTGATACCAGATCTCTGAGGTTCACAGTAACACAGTACACTGAAAACAGCTCGGTCCTATGTAAGTGATCTGATAGGGTGAGCAGTACCCAGTTAACTATTAACTGTAACTGAACACCACGTTGGAGTCCAAGGCAGGGAGGTTCAGTTACCAACCCAGAGTTCTGGTTCTTTTAAGCTTGTTTGCTTTAAGGATTACTGTCTACATATGGGTTTAAAAAAAAAAAAAAGGCATTACAGAGGACTGGATGTTAAATTCAACAGCCTTACAGGCACCTGAGGGACCTCAGCTCTTCAAAAAATTAACCTTGCTTCATTTTAAGAAAACGTATTTCATTATAAGCATCATATGTCCTTTTTATTTCTCACCATTGGCACTGTGATTCTGTAATATCTGAAAATACACATTTCCTCCTGTGTAACACTTACATCATATTTTAAACAAATGACCACTTCAAAACTCTGTCAAATCACAAGGAATAAAATTTAAACCCACTTCAGATTACCACTTGCCAAGCTCACACCCAATAAAATGGCTATGATAACAGCCTTTGTTAAAGAAAAAACCAGAAAGTAGTAAGTGGTGGCAAGGATGCAGGGAAACTAGACCCTGGTGTTTTGTGGGTGGAAAGATAAAATAGCATAGCCAATATGGCAGTTCCTCAAAAGTTAAAAGTAGGCCAGGCATGTGATGTGTGCCTGTAATGCCAGCACTTGGGAGGCTGAGGCAGGAGTATCTCTGTAAGTTCAACGCCAGCAGGGGCTATACAGTGAGTTCAAGGTCAGCCTGAACTACATAGTGAGATCCTGTTTCAAAAATAAAACAAAATTAATAGTAGAATTATTATAACAGGAGCCAACAACTCTACTTTTGGGTAGATACTAGAAATAACTGAAAGCAAGATCTAAAAGAGATATTTGCAAGGCATGGTGGCTCACATCTGAAATCCCAGCACTTGAGAGGCTGAGGCAGGAGGACTGCCATGAGTTGGAGGCCAGCCTGGACTACTTAACAAGACCATCTCAAAACAAAAACAGAAAGAGAGAAAGAACACGCGCATGAGAGATTGATTTGTATACCCATGTTCACAGCAGCACTGTTCACAACAGCTGAAAAGATGGAAGCAACTGAATGAATAAACACACAATGTGGTGTTTACAGTCATGCACTGCAGTGACACTTTGGCCAGTTACAGCCTACTGCACATGTACAACAGTATGTGACACAGAGCCTGAATCTAGAACTTTCAACGATATCAACAGCTCACCGTGGCAGGGAGCACCCTCCCACCATTCCGTAGCCTCCTGGGAGCTGGGTCAAGTAGCAGGAGCTAAGCAGCAGGTGAGTGAAGTTTCTTCTGTGTTCATAGCTACTTCCTACCCCTGGACATACGGCCTGAGCTCCACCCACTGTCAGGTCAGGGGGTGTTAGTTCTCACTGAAGCAGGACCCTGTGAAGAACACAGGCCAGGGATCTAGGCTGTGTACTCTCTATGAGAACCCAACGCCCAATGATCTAAGGTGAAGCTGACGCAGTGATGCTAGTGCTGAGGAGCAGCTGCAAATACAGATGAACAATAGCAGAAAGGTCTGGTTGCATACATAAATACACAATAAACCATAATAAATCAACTGCTTGCAGACTCCTATAAAACCCCTAGCCAAAATGAATAAAAATAAACATCACCAGAGAGCTTCTCTGAAAAGGGGGAAGGATCCCCAAAAACTACCTCTCTCAGGTTGGTTGCAAAACTGTCCTCCATAAAACCAGTCTCTAGGACCAAAAAGGTTAGAGACCACTGGGCTACACCAGGTAGCTTGTGTAAGTACACTCCGCGATGTTCTGGACCACAGAAATGCCTGAGGGTTGGTCTCTCAGAATGTCTTCCCACTGGAAAGTAACAAGTGATTGTAAATTATTCAGACTTAAAAGAGAAGGCAATTTTGACACATGCTACAATATGTTAAACTTTGAAGATATTATGTTAAGTAACATAAAGGAGTTTACAAAAGGAAAAAGTATTCTATCATTCCACCTAAATACACCTAGAATAGTCAAACTCAGAAACAGAAAGTAGAATGGTGATTGCCAAGGCTGAGAAGATGGGGGAATGAAAGGTAGTTTAACTCATAGTTTCAGTCTTGTAAGATAAAAAGAATTCTGGAGACAGATGATAGTAACTGCCGTAGAACAGTGTGAAAGTGCTTAACACCACTGTATACTTAAAAACGGTTTAAGACGGCATGGCTAATGCAAATTTTACACAATTAAAAACAAAAATAAAATAATTACAGTGGTACCTCAGTTCACAAACCTAATTCTCTCCACAATTCTGGTTGCAAACCAAACTGGACTAGAACTGCATCAAATTTCCCTATAAGATCAAGACTGAACCTCACCACTGAATTTGACTCGGTGCTTGTCCAATTTGGTTTGTGACCAGAATTGTGGAAAGAATTAAACTTGTGAGCCGAGGCAGCACTGCATTTGCACAGGAACATGTGTCTGCCATGTCATACAATTGCTGCCACATGATATTTTCTCAAAAATCTTCAGGAATTATTAATTCAAGGTGTTAATCTAATTTAATACATGTGGCATGATCAAAAACCATGGTAAATATTTGTTGCTTTAAAATTCATTATAGTAAAAGATACTGCCATGAACCCCCATCAAAATCCTTCTCTCTGCTTCAAACACTTATCCCATAGCCTTGCCACTTTCTGAAGCAGTTCTGGAGTCCTCTTTTCCAGGAGTGTCTTAATTATGCTGTCCTGGCTGCCTCGATGTCCTAGCTACGGTATTTGACCATTAATCTGTAGTGGCCATGTTGACTTCGAGATAAAGCTAGAAGTCATACAGTGCCGGTGAATAGGTGGATGGGGACAATTTCTTTGACAGAAATTGCCATAAACATAGGAGACCAAAGAATACAATGAATGATTAAATTAAAAAATGTATTCCAATATAACCACCATTGTTAAATCCCTATCATCTTGTTTTAAAATCCTCTATTGCTGCATTTTTATCATTTTTCTTTTTAAAATAATTTTTTAAAAAATGAAATAATAATAACAATAAAACATATTCCAATTAAAGACACACTGGAGCTCTAGTGGCTTGGTTTGCAAGCTGGTACTTATACAGTACAAGACACACTGTCATCAATCTCTCTCAAAATACTCCCTCACTTCCAGCATACTTATCCCATCGCTCTTGGCACTCTGTCTTTTACCATAAAAAGCTTTTTTTAAAAAAAATTGTCTCTTTAGTTGAAAAAGCAGACATAACATTTCACTAGATTTTTCTAGCAAAAATTAAGGCCTAAAGAGGGGTCCCTGAGCCCATTCTACCCGTAAGATGCCCCCACCCCCTTTCACCCTCCCATTGGGTTCAGTAGCAACCCCTTCACTTAGCCCTGCTTTGGGTGTCTCTCACACAACCCAAAAACCAGCTGCTCTCTAGGAAGCCAGCTCACTTTAATTCTATCCTCTCCACACTTCCAGGTCCCACCTACTCCTTATTTCCTATACATACTGAACATTCTGACAATCAGACTCCTTCTAATGACCAGGTCTGAACTCCTAATCTGAGATTCTAGTCCATGGCACAATGTTAGAGTCCAGGCCTTCCAGGGAGGCTTCCCCACCAGCGCATTTCGCGCCTTACTCAGGAGCAGTGTCCAGTGGTGCCTGAAAATATCTTTTGCAGTACATGAGAACTACAGCTGGTTAAAGCTGTAGCTTTCAAGGCCCATGCCCAGAAATTTTCATTCCCTGGACCTATAGGTAGGGCCATGGGATGTGCATTTAAAACGGGCACACCCAGTGCAGCCTCACACTAATTAACGTAGTTATCTAGCCCGAACTTCCACCCAGCTGATGCCTTTCTTGGAAACAAGTCCATACCCACACATGCCCAGTTTCCCGAGGTCAGCCACACCTGCCCTCCTCCCTGCCCTCCTGGGACAGCCACAACACTGCTCTGAGTGTGCACTGTCTCCACGACACACGTCCTCATGTGTAGCCTTAGTTGGCATGTGTTCTCTGGTTGCATCACCTCTGCCCCCCTGAACACACAGTTATCAGTCTTTTAAGAAAAGCAACCTCTTGAGGAAACAGTATTTCTTCAGAGGCAAGCAGTCACCTGACTCAGTATCTAAACACCATTCCCTCTCTGCCTTTCACCTAGTTTCAGCTGGCCTTTCGAAAAACTTTAAATGTGTAAAGTAACGCATTTCTAGTCTGATTGTGTTGTGGTAGGATACCTGGAACTGCCTGAAAGGTAAAAATTTAAATACAAACAGATCAATATTCTATTTTCCATATAAAAAATCCAAAAGGAGATGTCAACTATTTTCGACTATAAGTGACTCATTTCTGTACCTGGCATGTCTAATGACTAAAGCAAGGGCAATCTGGGAGGAGGAAAAGATTATTTGACATAATGCAGTGCAATGGAAAGACTAGCTGTGCTCCAAGGTCAGCTTGGCTTCGGCTTGGCTGTGCTACCTGACTGACTGTGTGACCAAAGGCAACTATTTGTCTTCAACAGTGACAGAGGATATACACCAACCCATGATCTCAGAGAAAATCAGATGATGTAAGCCTCTGGGTCTTCAGAGGAACACATTCCAGATTACTCCAGACTATGTTGCTTTCAAAGTGCTGGTAAACAGTCTGCTCCATGGAGTTCGTCTGCTCAGGGAATCCACTGAGGGGCCGCTCTGCATTAAGCTTTACGCTAAGTGTTGAAAAGGATTACAAAAGAAATCAACATTAAGGGGTTTCTAATATGCCTTAGTTTTCCAACCTGGCTGGAGATAGGGTAGAGTATATATGATGATTAAATCACTTCTAGGCAGCAGCAGAAGTGATACACACAGTCCTACAGGCTGATCACTCTAGGTTTCGGTCCTCATGTTCACAAGAGTAAACTCAATGCATAGATCTTAAGAGTCAGACTTATCATATAGTTATTTGGCGTCTAATCATGTGACAGTAATTTCATAGTTTGGCTTCAAAGACTGCAGCATGTAAAGACAGAAGCAAGGAAAAAGGCAGAATAGGTAAAAGGAAAACATAAGCTTTAAGTTAGAAGAAGGGGGAACCAAGTCTGACAGAGGGAGTAGGGGCTGGGCATTTATAGGAATACAATGTAGGGAGTAGATTGCAGAGACTGGAACATACATAGCTAAAGAAACATGGGCTTGACCCTATAGGTCAATAAAATGGAAGCAGAAATTGCAAACTGAGAGGTAGAGGATGAAATCAGGATATTGGGAATGTGAACTTTAGCAGGGAAAAGACGCACTGGAGAAAAAGTATGCTATAATGTGGAACAGACATTATTTTAACATCCCAAGCACTTCAACATTTAAATACATCAAGTACCAATATATCTGTAATAAAATAATCCATCTTCCTCTTTGTATGGCTCTTCCTTAAAACACCTCCCAGTAATATTTTAAAAAGCCTATGCCCTGACAATTCTTCTATAGGTCAGCAACCAATCGTACCTCCAAATGCATCCAAAAAGTAATGCTTCTTAGTCAGAGGCCACCTTAAACAATCTGAATAGGCAGGCCAAAAGAATAAAAACATTCCGTATCACAAACTTTTTGGAGAAGAAAAACAAATCTGTGAAAGAGTTGTGTCTTCACATTTACATAAGTGCTCAAAACTGAAGGACTGTTAGATTTGCTAAATGACTTTCATGTAATCTCAGATTTTCTTTTCACTCAAATTTAGTTTTCACTTCTCACAAAATCAAAAATCAATACAAAAGCATCACCTTTACCACTGAAGAACCAAGCTTCCTTTCTTTTTTATGAACACAGAGAAGGTGTTTGTTCTTGAGGTCTGAGGTGGTGAAATGTAGTGCATTGGCAAGTTCAGAAACAATCACCAGCCAGATGTGGTGGCGCACACCTGTAATTCCAGGACTTGGGAGGCTGAGGCAGGAAGATCGTTTCACGCTGGCCTCAACTACATAGCGAGACTCTGTCTGTCTGTCTGTCTGTCTCTCACACCCACACCCACACACAAATAATAATTTTAAAAATCATCACAACTCTCAAGTTCTCCATCTTGTCAATCTTTGCCAGAGGAAAATTTAACTGCACCCTGTAACCTAACACGGAGTTGCATCAAGCACCAAGTCAAGGCTCCATATTGCCTAAACACATCTGAGACCTGCTGCAGGATCGCATTAAACCCTTCCGTGCCTATCAGTTAGATGCCAATGACCTATTTGCCAGCAAAGCACTAGTGAAACTGGCCCAGCCAGTAACCTAGGCAAAGACACTTTCCTTCCACTCTTTCACCCAAGACTGCTCACCTTGCAAAGGGCAATGGGAGAGAATAAGGAAAGGTGGAGAAGGAAAGCGGGAGGCTGGGTTTCCAAGGAGAACTGTTATAAATGTAAGGAACAAAGGGGCGAGCTGTCAAAAAGTAACTGTCATTTTCTCTAAAATTTCAGGACACACAGTGAGTGTCCTCCCTCCTGATTTTGCATTCCTAATTCACATGGAAGCTTTGAGAAAGTCATTAGTGAACCTTGGATTCTGGGAAGCATAAGACGTGCCCAAACCACATTTTTACATCCTCATTTGCGTGCAAAAGAAATAGGATACCTATGCCTTAGTGCCAGGATATTTTAACTCGCACAGGGATGAACAAGCTTCTCAAAAATTATATTTGCCTCTGCTTCCAAAGACATTCCTACTCAATGGCCCCCAGCCTGTCAAAAGGCCTAAAGGTAAAACATTAAAGAGAGCAGAACAAAACTATCTAGAGATAAGCAAAGTGTCTAGAAGCTAAGGACAACGCTGAGGAAAATAAATGCACATAACTGTTTATCTGGGATGAGTCAAAGTCCTTACAGACACCGATTTTACAACTCTTAACAATCAGCGAATATCTCTATTTGGCTTTGCTAAGAAGTCTATTTGCATCGCCAAACTCGATGGGCCTCTGGCTGTCAACACAGACTGAAGAACCTGCTTGTATAAAATCTAAACTGTAGCAAAATTCCTTCAGGACTTTCAGTATTGACTGTAAAGTTTTTCTGCAACCTAAGACAGGTGAGGCAGCCTCCTGCGCCCGGACAGGCGGTAACCCAGGGAAAGGACAGTGTGCGGACGCCCGGATGCGGCTGAGGCTCCACACACTGCGAGGAAACTTCTCCTTTCCCCTCCAACACTCCTTGTGGTCACTGTGGCCATGTCCTCTCTCCACAGCAAGCGGGGAGGTGGCGGGGTGCGAGGGTGCGGGGCCGCGAGGCCGGGGCGGCGCCCAGGGCCGGACGACTAGGACCAAGGTTCCCGCCCGCCGCCCCCAGACCTCCGGCCCACAGGACTCACAGCTTCAGCTGCTCGTAGGTCGTCGCCATCATTAACCTTCCTCTCGGTTCCGACTGTCCCACCTAGCGCCGCCACTTCGGCCACAGCGCTACCAGTGACCCAACCTCGCCGGCCGCCACAGCTCTCAACTCTCCCCACACGTCTCCCCGCCCCGCGGGAAAGAACAGGCGCGAACCGGAGGCAGCGAGGGACAAACTAGTGTAAGACGGAAGAAAGCGCGAGACGTCTTCCGATGCGACGAGTAAGAGAGTGTCGAGGAGTGTGGTGATGTAGCCTCCGCGGATTGGTGGAGCGCTTTGGATGGGAGAGGCGGAGCCTGAGAGCTGTACGCATGCGCCATGGCGCTAGTGTGAAAGAAATGGAATGCTGGGGTCCGGAAGTCTGCTGAAACTGTGTCACGAGTGATCAAGCCTTGCAGTGCGAATTCTGTTAGCACAGGGCCAGTGGCGCAATGGATAACGCGTCTGACTACGGATCAGAAGATTCTAGGTTCGACTCCTGGCTGGCTCGTAGTGTGTCTTTTTATCGCATTGGCACTTGACGTTGTAGGAGTTCTTTGAAAGCATTATAACTACAATGGGGAGGTTAGATATCTTGAATTGAGGTGGTGCATTGCTCAAAATATTGGAACTTATAGTTGCTCATGTGTTTTGCAAATTGCAAAGAGCCCTGTTCGGAGCGAAGCACACGGCGAGTCTGTAAATGTGGTCTGGTAGCTACCCGATGACGCAGAAGCGCAATTGCACTTTCTCCCCGTCCGGTTGTGACAAGCGGCCCTGCTTCGGTTTACCACGATGAGGGAGTGCGGGTCTGCCTGGAGCGGGGTCGCAGAGCCTCCGGAATCGCAGCCCAAAACCCAGCCTGACCCCAGATCCATGGGGAAAGACTTACGCTGGCAGTGGAAACCACAGTATGAAAACCTCAAATAATCGAATGTGTCGCCCCTTATTTTTGCAGGTGCCTGGCTGCACCCCCCGAGGTGGCCCCAGATTGTCCTCAGCAGAAGGGAGACTCGAACCCCGGGGCTTGCTGGGTCATCATAACCAAGCGAAGCAATCCGTTTCTCCAGTATATGGGTTATTTTTTCCCCCTCAGGGCAAATCACAGAAAATTTGTTAATTATGGGAAATTATAGGGAATAAAAATAAAGCAAGGTCTGAGATGAGAGGATGCACATACACGGGTGGTCAAAATATACGGTGAATGTTCAACGTTTAGGACAGTAACACATATTGCCGTTAATCCATCTCAAGAGTCTCCCGGGTGCACCTCATCGCTCTAACCAGTTTCTGAAGCAGTTTCCGAAGACCCCTTGACTGAACATCTGTGCCAGATGTGATTGAGAAACACGATGACTGCTGCCAGCGAGTCCCACCCAACAGAAAGGGAGCTCATAAAAATGACACTGTCCTCATCCAACCATATTCACCAGATCTGGCTCCGTGGGACCTGTGGCTCTTCAGTGTTTTGAATCAATTCAGGACATTGAGGCAACCAGGACAGCACAACTAAAGACACTTGGGAAAGAGGACTCCGGAGCTGCTGCAGAAACTGGCAAGTACAAGATGTGTGCTTAAAGCCAAGGAGAGGATGCAAGAGGGACTCCTGGCAGTGTTGTGTTTTACTGTAATACAGTTTTTTTTTTAAGTACTGTATAAGCATTTGCTGTGTTGTTGGGTCACACCGTGTAGCTCAGTGTAGAGTGCCTGACTTTGCATGCATGAATTGAATCCTCAGCACCAAAAAATAAAATGCATTCCCATCCCAAGACCATTATAATTAACGTCTTAAACCCAGGCTATCATTGAGTTTCATCCCAACCCTTAATAGTTCTCAGATTTGTTGTTGCTTGCAGTTATAGGGACAGAATCCTGGTACCACTAAGCTACATCCCCAGCATGTACAATTTATTATTTATTATTGTCTTTGTGACAGGGTCTTACTATGCAATTCAAGCTTGCCCTAAGCTCACTTTGTAGCCCAAGCTGGTCTCGAACTCGCAACAATCCTCCTATCTCAGCCTCCCAAGTGCTGGGATTATAAGCGTGCACCATCAGGCCATTCTGCATTTACAACTGTTTAAAATTTTTGTCTCACTAAGTTGCTCAGGCCAGGTTCAAACTTATTTTAGAACAGTCCTGCCTCAGCTTCAAGAATAGCTGGCTGTTACAAACTGGGACTGTTGTAGCCAATCTTTTTTTTGTTTTGTTTTGTTTTTGTTTTTTTTGGTCCTGGAACTGAACTCAGGACCTTGCATTTGCCAGGCAAATGCTGTGCCACTAAGCTATACCCTTAGCCCACTGCACTAAGCTTTAATATGGATATATCTGTACATGCATTTTTCCAAGTAGGTTTACTCTGTCATTTTATCTCTTAGCTATTCATCTGAGGTGTAATGCCATTAATATTCTCTGAAGATGTAACATCAGAGAACTTAATATTTTAAGTACAACCCTTATGTCCGGAATGTGGGTCATTGCCAGTTTGTTTTTTTTTTAATGATCCTGTTGTTTTATATATTTCTACATCTAGAAATATATAAAAATATTCCAGATGCACATATTTAAGGTCTACTTCATGGACATTTTAAATTGTAATTTCTTCATAATTTTCATTGCTGGAAAATAAAACATTTATTTCTTGATATAGTGGTTATTTTTTCTTAATATATTCAGATTTGTTCTTGCAAATTTCATTTTGGGGAGGGGTCTTTTGAGACAAAGTCTCACCACACAGTCCAGGCTGGCCTCGAACTCCTGGTAATCCTTGTGCTTCAGCCTTTTGAGTGCTGGGATTATAGGCATACACCACCCTGTCCAGCAAATTTGACTTTATTTATATGTGTATATCGATCTGTCTATCTATATATCTATATTATATGTCTCTAGACTTTAGCAAAGGAGCTCTCCCAGCTGAACAGCAACTCTCCTGCAGACAGCTCCTGCCCAACCTCCTTAAACATGTCACACACAACAGGAACCAAGAGATGCAGAGCTTGACCTGTCCTCACCAGACCCTTGGGAACTTTCAGCAGGACTGGAAAAGGGAAAGAAACCCAGAGAGGAACAAGCATTCCTTAGGAAGATTTAAAGACCAAACCACAATCAGACTCCAAGGAAAGCGTTCTCAGGGCAAGAAGTCAGCAAGGACGGGAAATACAAATTGAACTCTTATTTTAATATACAAACACAACCTACCTGCCAGGACCTTCCCATGAGGACAAGCAAGTGCAGAGAACAGGTTTTTACCATGCAGACGGTCTCCACAGCTGGATCCTGCCCAACTCCCACTCACCAGCCTCCAGTCCACATCTTGTTGAGTCCACCTTGCTACCCAGACTTAGGTCCCTCATTCTCCACCCCACGGTGGGCCTGGCGTGCCCACAGCCACCCATCCTTGAGGCCTTGGAACATATGGAGGATCGTAAGTGGAACAAAGCCCAGGCCCTTTTTGAGACAGGGTCTCACTAAATTGGCCAAGCTGGCCTGAAACTTGTGACCCTCATGCCTTAGCCTCTCAACTAGCTGGGCTTATTCATGTGCACCACTGCACCATCTTTGTTTTTTCTGCATCCTGATTCCAACCATATTTATGTGTCAGGCATTTTGGTTTTCAATCCAAGGAAAATACAGATCCCACCTTTAGCAATCAGTGAAGCGAAGCTACCTAATATTCCAAGGATTCTTTGATTTCCACCCACAGATTTTTTGTTGTTGTTGTTGTTGTTGGCATCTGCAGTGGGTTGAATAATTCTACCACTACAAGATGTCTGTCCCAGCCCCCAGAACCTCGTCTGCTAGGCAAAAGGTTTTTAGATTAAGGATCACTGGACAGGTCAGCTGTTCTAGTTTAACCATATGAGCCCAGTATCCCCGAGGAGGAGGGGGCAAAGGAAGTGGTGCAAGGAGGCAGGATCAAGTGATGACAGCCACCAGCTAAGAGACAGGGTAGCCTCCAGGAGGTAGACAGCGACAAGGAACAGGACTCCTGAGGAAGGACAAGGACAACTCCAACCTCATTGTGTGCAGGACCCATTTCCCCAGGGCTACCACAAACATGGGTTATTTAAGCTATAATAGAAAATGTCTCCCTTCCCCACCAGCCGGACACTTCAGTCTCCTAGTTGCCCAGGTAACCGTTCCTGTTCCAGTTCAGGTTGCTTCTTTCTCATAGAAAAGGCGGTCACTGTGATGCACATTGTATAAACGAATCCTCAATTGACAAGCTGTTTCTGCCTTTGTACTTCCTGCTTGTTTATCCCATATAAGCCCTAGATCAGACCATCACAGGGCCTGATATTCTCGGAAAGATCCCAGTCAGTGCCAATCAACGTTAAATAAATTTGCCTCCAAATCCTGGGTGCAGGTTTGGTGTTTCTGCTTGCAGTTTCAAAGCAACTTTGTGGTAGCCTGCTAGAGCAGCCACGGGAAGAGAGGCTGCTCCAAGGGGTCGTGGTGATGGTAGCAAGCTCTTACTCTGCTCACAATTTCCCCTCCACTGTGAGCCTGATACCAACTCTGGTATCAGGTGGGGTCCCTGGTCCCGCTGTTCCTGAGCCTCTGCTCATTGGAGAGTTCATCCACTCTGTTCCTGATATCTGGAAAATGAGGGATGCTGGAGGCCACGGGTCCTCAAGATCACACTGCTACATGGGGAGCACACAATTAGTACCAGCTGCTACTGTTGTTGCTGGGAGTGATGGAACCAGACCCGATTTCCCACCAGTTCAGATCAAAATGGACCAAATGCCTGACATCAGCTCGCATTTGCTCATCACTGGGCTCCCTCCTCCCTGCACGGTGCTCTGGGGCGCCACCTTGGTAACTGAAGTTAGCCCTGGCAAGAGGACTTTATTACGGAAGTCAGCAGGTCTCCCTGCCAGGGCGGCTCAGGGCTCCTCAGGAAGCTTGTTTACCTGCCCAGCTTCATCATCACGCAGCACATTAAGGCCATTGGGCAATAGGAACCCATGCTTTAAAAAATCAGATTAGCTGCTCTCATTGCTTACGAAGATCGGCCAGGAGGCTGAGGAAGGAGGATCCCAAGTGCTAGGCCAGCCTTGGAAACTTCCTGAGACCTCGTGTCAAAAAATCCAAAGGGCTGGAGGCGGAGCACAGCGTGAAGGCCTAAGGTTCAATCCTAGCACTGGAGGGAGACAGTGAACAAGCTTCCAGCTGTCCCGTGTCCTGGGTGTGTCAGACCTGGCAGTCACACGAGAATTAAAGCCAAACACTGGACCGGAGCAGGGAGGGGCGGGTGTCCCTGCCATCTCCCCAGGCTGAGGACACATACCCCTCTCTTGGTCCCATCACTGTGCAAGTCTTGCCAGAGGTGGCTGCATCAGACTCCGATGTACCCCACCTCTGCTGCCCTAGGTCACAGCTTCAGAGAAAGTCAACGGTGGCATGGGCTCAGCAGGGAAAAGGAGATGACCCCAGGGCAGGACCTAGGCAAAGGGACCACAGGCTCGGGGATGATTCTCCAAGGCCTCTCATGGTTTTACACATCTGTTCAATGTGTGGATAAAGGACAGTTTTGGGTGACAGAAGACTCTTTCTGGAGCCAAAGTCAGGCAGGTGGTGTGCCCATGGTAAACAGACCAGGGTTTCCTAGGCTGAATTCTAGCCCTGTGGTGGCGCACGCCTATTATCCCAGCACTCCAGAGGCTATGGCAGGGAGATCCACGGGTTTGAGGCCAACCTGGACTATTCAGTGAGAGCAGGTCTCTCTTTTTTTTGGTACAAGGGATTGAACTCACAACCTCACACTTGCCAGGCAGTCACTTATACGGCTGAGCGAAATCTCCAGCCAAAGCAGGTCTTTTATTTTTTCGTACCGGGAATCAAACAAGGCAGGCACTCTGCCGCTGAGCTGTATCTCTAGCCCCAAGACCAGATCTTAAAACACAGAAGAGGCAAAGGTTTCCTCCAGGTGAGGCTCCATTTGCAGTGCACCCTCCCGTAGCCGCAGGTACCGCTGCCTGCTCCCTGGAGCCTTGCAGGAGTGGAGGCTCAGGAGCCAGACAGAAGGCTGCCATCTGCTTGATGCCACTGCTAGAAATAGTAAACCTACATTTCTTCCTGATCTACAAGTCCCATCTTGCCTACCAGGATCCAGGAAAGCTTGGCATGCTGGTTTATTCCCTTGCAGGCCAGGTAAAAACTCAGGCCTCTGCTCAGGTTTGACATTTGGAGTAGTGTCACTGCTGACACCAACTCCAAGGCAAAGGCAGCTTGCTGGAAGCATGGGGGGGCACAAAACTGTTCAATCCACAGGCTTAGGACAAGGACACACTTTTCTAGGTCACACCTCAGAGACCACCTCCAGTTGGGCCCCCTCCAGACTGTATCCAGCTGTGAAACTGTCAGTCAGTGAATTCACTCATGGCTGAGTGAAGGTCCCCCCCCCACTGTGAACACATAAAATCCAGGTCTGCTCACTCCAAACGCACAAAAGACACGGAAACAGCATTATATGGGAAGCACTTTAATACCTACTGATTGGGGCAGTTTTATTGCTGTGATACCTTGAATCATTTTATAGTAACTCAGTGATTTTATGGTGAGACAGAGAGGATGATAATTTCAATTTCATTATACAGCAAAACGTATGAACTTTTAACTCCTATACAGATATTTTCCGCATTGATTCAGTTTGGGCCCAGAACAAAAGTCAGCTAAGTATATTTCACTCACTTTTTTTCCTCTCTCCTGTTAAAGTTGCTTGAAATACTAAATGGGAAATTAGGACTGATTGGTGGCAAAGGCAAAACAAAACACTGAATTTCCTGGCATTTTTACTTGTTTTTTTGTACCAAGAATCAAACTCAGAACCTTGCGCTCGCCAGGCAGGCGCTGTGCCACTAAGCTGTATCTGTGACCCTCCTGGCAGTTTGAAAACATGCATCAAGCAAGCACAGCACAGGGTGAACACATTCCTTGCTCTGCGAGGGCATGTGTGGTCACGTGGCTGTCACCTTCCCAGGCGATAACACACAATATCCTTGCATGGACTGCAGTGGGTGGTGAACTCCCAATGCCCGCTCCGGTCCTAATGACAGTGCTTTTTATTTCCTAAACATGATTCAAGCTCACGAAGCAAGGTGGTGATGGTGCCAGAAGGAGACCAGAGCTGCTTGATTATCTTCAGTAACCAGAGATGAGACCAAGTCGCGTCCCTCAGCGCTGCGCAGGCAGCGACCTGGTCAGGGCCAACGTGCTTCGCAGGTGAGACTCGAGCACATCTCCCTTTGCCAAGCACAGACGGGATCCTACACCACTGAGCGATCAAGAGAGAACCCCTCTCTCAGACAGAGCTGGCTAGCAGTGGCTTCCAGATGACCCAGGCAGTTTACCAACATCCCAAGTCAGGCAGAGAAAAGAGAAAAAGGGAGGAGAGAGTGCAGGTGCCCTGAAGGGTAAACAGCAAGGCACAAGGATGCTGGCTGGCACGGGGCACCAGCTCCAGCCTTCACCCCGGTCTCATCTTAGGTCCAGGAATTGTCCAGGAAATGCAAGTAAGGCCATCTGCTCTAATTTTCACAACAAACCTCTTATCCTGATCTCCCAGGACCTTGTGTTTTCTTCCTACATATCCATAAATACAAGCTTGATACAATTCTATTTGGCTAATAATTTATAGAACATTTAAAATCCCAGATAGGTGAACACCTGTCTCTTCACTGCTTTTGTACAAGGGCCTGAGACAGAGGAGAGAAATGTAAGGAACTCAACTCCCACCAGTGCCCTCAGCAGGAAGTGGATGAGCAGGGGACAGCACCCTGCTAGGGGTTCCAGGACGGCTGGAAAACCCTTTATTTGCTCTTTTTCAGCAGTATAAAATACCATATTTGCAAACACAGTTGAATCACCTCTTGAAGGCCACTTTAAAAATTTCATTACAAAAATTAATCACTGAGTTTTAAACTACTCAGTTGTAAAAATACCCTGGTGCCTCTGGAGTGGGCTGGGGTCTCCCACAGTTTTCCTCTCTCTGCTTCCACTTCAAGGTCAGACACGCAGGCTGGCCTCGCCCAGCTGGAGGCCTTGATGGAGGAGGGGGGCCCAGACTCAGGCCCCTGTGACCATGGCTTTGCAGGGAGGTTGGCCCAGGCACAGGAAGCTGGGAAGTGACATCGGACCTCATGAAAATGGCTGTGAGTGACCTACAGGTGGGGCCAGGCCAAGAGACAAGGCTGTGTCCACGTGCACCCAGGCCTCTACAGACAGCACCCCAACCTGGCTCCAGGTGGACTTGAGAAGATGCGGAGTGTCACCAGGCCCAGTCCCCCTGCTGCTGCAGCCCCCCAAGTGCTAGGCTTGCAGGTGTGCACCACCACCCCGACAAGCCACAGGCCTCACCGCTCTTCTGCTTCCTTTTACAGCAGTTTCTCCCATTTGAAATGCCAAGCAGTGTGACCTCTGGCTCACAAGCGTGGCTCCAGTGCAGAGCTGCCAGCCCTGCCACCTTACTGGCCCTGCCCCTGGGAAGCCAGCCTGTCCAGGTGCCCGGCCCCAACATGGCTCACGCAGCCCTCACTGCGGAGGGCGGGAGGGCACGTGAGTCCCACGCGATGTCACTGCGTCCTCCGAAGGCAATTTGGTGAAGCTCTGTCTGAGGTATCGTGTGTGTGTGGAAGACAGAAAGCTGGGTACCTGATACGGGTCCCTCGGAACATCAGTGGCTGGGCCAAGGTGGGGGCGAGGGAGGCGTGGAAATGAGTATCACTTCTCCCTCGGGGCTGGCTTCATGACTGATCTCATGCATGTGCTCAAGCAGTATGTGCGCAGGGCTTCTAGAAAGTCCATCCTTAAATAAGCTCAACCAGAGGCGTCCCGACTCGGAACCCCAGACTCTCGGAGCCACTCCCAAGGCACGGACTCGAGAGCTCGATCAAAGCAGCACCGACAGACGGGTGAGAGTCCTGGTGCCCGCACCAAGGTCTCCTCTCTCCCGGAGCTAGCTGGGCCAGGCCGGGCTGGGCCAGCCTCTGCTGGGCCCTAATACCGGAAGACACCCTGGGGGCCAGGAACACACAGCACAGCCGGAGCTAGCTGAGCTCAGATCCCGGCTCTGGCTTCTCAGCCAATTCTCCTGACACAAAGCTTACAAAAGCGATCCCTCCCTCCCTCCCTCCCTCCGCCAGCATGCAGTGGAAGTGTAAGGGCAATCCCAGAAGACCCTAGGCCCTGGGGAGAGGCAGCGGTGCCTGGGTTTGGTAAGAGCTGAACGTCTGGGCACTGAGCTGGCCCTTCAGGGTGCTGCAGCTGAGGTTGTGTTCGTGCAGGGATGCGACCTAGAGCCCCAGGCCACACACACACACACACTTGCACACTGCCACAGTTTCTTGAGTAACCCAGCCTGAGTGCAGAGAGGGCAAAGGAACATGAAACGTGCATGCGCCTCCCTGGCTAAAGGTGTCCCTCAGGCACGCAGGGACACACGCCCACCCCAGTCCCAGCCCAGGGTGGACGTCACAGGCAGATGTCACCCTGGTGCCTCATCCCTGCCAGGTCTGGAAGCCGCTTGGGCTAGAAGTGGTGCTGGTGGAAGCCGGCGGACAAGGGCCCTTTCTCCAGCCTCTTCACATGGCACGCGTGGCAGAAGAGGTGGTCGTCCAGGGGGTAGCAGCGGTGACCGTCCTCATCATTGAGCTCCAGGCCACAGTCCTGGGGGAAGGTGGGAAGGTCCAGTGGGAGCAAAACAGAATCCACTGCTGAGATGAACCCAACCCCAGACCATACCCGGGGTCCCACCAGCCACAAGGACCACCCTCTTCTTCAGCGCTGGCAGGGGAACCCAGCTGCACATCGCCCCGACTCCCCATCCTCCCTCCTACAAGTCGACAAAGTGAATCTGTTCCCCCAGCTGAGTCCACCCAGGGTGGCTGAAGCCCACAGGTGTCCTTCCCAGGGCTGGTGGGGCGGCCACCAGCTTGTCTGACCCAGGGCACCAGGGGCTCCTCGGCCTGGGGTGCAGCACAGCCACAGAAGGGCAGGTAGGGACCCCACTCCTATGCACCTGCTTCCTAGAGGAACCTCCTCACGGTGCGGGAGGGAAGGAGGGAGAAAGGGAGTGCCTTCCCCACACGCCTGTGCCCAGAGGGCCCAACCCCCGCTCCCCTCCTCACTCCCCCTCCCCGAGGCCTCCAGCTCTCCAGCCTCCGGAAGGGCAGAGTGAGTTTCAAGACTTGCAAGTCTGCTTGTCTTTTGGGTTCTGCAGTCTGGGAATGAACCCAGGGCCTTTGCTCTAAGCTGCATCCCCAGCCCTTCTATTCTTATTTTGCGATAAGGTTTTGTCAAATCCCTAAACTGCCCAGACTGGGCTTGAACACGCAATCCTCTCACCTCAGACTCCCAGCGTGTTGGGATCACAGATGTGTGCCACCATACCCAGCCAGAGTGGTGCAGAGAAAGACCTTCCTATCCCAGGCACCTTATCACCCTCCCTCCCTACGCCAGCTCTGGAGGGCAGTGCCTCCCTGACCCCCTGGACTTCCGGGAAAGGCTGGGGCTGGCAAGGGAAGGGGCCCACCTCACAGCGGTAGCACTCGACGTGGTAGTCTCGGTCCATGGACACCACACGGATAGTCTCGTCGGAGCCCTGGAATGGAGGCGACACAAGGAGGGCTGAAGAGGCCAGGGAGGGGCCTGCCTGGGGCCTCAGGGGGAGAGAAGGGATGTGATGACAGGCAGGGACTCTGGAGGGGACACCCTCAGTCACAGACACTAACACTTAATAGGGAAAAGGATGCAGAGTGAGGCCTTGGGCGGGCCAGTGGCACCTCCTGATCACCAGCCAGCACCAAAAGGGGATCAATGAAAGGGGACATTGCATCTTAAGCAATGTAGCTGAGCCCAGCGCAGTGGCTCACAGCTGCTATCCCTGTACTCAGGAGGCTGAGGCAAGAGGATCTCTGAGTTTTGAGGCCAGCCTGGGTTACACAGTGTTCAAGATCAGCCTGGACTCCATAGCGAGACCCTGACTCAAAAAATAAAGAGTTGAAGACAAGGTTTTCTACTCTGCTCTCATCTAAGATTTCTAAGAGAGTCTGACCTGCTGCGAGGGACACACAGGTGCAGGCAGGGGCGGGGGAAGCCGGCAGGTGACAGCATGAACTCAGAGCAGGGCCAGAGCAGAGTGTTCTGAAGGGTATAGGAGGGAGGCTCTCGGGACAGCCTGGGAGACGGCCCGCCTTGGGGACCCAGGGGCAGGTGTGACAAGCATCTCACCTCAGGCGGGAGGATGGGGAGCCGGCAGGCCGCACACTTCGGGGCCAGCACCCTGTGGAGGAAGAGGAGGCAGACAGACCATGCTGTGTTGTCCCAGGGGCAGAAGGCGAGGCTTAGGCACCCCCCACCCCCACCCCCCGCCCAGTGCGGAATCTGCTGCAGGGCGGCTGGATCTGGAGTTGTCCCCAGTCAGAGCCTGGCAGTGTTGCAGCCTCTGGCTGCACTTGAGGGTCCCTGACCGACCCTTTGGGGCCTCAGCCAGACAAATCCAGTGAAGCCTGGGAGATTGGGGCCCTGGGCTTGCTGGACTCCTCCCAAGGACTCTGATGACAAGTTTTGGTTCTGTTTTTCCTCACTAAATGTGACTTTTTAACCAGTTCCTATCTACAGCCCCTCAACATCTGTGCTGCAGCCCTGAAAGCCACCAAGCCTCTGCTGACTGCAGGCGCGCCATGGGGCTACCGTGGCTCCCCGCCTCACCTGTGGTAATCTCGGACACAGTAGATCTTGCTCTCCGAGTCCACAGTGAAGGGGACCCCGTCCAGACACTCGTTACAGATGACACAGCGGAAACAGCCGGGGTGGTAGGACTTCCCCAGGGCCTGCAGGATCTGGGGTGTCATGGAAGAGAGGCTAAGAATCAGTGGGGCTACAAGGAAGGGCAGGATGGTAAGGAGAGAGGAGCAGATGGCAGCAGAAGCCACTTGGTGGAGGGGCGCTCAGCTGGGGGGGTCCTAGGAGGGGTTCTTTCCAAAATCCCACACCCAGGGGAGCTCTGTCCTGGAAAAATGCAACAGGCAGGTGTGGTGGTGCGCACCTATAATCCCAGCACCTGGGAGGCCGAGGCAGGAGGACTGCTGTGAGCTGAGGCCAGCCTGGGCTATGTGGTGAGTTTCAAGGCCGGCCTGGAGTACACACAGTGAGGCCCTATCTGACAAAACCAAAACCAAACCCAAACCAAAACAAAACAAAAAACAGGTATAAGGAAAAATAATAAATAAATAAAATAAAAAATAGGGCTGGGGATTTAGCTCAGCAGCACAAGCACCCGCCTGGCAAGCTCGAGGCTATAAGTTCGGCCCCCGTACTAAAAAAAAAAAGCAGTGACAACCAATCCTCCTCTCCAAGAGGAATTAATGGGTCAGGAAAGAGGGATTAATGCTCCCTAACTAACAGCATGTTACATAATCACTTCCTTCAGCCTTATATTAAAGAGATTCTCACAGGCCGGTCTCCCCTGGTAGCAATCTGAAACCCTATTCATCAACCCGACTGCCTGACTGGAAGGAAACTCAGCCCTTACTGAAGAGACAAAGGCACTGCAGCCAGGGGCAACCTTAGCCAGCCAGTGGCTGAGACAGGAATGGGGTCTGGGCCTTGTGCCTTCTGAGAACTAAGGGACAGGCCTAATGTCCTCCTTAGGAATGGCTTGAGCTGGGCAGGACAAGGAGGAAACAGCCACATTTGTTTGACTCTGTGCTAATTCCAGTATGCAAACAGGCTGCATCTGTCTCTCGGGAATGATGCCATTCTCCCTGCCCAAAAGCCACCAGGAGACAGGGAGGTCAGAGCAGGGCCAGGGTGCAGCAAACAGCCCGCGGGAGAGAGCAGAGACCGCTTTTCATGAAACCAGCTGCAACCGCATCTCAGGAAGGAAACGCTGTGCTGGGCTGTTCATTTGTTTCTTCCCTAAATGCCTGCTCCTCCCTAGATGCTGAGATTTTGTTTGGCTGATGATACTACTCACCATGTCCATGATCAGATGTCCACAGAGAAAACACCTGTCAGCAGACTGCTGAAAGCCAGAGTACTGCAGAAGAAGGAAAGGAAGGTTAAACGCAGGCAGGGTGCATGAATCGCCAAGGACAGCACAACTGCGTGCTGAGTCATGGGCTCTCCTCTGGCCCTGAAAGGTATTACGCATACTAACGCCATTTGCCCTAAGGACAGCTGGGTGTGGGCAGCCGTGGAGTGCCAGGCTGCATGAGAAAGTGCACTGAGCCCTTGTCTCAGTGGCTCTCGAGGAGGAGTTCCCTGGCATCACCTGGAAGTGAAGCTCGGGCACCCGTATTTTCTCAGCTCTTTGGGGACTCTGACACACCCTCAAGTGTACACCACCTCTGAGACCCCTAGAACAACCCTGCGAGGCACACACAGTTATCCCGATTCATTAGGCAGAAGCACGGGGAGCTCGGAGAGGTTAAGCAGCCTCTGAGCATTGCTCCCAGTCACATAACCAGCTCAGGGTAAGGAGGGAAGTGAAATTCAAGTCTGCTTCTGATTTAAAAACTGTGCTCACCGTGGGTGTAGCTCAGTGGTAAAGCATGTGTTGAGTATGTGTTCAATCCCCAGTGATAGAAGAAAATAAAAAAAGCTAATGTCTTTTATAGTTAGCTTTGAAAAAAGTGATAAATATCTACTTTATCAAACAAGACACACACACACACACACACACACACACACACACACACACACGGCCCTAAAATCTTGAAAGAAATGAGTAACTCTCTGTAGGTGGGCATGGTGACGCAGTCCTGTAAACCTAGCATTCGGAAGGCTGAGGCAGGAGGACTGCTGTGAGTTCAAGGCCAGCCTGGACCATCCTGGACTACATAGTGAGATCCTGTCTCCAAAACAAACAAACAAACAAACAAACAAACAAACAAACGGAACCCTCTTAAAGGCATACTGAAAGCATCCTGGAAACGGCACCATGGCACACACCTGTTATCCCAGCACTCTGGGAGGCTGAGGCAGGAGGATCACAAGTGTGAGCCCTAGTGAGACTTCTCAAAAAGCGGGGAAGGGGAGCTGAGGATGCAGTTCAGCACAAAGACCCCGGATTGAATCCCGGCTGTGAAAATGAGGGAGGGAGAAGATAAAGGGGCAGGAGGAAAGGGAGGGCAAGGAAGAGGGGCGGGACCAAGCCTGCGGGTTCTACACACCTAGACAGTAAAAGCGCAGGAATTAGAAACACAGCTTAATGGAGATGTACTGGAAAGGCAGTAAAGGGAAAAAAGGGGAACTTTTCTGCAGCTTTAAACCACCTGGCAGAAGGTCAGCTGCGCATGCTCAGAACTCTTATTTCAGTTGGGTTCCGGCCCCACCAATTGAGGCTCAGGTTGGGGCGGACCCTGGCTCTAACTTGGCCAATTAGAGCCGGGCATTTCCCCAGCTCTATTGACTTTGGCCCAGGCAAGCACGTGACCCACAAAGGACCAATAGGCGTTAAGGAACCATTGAGCAATCCTGAGTCATGATGTGCCCCCTCCTTCTGGAACACCGAAGGAGGCTCAGCTGGCGGCGGGGGACAGAGCTGCAGAGGGACGCTGTGGGGACAGGAGGGCCCAGAAGATGCGCGAGCAGGGCGATCATGGGGGTTGAGGCCAGGACCCAGCTGTGCAGGTCTAGACCCGGGGAGCTGCCCGCCCTGGACCTGCAGACACTCACCAGGAAGTCCTCCTCGCAGAACACTTTGCCATTGACGAAATAGAAGGCTTTTCCTCTCAGTCTCCTGCCTAAGGAAAGAGCACAAGGATGGGTTAGGAAGAAAAACGTCAACACACAGTGAAAAAAGCGGGAAAGGCTTGGCAGCCTGCAGGCCCTCTGGGCTGCGGCATGTGTGCCTGTCGGATCTAATGCTGCTTGCGGTTCCCAAGAACCTCATCCTCCCCGGAGATGCTGCGTCCTGAGAGGGCACAACCGTCATCTCAAGTCAGCTCACACCGCAGGGCTGGGTGGGGAGCTAAAGCCTGCGGTCGGTGGAGGAAGTGTTGGGAAATCCAGCCAAGGACCAGACGATGAGGAAGATAGCCCCATGCAGAACACCAACAAATCTGAACGAGATCGATCACTCACCCTATGAGGAGAACGAGCAAAGGATAGGACGGGGATGTGCATAGAAAAAGCCTGGTAATAACGGGCTGTTAATAGCAACCTAGTATCTGTAACTGAATACAAGACACCAGTCCACCAGCAACAGGGTAACTCAAATAAAAACCACTGTGAGATTCTACCTTGCTTCGTCGATTGGCAAAAACCACTACATTTGGTGACTTTGGGTGGGAGAGTCCATTGGGATGACCAGCTGGGAACACATCATCAGGGGCCAGTAGAGCTGAGAAGGCACGTGAAGCTCAGCATGGTGCCAGGGGTTGCCTTAAGAAAATCCACAAAGGTGCATTTGGGGCCCACGTGCTGAAGGTCAGGGCGATGCCATTTACACAGACACTAGGAACATCTTCAGTGTTCCCCACCACACAAGATTGATGACAAATGGAGAAAGATCTGGAACTATATTCACTGGATGAGGTACTACACAGCAGTCAACAGGAAGGAGTATGACCTATATAGTCATTATTACCCGAACCCAGTGCACTAGTGTGCAAATAAGGCAAGGTTTCCAAAGATGGCAGTGTGGCAGTGCATCTGTAAATGCCAGCACACTTTGTCTTATATTGAATTTTTGTTTTTAAACAGGATTTCGATATGTAGTTCAGACTGGCCTTGAACTCTATGTAGCCAAGGCTGGCCTCGAACTCATGACAATCCTCCTGCCTCAGCCTCCTGTGTACTGGTGTACACCACCACTGATGGTTGTACATGTGGTCAGAGCCACGCTGTTCATTACAGCAGCTGCTGTAGGGAAAAGATGAGAAGGAGAACCAAAATGATTCTAAGTGATCTATCATTTGTTTCCTTTAAAAAATACACAGAACCAAAATACCATAAATGTCTATGCATTCTAGGTGGTAGGGAAATAAGTCTTACTTTGTACACATGAGACACAGAACACACAATGCACACCCCTGTCTTTAGAAAAAACACTATATACCAAACTAGAGAAAACATGTTACATGGCAGAAAAAAAAGCTTAATTCCAACATGCAAGCAATAACAGCTCTATATGAAAAATAGGTAAAGATGGGAGAAGAGAGCCAGCCAAGGTGGTACATGCCTCTTTAATCCTAGCACCCTGGGAGGCAGGAGGCAGGAGGCTTGCAAGTGCTGGCCTAGAAAGTTCTAGCAGCTTAGTCCCTGTCTCAAAAAATATTTTTTAAAAAAGGTTGGTGATGTACAATAATTCAGTTCAAAGGCCTTTAGTTCAATTCCCAGTACTTCAAAAGTAAGTAAATAGGGCTGGGGATTTAGCTCAGTGGCATAAGCACCTGCTTGGGAAGCACAAGGTCGTGAGTTCGATCCCTGGTTCCACCAAAAAAAAAAAAAAAAGTAAATAATGGGAAAAAACAAATGACCATTAACTGTGAGAAGAAACCTCTAGCTTTTCTCAAATCTGAAAGACTGTAAATTATAATAGGTGCTGGGGTTGCAGCTCCAGACCTTGGGTTCCATCTCCAGCGCTATAAATAATAATCGACAAAGGTTGACAAGACACCCAGTGCTGGCAGTGACACAAACAGACTCTCACACTTTTTAGGGGAGGGCAGCAACTGGAACAAATTCTTAGGACAGAAATTTGGTATTCCAGAGCAACATTCTGATTTTTTTTCATCAAAAAGTTCTAGTACAGTAATTTATCCTAGAGAAATCATCAAAATTAGATTATCTAGCTCTTCATCTCAGCATTATGTATAGTAGCTTACCAAAAATGAGCAAGAACTGAATGTCCAATTCTTATGAAATAAATAGTGGCATGGACACCTGTTGGAATATTATACAGCCATAAAAGATCATGTTTTCCAATAAATATTTAATGATGGAGAAAACAATTAAAATATTTTAGGGGTATTCCAAGTGCTATATGTGCATATATATATATGGGGGTATACGTGCATGTGTGTGTAGGGGTGTGTACATGCATGTTCGATACAGTTATGGCTATACCTACTGGCCAATATATGATTGCAAAATTATGTGTGCAATCATACGCATGAGATATATACCAAATGGTCATTATTTTTCTGCGTAAGAAATAGATTTTTAGTTTTTTTCTACAGTAACTATGCATGTTTTATTTTTTTGCATCAGTTTTATAATAACGGAGTAGGGGAGCACAGAAAGGCCCTGGGAAGAACTCTGTAGCTCCCTAAAGTTCCCTGCCTGCCCGTCTCTCAAAGGCAGTGAGGTCACCCTCACTTCTAAAAAGTTCCCATCCCTGACTCTGCTAACCTAGGTTGGCAGGAATGTCTTCAGCCCCGTGATTTCGGGGTTCCCCAGCTGACCTCTCCAGGCAGCCATGAGATCAGTTTCAATTACTTTACTTCTGTAAGCCCCCCTCTCTAAAAGGTCCTAAGCAGGCTGAGGGTCTAGGTAAAGCAGCTAAGCATCACCAGCCAGAGTATCTCTGTTTTTCCGCCTCCTGCTCCGTCTGACCCGGCTGCGAGCTCTGCTGCCCTCAGTGCCTCCCAGGGGAGACTGGACACAGTCAGCTCGCTTTGAGAAGAGCTGCCTAGGAAGGAAGGAAAATGAGCCTCTCATTGTGTGATCACAAATGCACCCAGGTCCTGCAGGCCTGGGGGCCTGGTCCTTCCGGCTGAGCACAGGCTGCAGCTCCGGGGAGCGCCACTAGGGGGAGCGCGGCGGCCTCCAAGAAGGACTTCCGGGGCGGGGCCTTGCAGGTCCCGGGCTCTGCAAAGCGGCGGAGCCTGCGCTGCCCGCCAGCTCCTGCTGTGCAAGGGCTCCGGAGCCTCCGCCCGGGACGCAGGAAGGAAGCGCATCGCGGCAGACATGGGGCTTAACAAACACGAAGCGGCAAGCGCCTTCTCCGGGAGGTGGGCGACAGGGGCTGTCCCCGGCTCGCAGGCTGAAGGGGCTCCGCTTTGCAAAGCCAGGAGCGCGCGGGTGCAGGCGGCCCCGGTCCCCGCCGCAGGCCTCGGAGGGATGGGGACGGGACCACGGCGAGGCGGCTCCCGTTCCACTCTGCGCACTTCCGCATCGTGAACTGTAATCCCGGTGTCAGGTACCCGGGTAGACGGCACCCCACGGTCATGCGCGTGCGTGGTACTGGATTGACTCCGGGACCGTCTTCCTGACATCCGCAGCCCTTCGGATTTATTTTGAGGCAGGGTCTTCTGGAGTTGCCCAGGCAGAACTCAAACGTGTGACCCTGCTGCTTCTGCCTCCTGGCGTGCTAGGATTACAGGCCCACGCCACCATGCCTGGCTGAAATTGTATTTCTGGGTTTTTTTTTTAATTTCATTTTTATATTGTTTTTCTAGAATGATGTGTAGCATGAAAAAAATGGTTTTAATTAATTTTTAAAACTTTAATTATAAAAAAATTAAGACTTGTGTATCTCAGAAAAAAAAATGTGTATTTTCCAGGGAGACGGAAGTCAAGGGCCAAGTGAGGCCGCTGAGCCTGCACGCAATGGAGGAGGGTTTGTGCCTTCCCTAAACATCTGCTGATGAGCAAGCCCTGCTCCGAGCTTCACTTCATTGACATTTTTGATTGGGTTTCTTTTTTCTTTTTGAGACAGGGTCTATGAAGCCCAGGCTGGTCTTGAACTTTCAGTGATCCTCCTGCCTCTGCCTCCAGGGGGCTGGGATCACAGCTGTGCACCTGGCTTATAACACAACTGCAGGTCTGCCAGGGTGAGGTTCTCCCTGAGGGTGTAACTGAGCCCGGGCTCAAGGGCTCAGGCTGCAGTTCTCACACTCAGAAGCTGCGTCACGTAGGACCGGGGCAGAAAGGGACTGATGCATGCTGATGGCTTCGATGTCCAGGCTCTGGCTGGAGCTTTCGAGTATTTCTGCAAACAGTTTCAAGCCTGGCTGTGTTACACCTCATGGCCCTCGGCCGTCTGTGCCTGGGCTGCCACCTGCCTCCTGCAGGAAGTCCTTGAAGGCCCTTCCTCCTCTGAGGCCAGCGCAGCCCGCCAGGTGTCAGAGGCCGGGGAGGAGGGGGTGTGCCCAAGTGTGAGGCTGAAGTGATGACAACACTCGTTAGTATCTGGAGCAAGACCAGGACTGGAGAACTCAAGCTCAGCCGGGCACGGTGGCACATGCCATAAACTCAGCTCTCTGGAGGCTGAGGCAGGAGGACTACCTCAAGTTTAAAGCCAGCCTGAACAACTTAACAGGTTAGCCAGCCCTGTCTCAAATAAAGGCCCTGGATTCAACTCCCATTACTACAAAAATATATACATACATTCTTGAGAATTGCTAGAAACCCCACCCCAAAG
Organism: Hydrochoerus hydrochaeris; assembly: GCA_004027455.1. NCBI lineage: Eukaryota > Metazoa > Chordata > Mammalia > Rodentia > Hydrochaeridae > Hydrochoerus > Hydrochoerus hydrochaeris. Next base: position 66,464 of record PVLA01001500.1, read on the forward strand.
GCACTCCCAGCTTTGTCCCTCCCCCTCCTAAAACCAGGGTATTTTGCAGTGGTGCCGGATATGGACCCCAGGGCCTCCTGCACCTTATGCGGCCCCCAACGGGATCTTTCTACGGGGGGAGGAGCTCACAGTTCCCCGGGAGGGGGGTGTCCCTACTCTGGGGTCAGTGCTCCACGGACAGGCCAGGGGCCACCAGCATTACCTAATGCCACCCACGTGGAGAACCCAGTGGCTCGCTTCCCACCTGCGAGGAGGTTGCAAAATCTCCCTACTGCAGGTGCCTGTGACTCGGTGGCCCCTGCCACACATCACACGCAGACGCAGGTGATCTGTGAACTCCTGGTGTACCACGGCCTGGTGTCACTGGCTGCCTATGCTGCCAGCTTCCCCCGGAAGAGGCTACGTGTCCTCCGGGGAGAGGGGACCCCTAGGCTGGGGTGAAGCGCCTAGGGACTCCGTGTTCTCCTGGCAGAGCTGCACTGGGCCTGGCCAAGGAAACAGACAGCTGGCAGGGCCACTCGGGTGGCGCCAGAGCACAGCCCACAGGAGCCGTGCTGGCTGCTGGGGACACCACCTTTGAGGCATCAGAACCTTTCTTAGCCAACTGGGGTCGGGGTTGGGGTGGTGAGGGCTTTTATGGGGTCTGCATTTGGCCAGTGAAGAAGCAACAGCGAAAGCGGTCAAACTTACCAGGGGAGCTAAAAGAATGAGGGGCTCAAGTCCACAACTTTCTGGCACAAAATGATTTTGGTTTTGGTCTTGGTCTTTTCAGACAGACCATGTAGTTCAGGCTGGCCTTGAATTCACTATGAAACCCAGGCTGGCCTTGAACTTACAGGGATCCTCCTGCCTCAGCCTCAAGTGCTGGGCTTGTGGGCATGAGCCACCCCCACCCCCGCATGGTCAATGTTATAAAATATTAACTAAATCAATTACACAGAGAATCTACCCCAAAAAGATGCTTCCCATAGATGCAGGGAATGGATACTTCCTAGCTGTTTTCGGGTCACCTTCAGCTGAGAAAGTCGAAATGTCCCTGAGGAAGCCGGGGCAGCTGAGGCCGCCACACGGAGCAGCCGTGCGAGCTGACAGGCAAACTGAACTCCCGGTCAGTCCCACTCACACTCACCCTCCCTCTAGGAACAGAAACGAGCCATTGCCTACCCTGAAAAAGTAACTGGTTCTTGGCCAGAGACTTCACCAGGAATCTCAGTTCCCAGGGGCCTCGTCCACAGGATGCGCTGGCAACAGGGAGCAGGAGGCGGTGTTATCTCAACTCGAGGTCTGTCCTGTCCCCGTGGGGACTGGTTACCTGCTTGCCACTCCCATGGCTGTCTACATGGAGATTTAAGTAAAATCTGCTGCAGGCATTCGAAGGCCTCTTGTGACCAGGCAATCAGTGCACCCGATTCTGCCAGGTCTACTCCACACTGCCTCTTGCAGAGTGGGTTAACTACTGGCCAGGCCTGGGGGCCCGTGCCTTTAATCCCAGCGCTCTGGGAGGCTGAGGCAGGAGGACTGCAAGTCTGAGCCCAGGCTAGGCAACTCAGTGACTTAGCAAGACCCTGTCTCAAAAAATAGGATAAAAGGGGCTGGGGGTGAGGTCAGTGGGGCTCACTCCCAGGGCTGGGGGAGGGGGTTACTGCTAATAAAAGCAATGGAAACCATCCAAGCTGTTTCGGCTCAAAGGAAACGCAAACTGCAGTCAGGTATGATGGTACACACTAGTCATCCCAGTACTTGGGAGGCTGAAGCAGGAGGATCGTTTTGAGTTCAAGACCAGCCTGGGCTACAAAGTGAGGTCAAGGCAGGCGTGAACTGCAATAGTGAGACTGTCTCAAAAAGACAACAAACAAACAAAAAAGTCAATAACAAAACACATGTCGCAGGCTCACCTGGGCTCAGCCAGCCAGGAACGGGACAGAAGGTGGGGAGCGGGGTCACCCAGCCCAGGGTCCAGGCTCACCTGTGCCTTTCCCCAGATCGGACAGAGCCCAGCGCCAAGCCACTTAGCAGACGGCGCCACAGCAGGGACAGGACAAGGCCTCCTGGGGTGGCCCAGCACCGAGCCGCTCACATCAGAGGCTCCTCCTGCTGCCAGGGGCCCCCCCAGGGGACCTTTCATGTCCTCCAGGGACACCAAGGCACTGCCTGTCCCAGCCCCTGCGTCAATGCGCCCTCGGCTCGGCTGCGTCAGGAGCGGGTTTGAGGCTGTGCATTTCCATCAGGCTTATCTCTCTGTAAAATGCAGTCACAGACGGAGCAACCTGAGCCCCACTGTAGCTGGCAGCCAGTGCAGCAGGCACAAAGTCACAACACCAAGGTCCCCAGGAGTCCGGCCTTGGGGCTTGGGTCCTGCTCCAAGGCACATCTTTCTTGCCACGCCAGGTGTTTTTTTGGCATTTTTTTAAAAAGTTTTTTTCAGATAGGGTCTTGCTACGTAGCCCAGGCTGATCTTGAATTCACTGTGTAGAACAGACTGCTAGCCTCAACTTATGGAGCTCCTCCTGCCTCAGCCTCCTGAGTGCTGGGATGCTACTAGATGTGTGCAGCATTACAAATCCACTCTCTTCTGCTTTTCTGTTCTCACTGCAAGAAGCTTTTCCTGACCACACTAGGGGAGAGAACACTGAGGAGACAGGAGCCCAGAACTGCTTAGAGTCTGCAGTTTCAATGGAGGGGACCCTGAGGGCAGTGAGACCTGAGGCTGTTCGGGTGGACAGAGCGCTGGCTCCCACCGACCCGAGCGCAGGCAACGGCAGTTCCACTGCAGCCTCTTGGGCTGGGCTGTCCTGGACTTAACTCCCATCCACCTCCGGGTCCCCGGCCCCCAGATCTGGGCACTCTTGGGTTCCCAGCCCCTGGGGAGGAAGACAGTGTCTTAGCCAACTGAACACTTTCCATCACAAACAGTGGGAAAATAACAAAGACCATGAACACTAACTAATGTGGCTGATGGGTTTCACCTGGATTCCCAGATGGACTTTCCTTCACCTTTATGCGATGAACAAAACCTTGCTACTTATTATGAGATAGGGTCTTGCTAGGCTGGCCTTGAATTTGCAGTGACCTTCCTGCCTCAGCCTCTCAAGTGCTGGGATCAGAGGCATGCACCATCACACCTGGCTCCAAATCTTGTAGAGTGAGGATGCGGGACTGTCTTCCTTCCTCCCTACTGCCCTGCTCTGAAGGCACCAGGGCGCTCCGGGGACCCAGCCCAGTCAGGGCACATTTCTTCCCTGCATTTCTCCTCTCCTGACCAGGCTCTGTGCCAGCTCCTCTTCAAATGCACTTGACCTCCAGAGCTTGCACGGGAGGCCTGCTCTCCCACTCCAGGGTGCGACAGGGGCTCCCTCAACGCAGAGGGTGGGGGACCCACAGCACACAACTGCACGGCAACCACACAGCAAGGACACAGACCTCTGGGAACATGTGGAGCGAGGCGACCCCGAGACAGGGAGGGAGACACCAAAGATATCCGGAAGCAGCCAAGGTTACAAGGCGTGGGACACCCTGAGAGCCTTGACAGGGGCGCTGCTCAGGAGTGGATGACACAGTGTCACACCCACGCGTGCATGCAGCATTTATACTTTATGATCACAGCTCCAAAGAACGAACACCAGCCCAGAGCAAACTTGGAAAGACCAGAGAAGCACAGTCCCACTAGGACCCAAACAGGCCAGGTCCTTTGTCCTTATGGTCCGATTTGTGGTTCTCATGGCTAAGCATGAACTGAACGTCGCTGCTTCTGTCCCTGAGCCGGAAACATGCAGAGGGCGGACCTGCCTGGAGCCCGCAGGACTTCCACACTCCCGCTCCTGCCCGGGTGCAGCACCAGAACCAGCCAAAACCAAGGACAGCAGGGAGCCACAATGGGGTCCACCCCGGGGACAGAGCTGGGGCCCACCCCGGGGACAGAGCTGGGGCTCCCAGACCTCGTGGGGGCTGGGCTTTGCAGAGACACCAAAGGCTCCAGAGAACACTGTGGTCAGAGCCGTGGGAGTGAGAAAGGGGAATCCAGAGAGATGGCAGAGGAAGGAGGAAGTGACAGGCAGCGTGGACCAGACCACAGACAGGAGAGGCCGTGGGCGCCTGTTCAGGAAAACCCACAGCCACTCTGTCCTGCAGGGTCTGTGCCGAAGACAGACATGGGACAAACGCGGGTCACGGGACACATGTAGAACCTGCTGGCCACCTGCACTGTGCCCGGGGGCACTGGGCACCGCAGAAGAGCCAGGAAGCGGCCTCCCCGAGCCGCCCTTTGCCGGAGCCCCGAGCTTGGACTTCGGGCTTCCCGGAGTGCAAGTGGTGGATTCTGTTGCTTACAAGTTCCCATGTAGGGCCCTCTGTCACCAGAAGTCTGAGCGCTGTCCCCCCAAACACCCTCCCTAGTGCAAATGGTCACTGCAGAGGTGAAAAACAGCCTCTGCTGAGCATTTTTCTTCTATTTCCTGGCAAGTAGAGCAGATGCTGAGCCAGAGCTGTAAAAGTCACATATTAACATTAAAGGACAATCCGATCATGAGCGCCACACAGATAACCACGAACACGGGGCAAAGATGCTGCGTAACCAACTGATCAGCTGCTGCGGGGATGGGGGACCGGGCCCCAGATGATGGGCGAGAGTGGAGCCTCAGGAAGGTAAGGTAAATTTCCTTAGCAGACGGGCTGGGGGTTTAGCTCAGCGGTACAAGAGCCTGTCTGGCAAGCATGGTGTCATGAGTTCAATCCCCAGTACCAAAAAAACCCAATTTCCTTAGCAGACACCCACTGGTCACTTGCCACGAGGCAGCAAGGATCACCTAACACCGAGTGTCCTGGTGACATTCAGCCACCAATGGTAACGCAGAGCTCAAGGAGACAGAGAGGCCGGGCCGAGGAAGCAGGAACCAGCAACCTGGGGTCTCCTCAGGGCACGGACCGTGGACCTCCTGACTCAGCCCAGAGTCTTCCCTGGCGTTTACCGACGAGGCTGAGCACCACCTGGGCTCCCGGGCGCATCCTCAGGGCTGGTGTGCAACTGAGGCCTGGGCTGCTCGGAGACATCACGGTGCTGCTGGCGCCTGGGCACCAGGAGGCAACTCGCTGTGCCAGACCAGCAATGGGCAGGCTCTGTCCTCTCTGCCATACAAATGAGGTGCCAGACACCAAGGGCACTCAGCCCAGGGGGTTTCCTAAAAACCCCAGTGCTTCTGGTTCTGCTCCGTAGAACCTTACTGGCTTTTCATCTCCCCAGGTGATTCTAGGGAGCTGCCAGGACGCAGAGCCATTGGACTGATGGTCAGAAAGAGTCCTTCACATTGACGTCCGAGGCTCTGTGCCCCCAGAGCCGCCAGCCTTGGAAGAACCCGAGGAGCATCACTGGGGTGCCTTATGAGGCCCTTCTCCAGGTGAACCCCACTGGGAGCCACCACAAAACAAGCAGTTTGAGATTCGGTCTTTGGACGTGGCCAATGTCCTGTGGGACAGCGGCTCATCTCTGTGTCCTGGTGGCCACCTTATCACTACGTTCGCCCTGTGCACAAAGAAGCCCTGGTGTGTGCCTACATGCAAGCCCGCCCCCTGCTCGGAGGGACACAGCTCCAAACCAAGACCGGGGTCAGACAGCTCCCCAGGGGCCTGGGTCATGCTGCTTCATGACTGACTGATGGCCCTGCAGCTGGGGGGCAGCTGTCCATACAGAGGAATCCTGGATACCCCACCCTATCCTCTGAGGCCTCTGCGGTGCAGATGCAACCTGCTGCAGTCAGAGAGTCCCCTGGGCCCAGCCCAGCACCCCTGCCACAGCCACCCTGGGTGCTTTGGGCTGAGTCAGCTGCGCCTGCTCCCCCCACTCCCCACGGTCGCCCCACACTTACTGCAGGCCGCGCAGGTGAAGCAGGCGTCGTGGTAGAGGTTGCCCATGGCCTGGCAGGCCTGGCCGGCCCCGAACACCCCTTTGCTGCATTTCACGCAAGCTCCTGCAAGGCAAGAACACATCGGTGAGTCAGGAGCTCCAAGAGTGTAAACTGAGTCACAGCAAAGCCAAGGGACAGGGCAGGGCGAGATGCCACATTCCCCATGACCAGCCCATCACGAAATCCCCAGGAGGTTCCTCTCCAGAGGAGCAGTCCTGTCCTGTTTTTTGACCCAGACATGTTTCTTCTTTGTATGAATCTGTGCATGCAGCGCACAGTGAGTCTGCTCATGCGCAGTGAGTCTGCTCATGCGCGGGGGTGGGTGGGAGTGGGGGAAGACTGGTGCCACGCGGACCTCACACAGCCTCATAATTTTTTCCCCTTGAGACGGGGAGCTTTGTAGTTCAGCCTGGCCTTCCATTTCTGGGGGCGGGGCTGCTGTGGAGCGCCTCTCCCTGTTAACCGGATGGCAGGCTGTTAAGGGTAGGACCCGGCTTGTTCAGTGTCCGGTCCATCCGGTGCCTTCCAAGCCAGGAGGCTGGAGGGAGGTGAAAGTTGAGGGATCTTGTGGGCTGGGGCCTGGGGAGTCCGTGCAGAAGAGGGCGCTCTGAGAGCCAGTGGGGCGATGGAGGAGGGCGCTGCCCTGTGGTGGGGTCCAAAGAAGCAAAGGAAGTGATTTGTTGCAAATGCCCGACCTGCTTGGAAAGTGACAGTCGTGGTGCACCCTACCGCACCACAGAATCTCCTGAGGACTCTGGGCAGGGGAGTGGGTTGGCCTGGTTGGGTTTTCCGAACCTTAGCAGGGCATGAGGTGCAGGGCCAGCCTGGGTGCAGCTTTCAATGGCTCAGTCTGGGCAGGGCCAGCTCTTGCCAATGGGGAGGGATCAAGGAATGGAGGAAGCAGAAGGAGAGGAGGGGAAGGGGACATAAAAGAATTAAAATATACAGCCAGATGTGGTGCATGCCTGTAATCCCAGTACTGGGAGGCTGAGGCAGGAGAATCACTAAAATAGGCCAGCCTGGGCTACATAAGCAAGTTCAAGGCCAGCCTGAACTACATAGTGACACTGTCTCAAAAAACCAAAAAGGAAAAAAAGAAAAGAAAGGAACTCAGGACAATATTCCTAACATCTGCCGAAACCCCCCTGCCTCAGCCTCCTGGTCAGTGGCCAAGGTGGGGGGGCGCCTTGCTCCCCGCTCCTCTCGGTTTGCGACCCCGCCCTCCCGGTTCCTCCTCACAGTCGTGAGGCCTGCGCTGGCTCCCGGCTGCTGGGGCTGTGGAGCAGACACAGAGTGAGAAGAGGAAGGAAGGCAGCGCCGGGCTCGGGGCAGATCCCGCGGAGGTGGCGGAGGTCAGCAGGAAAGCGCTCCGCAGTGGGGGATGGGAGGGCCTGGGGCACAGGAGGAGGCGGAGCGCGCACTGCAACTGCCAGGACTGGGGCTCCCCTGGCGCCCCAAGTTCCGGGCAGGCCGCCCAGCCGGGGTGGGGAGGAAACTGAGCCCCGGGTAATTAACCCCCTGCGGCTCTCCCGGCCGCACCCTCGGGCCCCTTCCTCCCCCAGCACACTGCTGCCCGAGGGCGGCCACCGCCCTTCCCGGGGGAGGGAGGACAGCGGGCCGACGGGGAGGAGGGACACGCTGGGCTTCCCCGTTTCCACCGGATCTGCAGAAACCCGACGGGGCGGCCCACACCGCCGCCCAGCACTGCGATCACCCGGCCGCCGGGTGCGAAAGGGCTTGGCAGAGCGGGAGGGACGGGCGCTCCCTGCAGTTGGACCCACCGCCCTGTAACCCAGCTCCAGGCTGCAGCCCGAGGGCGGGAGGGAGGGAGGGAGGGTGTGTGTGTGTGTGAGTATGAGTGTGACAGGACCTCGGTCTGGAGCCCGGCTGGCCTTGAAGTTAGCCTCAGTGCTAAGATTACAGGCTCAGGGTGTACGGGGTGTACACCACGCCAGGCTCTGAGTGCTTTTTGGTGTTTCTTTCTTTAAAACAGTTTTAATGCAATGTGAGAGACGCAGGAGAAACTGCGCACATTTGAAGGGCGAAGCCCGTGTCTTTGGACATTCGCCTTCACTGTGAAATCACAACTGAGACAGCAAACGGCTGTGCCCCGAGTCACCTGATCCGATTCTGCCCTGTTTGTATTTTTTCTTTCTTTTTCTCTTGAGACAGGGTGTCACTAAGTAGTTCGGGCTGACCTCAAACTCAGCGATCCCCCGTCCCAGCCTCCTAGGTGCTGGGGTCCAGGAGTGCACCGCCACGCCGGGCAGCGTTTGTATTTTCCAGGGTTTATGAAAGTGGAATCTAGGGCGGGCCTATCTGGCTTCTTTCGCCGGGCACGATGATTCTGCGGTGCCCTCGTACTCCTGTGCACACAGATGGCTCGCCCCTTCTGACCACCCTGTCACATTCCTAGGTGGGGACGGACACACTGTACCCATCAACCCGCTGCTGGACACAGGCCATGTCTCTGGGTCAGTTAGAAATAAAGCTGCTAGTGACACACGTGCTCCTGGGCTCCTTCCCTGCTCCCAGTAAGGGCCTGGAGCTGCGTGACGTGGCTGGTCTTCCGCCTGGCCTGGCTGGCACCTTCGTGACAAGCCGTCAGACTGTCCCTGCAGTTGTTCCAGCCTCGCCCCTGCAGCAGTTCTCGGTATCAGGGCGCACACACTGTCCACCTCGGGCGCAGACCCTGTGTTCTCCAGTGGCCACCGCTGGGCACAGCAGTCCCAGCTCTCCAGTAAGGTCCAGACACGCCTCATCTAACCAAAGTCCCAGGCCTGCGACGCAGCTGCTAAATGAGGAATCGAGTGCCGTATGGATGACAATATTCAGCACAAAGAAACGGTCCGGGGAGACACCCACACACTCCAACCTGATGACTTTGCTTGTATTTGCATACTGCTCACAGGCAGGACTAATGAATGGCAGAACAGAAAACTACAGCCACATTCTGTACATGCAGTATAATCAGCAAAAATCACAGTACCAGCAGGACGTGGCGGTGCATGCCTGTAACCCCAGCACACGGGAGGCTGAGGCAGGAGGATCGTTGCAAATTCAAAACCAGCCTGGGAGGTTTAGGCTGGAGATTTAGCTCAGCAGCTTAAGCACCTGCCTTGCAAGCGCACAGTCGCGAGTTCGAACCCTGGTACCAAAAAAAAAAAAAAAAAACCAGCCTGGGTGGCAAAGTGAGCTCAAGGCCAGCCTGAACTGCATAGTGAAACCCTGTCTCAAAGAGACTTTAAAAATTACAGTAGAGACAGGGTGTAAGGTGTCGGGGACCAGGCTCTGTGACAGATCGTGGGGCCCCAACAATGTGACTTAAACCCCCTGCAGTCCCGGGGTCAGTGAGACCTTCCTTCAGGAACAGGAGGTGTGCGGGAGGCCGCGTGCCCCTGGCTACAGATGGACAGACAGACAGACGGGTGGATGGAATGCTGATAATAACCCGGCACTCCCGAAGCAAGACAGCACCTGCGCAGACAGTCACCAAAACACAGGCGTCTGCGTTCAGAGAAAACCGGGTGCCTCCATGATCTACCCCTCTGGCAGCCGCTTTCTACAGCTGCCGTCCCACGGACCGCACGCTGCCCGTCCCCCCACGCTTCCTGCTGGCCAATACGGCGGGCCAGCTGCAGAGCCCGCTAGAGACCAGCGCCTCCCGGGCCCCCTGGTCCCCTGAAGTTGGTCTCTTTGTCCCCCCTACCGGTGTCTGAGGGGCGATCAGCCCTCGGGAGTACGGTACAAAAAAGACACCGACAGGCTGTAAACCAGATATACAGAACCGTGTGTCTGTCGTATGTGGCTGGTTATAAATCCGAATAGTCATTAAACAGGCAGATCATAAAATGAGGACTATCTATATTTGGTTTGTGAGTTGTGGTGTGGTTTTATTTTACTTTGTGCCAGGCCTCGCCAAGGTTGCCCGGGCTGTGCTCAAACCCTGGGACCCTCCTGCTCAGCCTCCTGAGTGCTGGGGTCACAGGCGAGCGCTGCGACAGCCAGCTGCATTTCTTCATTTAACAGTAATCTTGCCAACAGATCGATTTTCAGACAAAGAAGCTGAAGTGTAAAGACCACGTAGAAACCTCAGTCAGGCTAACTCGACCCCTGTGCATGCCTGCACTGGGTTTTTTGTTGTTGTTTTTGTTTCTTTTGGTTTTCTGAGGCAGGGTCTTGCTGTAATCAAGGCTACATGTACTACATGTACTACATGTTTTCAGCGTACAATGTTTACATTTGTGGTGAGAAGTTGGTACATTTACTTAGTACAATTTAGCTCATTTCTTTTCAAGGCTGAATGATATTCCACTGTTTGGGCATACCACAGTTTCTTTATTCCTTTCCCCACCGAAGAATAACTTGCTTCAAGTCTGGGCCATTGTGAGCAAAACAGCAAAAAACACTTTTAGCTCATTTGACAAACTGCTAAGGAGCTTTGCCCCTGATTATGTGGCTTTAACAAAAATGCTTAGTTTTCTAAGAAGCTGCCAAACTCTTCCAGACGCTGACACAGAACTTGTTGAGAAATCACGCTGTTCCTACAGGGAGCAGGGTGAGGACTAGGGGTGGCTCCCTTTTATAAAAGACAAACAGCTGCAGCTGCCCCAGCCCTGCCCCTGCCTCTCCTTCGTGGACAGGGCCTTGGGGAAGACAGGGACCCCCTCACTTTGGAGGCTACGCCGGGGGTCAGGGCTGATGGAATTTGGAGACAGCCTGCTGAGGCTGGAGAGGGGAAACCAGGCAACCTGCACAGATCACCAACGCTGGCCCCACTGGGACGCCACATCCTGAGGGGCCACGGACTGGGACCGGCCACACTGAACAGCACTCGACTCATCAGAACCACATAAGCTCTGCGGTGCAGGAACCCGGTGTGTCACTTTTACCGTTGCCAGCTTTTGTTCGGGTTCCATACGAACGGCTCCGGGCCTGCAGGTCAGACTGGCCTGACTGTGCGCAGCTGTGGTTTCTAACTGCTGACATGGGCAGAGGCTTTTCTCAGAATATCTTGGGGACAAAGGGAAAGGACAGTGGATTAGAGTGGCAGGGAGCCCGCTCTGCCCCCCACGTCAGTTCCTAGAAGTCACTGAAAAGCAGTAACAGGGTCACAGATCAAATACAAGACACTGAACTGGGCATGGTGGTGCACACCTGTCATCTCAGCACTGGGGAGGCTGAAGCAGGAAGATCACTGTGAGTTTGAGGCCAGCCTGGGCTCCATAGTGAGTTGGAAGCCAGCCTGAACTGCATAGTGAGAGTCTGTCCAAAAACACACAAACACAAACAACAATGACAAACAAATGCAGACACAACCCTGCCTTCCACGCTGGCATCAAATAATCTGCCACCTGCCCGGAGCCAAGGCACACATCTCCCCCTCCCCAATCCCAAAAGCAGGACTGTCCACCAGGAGGCCAGCAGAGGCTGGAGCCTCAGCCAGCCCAGGGACGGGACAGCCAGCTCAGCCAGCATCTGCCCTTGTGCTGAAGAGGATTTAACCCAAAAGGCACCAGCAGGCAGGCGGGTGGCCCTGCACCGTGCACACCTTGTGACTCTCCAGGGAGGGAGGATGGGAGGGACGCCTTGGACAACATGGGCTCAGGCAGCCCCCTCACCTCCTCCCAAGGGCTGGGCAGGCCGGGGCATCTGGCAAGGTTTATGGGTGAAGGACAAAAACTACAGCGAACTGAAATTTTTCACATCTCTGACAGTAAAAGATACCTCGCCATGAACACCCCGCCCCGCCTCCTACACTCCTCCCACTGGCCTGGCCACTTTCCGCAGCAGCTCTGGAGCCCTCTTTCCTGAGGGTCTGTAAGTGACGCTGCCCAGGCTGCTTCAATGTCCTGCATCAATGTAAAACGTTCCCCTTTGGGGATTTAGCTCAGCAGCTCAAGTGCTTGCCAGGTAAGTGCTAGGCCAAGAGTTCAATCTACGGTACCGAAAAGAAAAGAAGAGAGAAGAGACGAGAAGTCGGTTTTCCTTTCATTCTGACTTTGGGAAGAGCTGGAGGTCGCAGGGTGCTGGATGAGGTGGACGAGGCCCCAGCTTCGTGTTCCCACGTGCTGCCTTTTGGTCAGATGGCGCTCGGCGCCAGCAGCGTCCGTTGTATTTTTTGTCAGTTTTGCTCACGTCGTGTTTGCGGTGCTCAGGGCAGGGTGCAGGCCGCCCTCGGGGGAAGCTGCAGCCCCAGGACCAGATGGTGTGGTGCGGCTATGGGCAGCAACATGCGCATGGAGAGCTCCGGAAGGCTCTAGATGCCTGGCCAGGCAGCGCTGGGGCCAGCACCCAGAGAGCCCCACCACTGTCCTCCCCTGGCACCCTGAAGCTCGCAAAGCTTCAGGGGCAGCAGGGCCAGGCGCCCACTACCTCCTAACCTGACACCCGCTTCTCAAGCCCAGTCCTGCGGAGTCGAGGTGCAGGTGGCGATGGTACCCCAGGGAGGGTCTCTGCTGCGGCCACAGCTGAGCTCCCAGCCGAAAGCCAGGGAGGCAGACAAGCAACACCGGCAGCACCCCATTTCCCCGCTGGTCCCCACACTCTGTGAGTCAGTGGCAGGGCGTGGGTGGCACCAAGCCACAAAGGAAGTATTTAAGGCCACTCCAGGCCGCGGGCATTGCAGCAGCCTGCTCTTCGGCTTACATCTTGACGCGCAATCCCTCAAACCCACGGCGGCCTCACTTGATTGCAGGGGGAAAGGAAGCTGCTGGCGCAATTTCTCAATCACAGTGCGTGCGAGCTGTGCTGGCCAAAGCGCTCCCAGCAGGGCCTGCGCGCAAACTGGAACACACAGTGCCAGGCGTGTGGTGCACGCCTGTGACCCCAGCACTCGGGGGGCCAGGGCAGGAGGGTCGCTGTTGAGTTCCAGGCCAGCCTGAACTACACAGTGAGATTCTGCCTTAAAAAAAGAGATGGGAATTCAAATCTTCCCTTATTTATTTTTGTTTTGGGTTTGTTTTTGAGACAGGGTCTTCTGTGTGGTTCAGGCTGGCCTTGAACTCACTATGTAGCCCAGGCTTGAACTCACTGCAATCCTCCTGCCTCAGCCTCTGGAGTGCTGGGATTTCAGGCATGCACCACCACCCCAGCTGAAAATCTTCCTTTAAGCAAGAGATAAATCTCCCATGGAGGGAAACAAACATGCCTGCACGCATGAAGGCCTGGGTTCCACCCCAGCACCAAGAAACAGGCACACACAGCACACACAGTCGTGCACTGTGTGAAAGACGCCCTGTAGATACCAGGGAACAGAAGCTGTGCTGAGGGGAGAAACCGCTGAGGTTATTTAGCCCCAACAGATAGTGCTAAATAATTACTGTCTTCCTTTGCAATTTCATTGTGAGTTGAATTAACTTTTGGCATCATCTAATTATTTTCAACCTGACAGAGAAGTGGCTGTGTTTTCGATTTCCTAAGGGAGGGCTGGGGTCACCCGACACATACACACCAGGTGCGGGCTCCCGAGTGCGCCTTCCGTCCCCCTACACACACACAGGACAGAGAGGAAGCTGCGGCTCCCTGGGATCCTCACCACGACCTCAGCACGCAGCAATTCTCCAGCCGGGTGAACCTTAGACCGTTCCGGTCACAGCAGATAAATGGGCCGGGGATTTAGCTCAGCAGTGTAAGCACCTGCATAGCCGACGTGAGATCATGAGTGCGATTCCCAGTACCAAAGAGAAAAGACTACAGTTTTTTTTGCCAGGGATTTAGCTCAGCAGTATAAGCACCTGCCTTGCAAGCATGCAGTCATGAGTTCGATTCCTGGTGCCAAAAAAAAAAAAAAAAAAACCAGAGGCTGAGCACAGCTCACAGGGAAAGTCCAGTCCACAGCATCTGTGAGACGCCAGTCCGGTCTTCAGCATGCCCAAAATAAACAATAAGCACACAGGCCAATATCCCTGCACAATACCGAAGGCCTGGCCTCACACGGTCATCCCGAGGGCACAGGAACAGCTTCCTGCTCTGTTTTGTCAGTATTTGCTGACTTTTCTGTAGTGAGCTATGATTCAGATTTCTTAAAAATAGCAAAACAAACAAAACGTTCTTGAAATAAAACTTTAAAAAGCTTAAAATAAAATAAAACAACAAAAAAAGCCCCAAACAAGTCAAAACTCCACAGCCGACTTCTCTAACAGAGAAAACTGGAGAAGTCACTGCTCCTCGGAGAGCTGGAGCCGTGAGGGAGGGCGTCATGAGAACAGCACTGTGACCTGGGACACAGTGTGGGCTGCTCAGAAGCAGGTGGCTGAGAAACTGGGCCCCCGGGACATTGCACAAGGCAGCTGGAATCCATGGAGTAGCTGCCACGCTGCTGCCCGCCACGTTACACGGCAGTCACTGCGGAAAAATGTTTGGCAACTGCTGAGAACGTTGGGAACATGAAGCCCAGAGTCACACAGAGCACAGACGGTCAGAGCGGAGTCACCATGATAGGCCCCACACTGACAGGAATGAAAGTTCCTCCAGCAGGCGGGAGGCTGAGGCAGGAGGATCACTGAGAGTTTGAGGCCAGCCTGGGCTACACAGTGAGGCCCTGTCTCAAAAACAGAAAAAGTTCTGCAACTGGAAGAGGGAGAAACAGGCAGCGGCGCTGTGTGTCCACAGGAGAGCAGCCTCTGTGTCCAAGGACACACGGCCCCTGCAATGGCAGAGGACACACAGGCGGCAGCTCCTGGTGCAGCTGGCCATGCTGTGCTCTGTGAAACCGCACCACACCGGGCAGCTGGGCAGCGAGGCCCTGCAGGGCCAGCGTCCACATCCACTGAGGGCTTCTGTCTGCCGCTGACCTGGCCACTCCACCTCCAGGGTTCCCTGGCCTGGGGCATGGGGAGAGGCCACCCCGTCCAAGGGCACAGCCCAGGGGAGAGGAAGCCAGGGCCGTGATGGCCCCTTCGGGCTCTGCATTTGAAGTAGCCTGATGCCTTCCCTCTTGGTTTTCCTGTCCCTTCCCTCTGTGTTGTTCCCAGTGGTCAGCAGGAGGAGAATCTAGGAACTGGTGAGTAGGTCTTAAAATGCTTCATTTAGTTGGGTGTGGTAGCTTAAAGGCATTCAGGAGGCTGAAGCAGGTGGATCTCTTAGAGTTAAGAGGTCAGCCTGGGAGCCATACCCGTCTCAGCACCTCCAAGTGTGCAGAGTCTGAGAGGACTTCTGAGGCCTCCCAGACAGGAACCACCACCCTCCAGGCCTGTCTAACGGGGGCACAGGGTAGGTGTTCTCTGGGCCCCCATAAGGCACTGACAATTCCAAGTGCTTTTCTGGTGTGTGTGTTTTTTCCTATAGGGCTGGGGATTGAACCCACTGAGCTACAGCCCCAGGTTTTTATTGTTGAGATGAGGTGTTGATGAATTGTCCAAGTCAGGGACAAACTTGCAATCCTCCTGCCTCAGCCTCCCAAATGCTGGGGTTAGGCATACATCACCACACCTGCTTCAGTATGAAAATACTGACAAGCTGATTTCTTCCCAATACTAAGAAGATTTCAAATCCAGAACAGGCCCATCTCTGCTTGGACAAGCCCCCTTCCCAAGTGAGTAGCTGGACTTCGGTGTCTCTCCCGCGTGGGACAGCTTAGGTATGGATCAACTAATCCTGCCTTTATCACAACCATTTGCACAGTTGACGGGGGGAAACTGAGGCACAGGAAGGCTGAATAACCTGCCCAAGGCCCCAAATGAGGGACTGATGGGGCGGGCAGATGCAAGGCCCACACGCAGCTCCCCCACTCCTGACTTGATGTCTCTAGTGTGTCCGCCATGCCGGGGTCCTGCGGGGGCTCCCACAGGACAGGCCGATGGGACAGCTGCAGCTGCAGCGCCCTTGACTTCCGGCCCCTGTGCCCAGCCTGGCCGCCCCCAGCATCCTCCTGGCCCACCCCGTGTCCTCTCCCTGCCGGGCCCTGGGTGGCTGCTATTTGTGCCCCGCTGTGTGGCGCTGACCACTGAGCACTGGAGCAGCGGGGAAGAAGCCCAGGCCCCACACCCACCAGCGCCCAGCAACCAGGACCACGCAGCCAAAATAAACAGAGCCGGGCCTGGCTTGCTGCAGGCTGCAGGCGGGTGTATCGGGGACGTGTAGGTCACGCCCGCTATCTGCAGCTTGCACGCGTGCCGACACACACCTGTGCTCCCAGGCAACCATGCCCGCTCCACCCTGCTCTGAGCCCCGATGCCCAGCTGGGTGCACGGCCCTCCTCCCCTTGGGGCCATGGCAGCAGCACCAGCCCACAGACCCAGCTCCGAGCAGAAGCCGAAGCTCAGCCAGGACCTTGGCCCTGGCCTGGCCATGGCAGCAGGGGATCCTGGCACCCCGGCTCACACAGCCCTGAGCAACACCTTGGGAACAGGCAGGGAACTCGGTTCCTGGCTGGTCACCCCGAAATCTGGTTCCTCCTGAGCCCACCCACTCTGCGGGGCAGAAACTCAAACTGGCCATTCTCAGGGATGGCTTCCAGAACCTTCTGTGTGTCACAGAGTGGGCCAGGGACCAGGCCTCTTGCCCCTCCTGGGAGTCACAGTGACAAACGAAGACCACGAAAAGACAAGCAAGGAACCGGGCTGGGCCTCACCCAGCGGCTTCCAGAACTTAAAAATAACCCGGCTGCCATCCAGGCTCTGCAAAGCTGCCAAGTCCTTCCGGGTCACCTGACCCCCAGGTCCAGCTGGTGTCCTGGTGACCGTGGAGAACAACACATGAACACGGGGTCACTGGAAGTATTCACATTGGTGGCTCCAGAGCCCGGCGGTCAGTCTCACAGCACCCAGGTGGCCCTGGGTTCTGGTCCCATTTCTGCTGCCAGTAAGCCAGCTTGGCTCAGGACACGATCCACCGCCCCCGGTGCTGGTGACCAGCAGGCCACATCTTCCAGGCAGGGACACACATGGGAGGGGGGAGGGGTACAGATTCTCTGTTTCACACCCGCTTTCCAGAACAGCCGAACGGAAAATGGCTGTTACACGTCACCTACCATGTGACCTCAACTCAGGCCAGAGCTGGTCAGCAAGTCCCCTAAGGTCCCTCAGGGACCGGGCAGGGCAGTCTTGGGCACAGCTCCTCCAGGGTCTCTGCCATGGCCAGTGGCCAGGCCACTCAGTCCCTTGGCACACGGTCATCCCTAGGCCAGGCCAGGCATCTAAAAACAGCCACTGCCTCCACCCCCACTCTGGGCAGGGGGGGGCCCCAACATCACTCCTGCTCTCAAGTGCACCCCACTATTCTTCTTCTTCATTTTATGTTCATTTGAAGTAATATGCACTGTACTCGCTCCTGCAGTGGAATCTTATTTATCTCCTTCTGGTAATTTTTTTTAAACGGCAGAACCCGGGGCTCCTGCCCTCTAACCCTGGGCTGCACACACTCAGATGCATCCTTTCCCCTCAGGTCTGCCTCCCACATGGAAGCGTCAAATCAACAAATGCAGAGAAACAACTTTCGTACAGGGAGTGGGGGCGCACACCTGTGATCCAGCACTCGGGAGGCTGAGGCAGGACTGCTGCAAATTTCAAGCCAGCCTGGGCCACACGGTGAATTCAAGGCCAGCCTGCACAGCATAGCAAAAACCTTCCTCAAAAAACTGCGAAAACAAAAAAAAAGAAGCAACATTTTTTAAAGCTCTGTCAGCAGTAGCCATGGCTGAAGAGCTGTTGCATACTCTGGATTACTTATGGAAAACTAGGGAGAAGAAAGACACTCCCCCTGCTCACCAAGGCAGAGGGTGGAAGCAGGCCCTCCACCCCCAGGGCCCTGTGTGCAGTGACAGTGAGGGAGGCCACAGCTCGGCAGGGCCTCAGGGGTCACGCCAGGGCGGCCCGGGGACACCCAAGCCCAGCACACAGGGCCAGCGAGGACCCTACATTCGCCTGGAGATCCGCAGAGATGGTGTGGGGAAGCCAGCATGTCACCGACTCCCCAGCATGCCCGTCCCTGCTCCCCTGGGATCACAGATACACTCTCCATCCGGCCCCAACACGCTGTGCGGTGCTTTCACGGGTTGAGTCGCACCATGCTACAGCGTTGGTTTGGATCACACGCCTGGGGCATCAGCACTGTGGTGATCTCGCAGGGGCAGTCCCACTCTGTCTCACCCACGGAGATCCTCCTGCCTCAGCTCCCGAGTGTTGGGATTACAGGTGAGCGTCACCATGCCCAGCCTGCAATGTGTCTTTCCTGTAATAATTTTTTGAAACTGTATTTTCCAATCACTCTGTATGTCTGTTCTGAAAACCACACAGTACTCTGTACTGTAAATACACATGATTAGTACGGTGCCAGTTAAAAAGCAATTTATTCTTTTAAAGAGACTGTCTTTAGCTCCCTCCCCATGGACGACAGACCCAGGGAACAGCTACAGAGGCATCCTAGAGGAAACGAGGGCACAGCCAGCGGGACAGCTATGTCCAGCTAGGAGTCCGTGTTGGGAATCCTGGACACTGCCAAGGAAATCCCAGCATTGGTGGCAACTCAGTCAGTACCGAGAAACCCGGCTCTCTCCGACCCTGGGGGTTCTCGTGAGCCAGCACGGCCCTGCCGTTCCCAAAGTCAGGCACCCACGGGACAGCCGTGCTTTGACACAGCAAGGAGCTGAGGCCACCAGCGCAAAGCTGTCTTCTGTGCTCCCACTAGTCACCCCGCCATGAAAACGCTTCAATCTGCAAAGTCGCCTTCAAGTGCGGCTGAGCAAACCCGGCAACGTGTGCACAGCACAGACACGGTTTCCGAGGCACCCAAGACTCAGCGCTGGGGACAGCTGGGCCATGCAGCCTGGCTCTGTCCGGGAGGGGATAGAGGTGGCCCGGAAGAGCTCACAGTCCCCAGGGCCGCAGGAGGCCTGAGCACAGGGCCTTCCTGGCACATGGCCAACCCGGAAGCCAGGGCGGGCGGGTGAGAGGACAATGGATGGACAGACAGACGGACAGACAGGGCTACCAGGGTGGGCGGGGCAGACTGCACCCCAGCACAGGTGCGGTCCAGATGCCCGTGGGCGAGGGGCACTCACGTGAGGACAGCTGTGCAGCAGGGAGGAGGGTGACAGCAGTGTCACCGTGGGCGCATGCGCATCCATCCTGCCGGGGCTCCGGCTGGGGACGGTGGGGGGTGGGGGTGGTGCGCAGAGGCGGCTGAGAGCGGCTTGCCTTGCGCCCCTGTAGCGTTGGGTTTTCTGTGTGCTTCATGAAAAAAAACAAATACAAGATGGCACCGCGGGAAAGACCAAGACTGGGGAATCCACAGGGGCAAAACGCGAACTGTCGGGGCAGGGCTGGAGGAAGGCGTTTTGGAACTAGGTAGCGGTGGGCAGCGCTGCGCGTTTTAAATACCACGAACAGCTCGCTCAAAGCGGGTAATTTTGCTGCATAACTTTTACTTCCACTGTTTTCTCTTTTTTTGGCAAGGAGACAGTTGCTTTGTAGCCCATGCCGGTCTGGAACTTGAGACAATCCTCCTGCCTCAGCCTCCCGAGTGCACGCCCGGCATACTTTGTAAATAAAGGCACAAGGGCTGGAGGTGAGCGCAGAGGCAGGACGGCTGCCGAGCACAGGGCAGCCCTGGGTCCCCCGCCCCGGCGCTGGAAAAATGAATGAGCGAAGGAATGATCGCAATAGGCTCCTGCCCTCCCGCACCAACATCCTCCTCCGGGAGGCCTCGTGCCTCCCTCCAGGCTCTGCCCACAGGCCCGCAGCTGCCCCGACGCCTCCAGTCACGTGACTCCTGGCTGCGCCCCTCCCGGCCTGGCCGGTCCAGGCCCCCCCCCCTGCCGCTGTCTCCCCAGCACGTGCGCACAAGCCTTGCTGCTCCCCCTCTTCTCCGCGTCTCCGGGCCAGGCCGAGGCCTGTCTGTCTCTCTTGCCGTGGACCCTTAAGTCCTCACACAGCGTGGCCCAGGACCTCGTGCGGGGACAAGGTGCCGGACGAGAGACCAAGGCTTGCTCGCGATGTCCCTGCTCGGGTCTGCACCCTGGACCATGGAAGCGCTGCGGCGCTGCTCACTGCGCTGAACCCAAAGATCAAACGAATGGGAAGGGCCACAGCCCTGCCCTCCACGAGGCAGAGGCCCGCAAGAGAGGCCTCGGGCAGCGAACAGCACCCCGAGCTCTGAAGACAGAGCCGGGAACAGCAGCCCTGACTTTTGCACCCCGTGCTCGCAGGAGGAGTGGGACACAGTGGGGTTCACTCAAGTGTGCTGGCCACAGAGGACCTGGACACGGGGCCTTCTGTGGCTCTTGTGCCTTCACGTGGTGACGCTGCCACCCCACCATGACCCAGGCCAGCGAGGTGGGGGAGCTGTGAGCCCCATCACCCAGAGGTTAAGAAAAGCCTCGAACTCCTAATAACAGAGTCCCTTTCCGGGCAGCCCTGGCCTCCCAGCAGGAGCCCCAGCTGCCTCCTGGCACCGCACTGCAGAGAAAATGAGACTAAAACAAAACCCATGAGTTTGAGCAAAACCACCCTGTATTTCCATCCAACCTCAGCCCCAGCTGTGGATGCCCCTGCAGGTGGATGCTGAGTGAGCATGGGGTGCCAGGTCTCCCTGCCCCCAGGGAGCACCGGCCACCACTGAACACAGAACACCCACACACACCCCCAGGCTGTGCCTCATCCCAGAGTTGCAGGAGCTAGAGAAAGACCATTTTTTGTTTTCTATTTTTTTGTTTTTTGTTTTTTTTGGTACCTGGCATCCAACTCAGGTTTCCCTTTTTTGAGACAGAGTCTCTATGCAGTGCAGGCTGGCCTTGAACTACGTAGCTCAAGTTGGGCTCAAACTCATGGCAATCCTCCTGCCTCAGCCTCCAGAGTGCTGGGATGATAGGCATGCGCTACCGTGGCCAACTGAATTCCCATTTCTAAGCAGTTTCTGGGTAAAGGGCCACCCTTGGAGAACCTCTGCCTCCTCCAGAGCAGGCGCTAGTTCACCAGGGAACAGCAGGGAAGTTCCAGGGCCACGCCCACACGAACTCCTGCACTAGCAGTGTGAGAGCCACGTGCCTGCTGATCCCCGGGGGCAGGTGGCCTTCAGCAACACCCAGGAGGCTCAAAGGTGGCAGCAACACCCTTGAAGCCTGCAGGCAGGGCCACCCTCCACAGGCGGTGGCTCCCAGCTGCAAGGGCTGCTTCTGACCAAGGATGCTTTCAAATTTCTGAATCAGAAGCAGCTGAAAGAGGAAGGAAAGAGGAAGAAGGGAGGCGGGGAGGCCGGCGGGCGGGGCCCAGGCACCCGTCAGTGACGGTGACGGTGACGGTGAGGGTGACGGTGACGACCGCCCAGCCTCCCAGCTAAGACCCAGCACCTGGCCTGACACTTACCGAAGTAGTCGGCCTTGGGGTGGGCGTCCATCTCCCGCTCTAGGCGCTGCGCCAGGGCTTCCAGCTTCAGCTCTGCGGCCGAGGGCCCAAGCTCAGGGCCTGGGAGCGGGGTCTGGCAGGGCAGCCTCACCCTGGGGGAGCTGGGGGGCTCTGGGAGCCCCGGGCCCAGGCTGCTGTCAGGGGACCAGCCAGCAGGACCCTCCCTGCATGACAGCTCCGGCAGGGAGGGCACCCCTGAGTGCCCGGGGCTGGTGGTACTGAGCTTGGAACCAGACCCAGGGTCTGCACAGCCATGCTTAGGCCCAGGCCCAGGGACGTCCGTGCTGGCCATCGAGGGTAACGGGGCAGAGCTGGAGAGGTACGACTTGGGCCCGTCCCGGAACCACGGCTGGGCATCCACTGCGGATTTGGCCAACACGCCTGAGGCCTCATACTCTAGCCCTGAGTTTGTTCTCAGAAGGGCTCCTTGGCCGGCGTCCGGGACTGCAGACACCGGAGGACTCCTGGGCTGTGCCGGGGTCCCATTCTCCAGGCCCGGGGACAGAAGGAGAGGGCTCACCCGCTGGGACGCCGCAGTGGACCAGAGGCCTGCCCGCTTCTCGATGCTGGGGCCACCACCATTAGCGTCGGGGCCATGGAGGCCACTGTCAAAAGACAGTTGTGGCTGGTACAAGGGACGGTCCCCGCTGGGCCTGGGCAATGAGAGATCACTTCCCAGGGCACTGGGCCACCTGCTCCCTGCACCCAGGCTGATGCTCGGGGCTGCTCCTGTCCTGTCACCCCACATGGGACTTGCGGGAGACAGGTTGTCATAGTAGTCTCCGTGTGTGAGGCAGGACGGGTCCTCGCAGGGGCCCGGCTGGTGGTCAGCAGGCCTCTCCAAGCTCCCCGGGCCCTCCCTGGCCGTGCGCTCCTGGCTGTTGAGCCTAGGGCCTGGTACGCAAGGCCCAGCCCTCTGCTCGGAGGCTGAGTGTGCTGGCTGGCCAGGAGCCATGGTGGCGGCCACCCCGGGTGCCACCGCGGAGGCTGCGAGAGGGGGCTTGGCAGCCCCGTCTGCTGCCAGCTTGAGGCCCAGGTGGCCCCCACCGTGGACTGCACCCCGGGCTCCCCTGGGCAAAGGCTCTTCCTGCAACAGCTGCTGCTGCTGGAGGTGGATCTTGGCCATCTTGGTGGCGAACACCCTGCGCGTCTCCTCGAACTCAGGGTTGTTGCTGGCGCCCCTGTCCACGCGGAAGAGGCCGTCCTTGGAGGCCTCGTACATGTTCAGGTCCTCGATGAACTTGCTGGCCTCCAGGCCCAGGTCGTCGTACTTGTCCATGATGTCTGTGTGCAGGTGTCCGGGCCCGGGCAGGACGGCCAGCGCTGCGGGAAGAGTGGAGGCAGCAGCAGGAGGAGGAGGAGGGAGGAAGCCAGAGGGCAGCGATCGCGTCCGGCAGGGACGGGGACCCGCGCGACCTCGCCCTGCCCAGCGCAGAGCTCATGGCCCAGGACCGCAGTAGGGACCCAGGCGCTCACCCGGCGTCCACGTGGGGCGCGGAGGGCCGGGGACCCAGGCTGCCGGGGCTCCCGCCGCCCGGGTCAGACGGGATCGCGGGGCTTTCAGGCCTCCGCGCGCGGGCCCCGGGGCGCACGGGCCATTGTCCGCTGGCGGTGAGGGGACGCGGAAGCGCGCGGGGTCGAACGAGCTGAGCGCAGGGGGCGCGGGCGGGCGGGGTGCGGTGGGGACCCTTAAGCGCGCGTCCGCCGTCGTCCGGCAGCGTCCGGAGCTCCCCGGATCAGGTCCCCGCGTCCCTTCCTGTCCCGCGCGCTGGCCCCGCCCCGAGCGCCTGGGCGGGACCCGGCGGGGCGGAGACCTGCATGTCCCGGGAGCCCGCGCGCCTCGTGGCCCGGGCCTGCCTCGGGGTCCCCCGCGGGAAGCCGAGCCCGCGCGCGGTCGGCACCCCCCGGCCGGCCCGAGGCCCGCGGCGGGAAGTTAGGGGCGGCTTCGGGACAAGCAGGGAGACTGAGGCGGAGAGGAGACGTCCCAAGACGACATCGGACCGAGGCGCAGAGGGGCCGTAGGGCGGGAAGGCACAAAGTCCAGATGTGACCCCCCCAACAAAGGTGGGGGGGCTTGGCCTTAGCCCATGGCCGCGTCTCCGCTGCTTATTTACTTTAAGTTTTCGCACTAGGGCTCGCTAAGACGCGCTCACGGGACTGGAACTTGGGGACACTCGACCTCCAGGGGAGCCGCTTGATCCCGGGTGTCCCGCACCCCCCCCACCTCCCTCAGGGGACCCCGCGACACTCCCGTCCCAGCGTGGACACGAGGTGCCACCTGGCGGGCGTGTCCTGTCCCCTCCCCGCGGGCCTCTCCCCCAACCTGGGCTGGGGTCCCGGGAGGCCCCTTCCCACCCTGCTGGGGTCGCCCCGGGGGTAGAGCCCTTCCGGCTGCCATTCCGGGTCCAATTGCTGTTTACAGAGCTGGGCCCAGCTAGGCAGGGGGTGGGGGTGGGGGTTGGCTCCTGGGCGCCCCACCCTGTGACGGTATTTGCATGGAAGCCGGGCACACTCTCCCCTACACGATAAACAGTCCTGCACGTCTGTATCCCAGCCCAGGGGAGGTTGAGGCAGGAGGAGCCCGGTGAAAGAGGCCAGCCAGCTACACAGGGATCATTGTCCAAAAGAAGGAGCGAAAGAGGAAGAGGAAGGAGAGGAAGAAGCATCCCGGAGGAGGGCAGGGAGTGTGGCTCAGTGGCAGAGCCCCTGCCTCGCTGGGTGAGGCCCTGGGTTCCCTCTCCAGCACCTGATTTAAAGAAAAGAGTGCAGGGCTGGGTCCCCCGGGCCTCAAGCCAAGCAAAACCCGCAGCAAGGGCCACGAACAGTGCTGATGGCAGTGCCAGGCCCTGCAGATGTTTTGCAGCTGCTGCTTAATACTTAAGAGCCAGTGAGCGGTCCAATTCTTTTTCTTTTCTCTTTTCCCCCGTTCTGTGGCGCTGAGGATGGAACCCTCGGGCTCTGAGCGGACCAGGCAAGACCCTACCGAGGCACCAAAAACAGAAGTGTTCAAGCTCTGTACGGGCAACATCTGTCATTGGCATGAGCGTTTCATACAGGCCAGTTCCGTGTGTTGTGTGTGCTTGGAAACCCTTGCTGATGCTTACCCCAAAAGATAGGTTCAGAGCCAGGCATGGTGGTGCACACCTGTAATCCTAGGACTGGGGAGGCTGAGGCAGGAGGATGGCCATGGAATTCGAGGTCAGCCTGGGCTCTTTAGTGAGACCCTGTCTCAAAAAACCCAAAAAACAAACAAGCAAACAAACAAACCCAATAAATAAATCAGTGCAGTCTGCTGGTCTGGGTCTGGATGGGGGAGCTGAGACCACGTTAGTGTTCCCACTGTAAGGAGTTTACGGAATCCTGCCACTGCATTGTTTTTCTGTTTTGATTTTTCCCTTTCCAGTTAGCTGAATGCCGTCCTCTGGGCTCTTTGGCTCTGTCCCGGATTCTGCTAGGTGTTTTGAGGGCTAATTTTTGTGCAGTATAAAAAAGTGCTTTGACAGTGGTTTTCTCTTCTTTCTGACAGTTGTTCCCCTCCAGAGCTTGCAGTCCTCTGCTCCAGGCACTCCTGGCCTTTGAGGTTTGCCCAGAGGCGCCCGCCGTTACTCTGATTGTGGGTTCCTTGCTGGTTTTCTCTGACAGCCAGTAGTATTCTCTCTTTTTGCTGAGTTCCTAGAATTTCAGTGGTGATGTGCTGCTGACAGGCTCTTTCTGGCTGTGGCTCTCTGGGTGGTGTATGCCTCTCACACTTGAACACTGAGTTCTTTCACTAGATTTAAAATTTTTTCTGCTATGATTTCAGTGACTATTTTTTTACACCTTTTGAGTTAACTTCTAATTTCTCCTTATTCCTATATTACTGAGGGTTTTTTTTTTTTGAGTTATCTAGCAGCTGTTGGGTGCAGCTTTCATGACATCTGATTATTTTTAGGGTGTTGTTGGGTTTCTGATTAGCTCATGGTCCTCCAAAGTGCTCAGGGGACATTTTCATAGAGAATTATCATCCCTGAAGAGATCACCAGCCCCAGAATGACAGAAGTCACCCAAGCACCTAGACCAAGGGCTCCATGTGTCCCCTCCTGTCCAACCCCCTAGACCGCCAGCTCCACCTGGGAGTCCCAAGCAACTAAGTGTTAAAGTGGCTTCGTCCAACAATAATGTGAGGCCATGCCGGGTTCACCCACAGAATAATGCTCCAAAGGGATTTCACTTGCTGGCAACCAACGAGATGGGGTGGGCAGCTGTGCCCTGGCAGAGACTGACGGGCGGATGGCACCCACGCGCCCAACAGCAGAAGAACCCAAGCCCTCTTAGTATGGGGAGACACTTTCACTAGCGTGCGGGGCCTCCCCACGAGAGACAGAAGGCT
The DNA here is from genome assembly GCA_004027455.1 of Hydrochoerus hydrochaeris. Classification (NCBI taxonomy): domain Eukaryota; kingdom Metazoa; phylum Chordata; class Mammalia; order Rodentia; family Hydrochaeridae; genus Hydrochoerus; species Hydrochoerus hydrochaeris. Next base: position 92,071 of record PVLA01001500.1, read on the forward strand.
TCAGAGGTGAGAAAAATTTTATGTGGTAATAATTCCCAGGCTTGGGCTCCGCCAAAACCTTCCTTCAAGGCTGCAGCCCTTCAGGGAGTAGTAGCCCAGGCCCTGGGGACGCCACGCCATCTCCACCGTGCCTGAGGCCACCCACAGTCCCCAGCCCAGGGGAGGCAGTGGACCTGAGAGGGAGCCCCGCCCCCTCAAAATGCACAGGCGCCCCTTTCTCCCCAACTGCTTTTCAGTAGACAAGAAACTGAGGTCACAGCAGAGCCGCAAGGGCCCTGGCTGAGTTTCACCCTGGGCTCCGACCACTGCCCGTGGCCCGTACTGGGGAAACGTGGTCCCCTCTACCATACCTCGGAAACCAGGCCCTGGTGTAGTCTTTCCTCCTTCCTGCCCTTCTCTAGAACCAACCTGGCAGGACCCAAACAGGGTCACCTGTCACCCCAGCAGCTGTCAAGGTGACAGGAGTCTGGGCCTGGATACGTCAACTCAAATGCTGGCTGGCATCCACCCTGCTCCCTGCAGAGGGAGACCCCGACGGTCACATGTGGGCCCTTGAGGACCCCAAAGTCCTCTTTAAGACAGAATCCCCTGACCCCTCAAAAGACAGACATGCTGAAGAGTCGCTGCAGCCGCAGGCTCTGGGCAGCTGGGTGCGATGTGGAGGAGGCCGGGTGGCAGCTCCCCAGCCCCGGGGCAGAGCGCTCAGCTGAGGGCAGCCCTGGCCACTACCTCTGAGCTTCCTCGTGGCTTCTCTAACGGTAAGGCCCAGGCCAGAGTGGGCTTCCTCACAGCGGCTCCCTCAGTGATGTCTCCCCCCAGTATGAGTGGGGCTGGTTTTTTTTCTTTTTTCTTTTGTTTTTGAGACAGTTTCTCTATGCAGTTCAGGCTGGCCTTGAGCTCACTTTGTAGCCCAAGATGGTCTCCAACTTGCAACAGTCCTCCCGCCTCAGCCTCCCGAGTGCTGGAATCACAGACAGGTGCTACCACACCAGGCAATTTGGGATTATTTTTTATTGTTTGTGCCAGGGATTGAACTCATTACCTCGTACTTTCCAGGCAAGTGCTTATACTGCGAAACTAAATCCCCTGCTGTTGGGGTTATTTTTTAAGAAGATGAGAGACCTCACTGGGGACTGGAGAGGCACAGGGTGATGGGCGCCCTGAGTGCGTTAGCGGTGCTGGTGCCTCCCGGGCCGCCAACACTGGAACCCAAGCGTCTTCCCGGAGCCTGGATTCTCTCTCATGGGCTGGAGCCGACTGGAACCCGGGCCAGGCTCAGGAGCCCTCCCCCCCCCACCCTGCACCTGGGGCACTGGTAGACTCTCCTCCTAAATCCCCTCGGACCTGGACCTCCTCCATGTCCATGACGTGTCCATGACGAGGAAGCTCACTCCCGCTCCACATCGCTCTGCCCTCTTTCCCTGCTTCTTGGTTCTCATGGTCCCTCCAGCCAAGACCAGGACACTGCAGATGTCACCAAGGCCCCCTGTAACCCTCTCATGGCCGCTGGCTGGGGTCAGCGGTGTTCTGCTGATGGCCCACCCTCGCCTCTGCTGCTGTGCAGCTCAAAGCGGCCAGAGCAGTTAGGGTCTCCCCTTCAGACACAAGCCCAGATGGAGAGTGCAAGGCCCCCAGGACCTCAGGCAAACATCTGTTGTGTCACCTGGTCACCTGGGAGCTCCCTGGGCAACCCTGGCTCCAGGACGCTGCATTGATGGGACCCTGAGAAATATGAAGTCTCCCCCAGATGACACAGCTTGCCCGACAGCCTGAGCCCCTGCCTAAGCCCCTCGGTGCCCAGAGATGAGGCACGGTCATGGGCATCCCGCTTAGAACCTTCCCAGCAGCAGGAGCCTTCCTTCCTGGGCTTGGGATCTTTTACTTCCTTACTTTTCTGTCTTCTAAACACCTTTGTTTCCCTCCACCTCCTCCGCCCCTGCTTTTATTCTTTGTCACCATGGAACACAGCCCTCCCAGCAACAAAACAAAACAAAGCACCTGTCTTGGAATAAAAATAAAATTTAAAATGGACCTCAGTTCCAACCCCTAGTCCAAAAAAACAAAAAAGGAAAAGTGGAAGAAAGAAAATAAAAAAAAGGGAGGGCAGTTGTGGCTTTGCCATCTAGAGGTAGAAAAACTCTGCTGGGCTTCACCAAGACTCAGACCATAGACACAAACAACTGCTGTTACCCTCTGTGTCTCCTTTCCTGTCTGCAAAGCCTCCTGTCGCCCTTGTTTTGTTACTTTATAAACAGTGTGACTATGTGGAGGGGAAAGATCCTCGCTCAGGAATATGTATGTTGGATGCAGTGCTTTGCACCTGCACGCCCAGCTAATTGGGAGGCTGAGGCAGGAGGATGGCAACTTTGAGGCCAGCCTGACAACTTCATGAGGCCCCCACGTCAAAATAAAATGCGGCAGGGGCTGCAGGAGTAGCTGCGCAGTAGAACACTTGCCTGGCACACGCGAGGCCTTGGGTTAAACGTGAAAAGAGAACCTGGCTGTGGGGATGCATCTATGCGTAGCTACACAAGCATGTGTGAAGAATCGTGGAGTAAAGGTGCTGGAAAAACCCTGCCCAGGCAGCCTGCGAACTACCAGGCCCCCGTGGCCCAGAGCCACGGCCAGGGACAGAGCCCTGCTTATTCTGCGGCTGACTGAACAGGCCTTTCTGTCACTTGTGCTGGCTGCAGGAAATGTCCCTGGACACAATGCCGCCTGTGTCCCAACCCAGAGGGCCACTTCCGGGATGGCTCTGAAAAGGCCGGATTTCGAGAGAGGGGAGGGGACAGCTCCAATACCAAGGTCCCGCCAGCCCCACACTGTCTGGGCTCCGGCCTCGGTGGCACCGCCATAGGAGAGAACAGGAGCAGCTGGGACCTGAGCCTCCTGGGGTCCGGGAGGAGCTCTGTCCCAGGACCTTCTGCCCTGAGTACAGCCTGGGTCAGACCCAGGCAGCAGGCCCGTGAGCACACCCCATGCCCCACCAGGCTGCTGGGACCCGCTCTGTCCTCCCCACCTGTTATGGCTGTGTCTAGGTGTCCCCCAAAGCCTCATGCAGCCATAGGTGGGGCTTTTCAGAGGCGCTGAATCTTGAGTGCAATGATACAGTGCCAGGACTCGGGGTGCAAAGCCACGGCTAAGGGTACTGGCACCGAGGGTGGGTGATTATTAAATCAGGCCACTGACTGGTTTGGCACCACCCTAACCCCAGTAGCCTGGACATCAGGGACAGGAGGAGGCCCTTCTGCTTCCTTCCTTGCTTGCCTTTGCTGTCTTCTGCCTGGCCACAGACCGTTTCCCCTCTGCGACACCCCTCTGCCAACCACGCTGCCTTGGAGCCAGCTGATTGGACTGAAACCTCCACACGCTGGGAGCCAAACGAACCTTTCTCCCTTTACTTTGGGTGTCACGTATTTTGCCCCAGCAGAGAGAAGGACGTAACTAAGACACCATCCCTGCGACATCCCACCCCGGCAGGCATACCCCCTAGCCGTCTGCCCTGCAGCAAGAGATGCCGATCCCCGCTTGTGAACCGGATGCTGGGATCCGCCCCAGCCCTGGTCTCTGGCTTGCTCCTCGGTCTTGTTTGAACCACATGTAGACAGGGCTGCAAATTCAAAAGGCAGAAAAGGGCACATAGTGTCCCTTCCACCCTGGCCCCTGCAGCCAGGGACTCCCAGCCCAGTGCCACCCAGAGAGTGCGCAGCAAGCACCAGGCTGCTTTGCGCTTTATCACAGCACAGAGTGCAAAAGGGCGCTGCCCTTGGCTTCCTCCCTTCTGGCCCCAGCGGGACAGTCAGGGACACGTCAGCTCCTGGCATCTGGCTCCCTCCACAGCAACTTGTAACCACGTCACCTGTGCCAGCACAGCTGCAGGACAGCCTCCCCCACCCCAGGCAGACGTGCAGACAGCCCTGCTCAGCATGGCTTTACTTAGGGCTCTGGAGGTCCCATGGGTATTCTTCCGGGTGTGAAATGTTTTTTTTTTTTTTTTTTTTTTTTTTGTCAGACACAGGATCTCACTGTGCACTGTGTAGTCTGAGGTGGACCTTGAATTCAGTCATCCTTCTGCCTCAGCTTCCACAGTGCTGGACTCACAGGCATGTACCTTTAACCTCACGAGGTTTTGGATTCCCAGCAGATTCCCTCAGCTGTGACCCCTGTGGTGAACTGAAGAACAAATGCTAGCTTTTTCCGGAAATCCCCACCCCGTGCTGCAGTGACCATTTTGATTCCGCCTTCAACACCCAAGAGGGCTGCCTGGCGGCCCTGGTCAAGACACATCTGGGATGAGCCGCAGAGACGGCCCCAGCTGGTGCCCACGCCCCCAGCTGGTGCCCACTCCCACTGCCAGCCCTGCCTGCATGGCAAGTCGGGTGAGGAGGGAGTCCAGCTCCATGGCCAGCAGCAGGGCATCTGGGAAGAGCCTGGGCAGCCCAGCTTGGTTCCCGCCACCACTTGTGACCTGACAATCCAGTGGAAGTCACCAAGTATCTGCCCCTGGAATCAGGGCCCAAACAGGGACTATGTCCCGTTTCTAGCACCACCCTGTGCCCCCCAAGGCGGCCCAAAGGACACTCTGAGGATGAGAACCCGGCCCGGGGCTGTCACTGCCACCCTGATTTCTCACAGTGCTCACCTCATCACTGCTGTTCCAATGAGCTGCTGTCACACTGCTGCCAGATGCTGGGGTGCCCAGGGCTCCTTCCAGGCTTTCACTGTTTCACTCAAAGAGTTTCACACGACAAATGGAGCCCATCAAAGCTCACTGTTTATTAAAGGCTAAAGAGGAATAAAACAATTTAAAAAGAAGTGTTCTAAAGAGGACGTGCCCGGAAGAAAACAGGAAGCGTGTCCTGCATCAGAGCAGGTGCTGCAAGGGAGAGGGAACAGTGGCCTCGTGGCCAGTGGCTGCTGTTCTTCTCCTGATATCAGCTTCAGGCTGCCCCACCCAGGGCACTGCTGGGCACTGCAGCCACGGTGGATGGGTCTCACGACCAGCAGGACCTGCCCAGGCATCCAGCCAGCTTGCTGTGCCCGAATCGCCTGCCCCCAACCAGATACAAAGCCCCACAGTCCTTTGTGGTCGCCACCTGCACATGGCTACTTCCTGCTGCGGGGGGTGCAGGCTCCGCCTTCGGGACGTAGGCTCTCTGAGCACCTGAGGAAGCTGTGCCCATTGGTGGGGCTGAGGGAAACTGTCAGGACAGCGAGAAGTGAGTGTCTACGCGGGGGGCGGCAAGCGGCCTGATGAATGTCAGGAGAGTAAATTCACTGTTAGGTTGGGGATGCAGAGCCCGGATATGAGGAGCAGGTCAGATTTTCACACTTCCTGCAGAGGCAAGGGAGGATATTAGACAGGCTGTGTGTACCCATCATAGTGACTCTACTGCACAGAACCCCAAACTGACAGCTTTCTCAGCGCCCTTGGTGGACAAAAGGGTATTTAGCGGATATCCCATTACACGCCAGTAGGTGGCAGTCTAAGGACAGGGAATGAGCGAAAGAAAACTGAGACAGAGACAGAAGGGGTCCGGAGTGGGTTGCCCTGGGTTTGGTCCTGTACCAAACCCACCCCCACCCTACCCCTACCCCAGGCATGGGAAACCACGGTTACTTGAGGGGAACCCCGTGGCTGCTAGGACAAAAGAAGAGCCCTGTCTCATCAACTCCTCCCATGCACCCAGCATGCACCCTTGGTTGTCTGTGGAACTGTGCGGGGAGACAGGGTCTCCCCAGACTGGGCTGTAGCTTCCCTCTCTGGCTGAGTGGTGGCCGCTGATGTATGCTGGCTGCTCACACCCAGCCAGTGACCCCGCAGGGTGCACCCGACAGAAGGGCTGCAGGGTTTGGTACAGGCGAGCGAGGAACCACAAGAGTACATCCAGGTGTGCACGGAAAGCTGCAAGATTTACAGATCACAGGAAGAAAAGCCAGGGGCAGGTCAGAGGTGGGAGAACGTGGCAGGAGCAGAAAAATGACAGCAAGACAACTAGAAAGTCAAAAGGATACACGCATGTGCATGTGTACACACACACACACACACACACACACACACACACACACACACACACACACACAGTCAGGCTTCTGGAACCTCAGGGAGGTGCGCCCCAGCCCGGTGCCTGTCTGGGTCTCCAGCTAAGAAGGACAGGGGTGACTAAGACAGGGCAGAATCATCCTGAGTTTGGGGCTTTGACCAGACACCTGCATCCCGTCCCAGGGACCAGGGAGAGGACTGACTGGCCCTGGTGCGGCCTGAACTCGATCGAGGTGCAGGGGTGTCGACGCCGGGCCCTGGTGCTGGCCGCACACTCATCCTTGGTCAGCTGTTTATGATAAAAATACTCAGGGCTTGGTCCTTGGACAGCCAGGATATTGGCTACACACAAGTATAAGTCACGGTCACAGGGAAGCAGTGCCCCCAGAGGCAGCCAGGGGCATGGGGTGTCCCCCGGCCTCCACTCACAGACCATCTTTCCCAGGGTGCCCCACATCCCACAGGTGGTCACCCCAGCTCCCACTCTTCCCCTCATCAGTGTAGACGATGCCATGGCCACCCACCCTGGGCCATAGCACAGCTGCTTCCTGCCTGCTCTGCCCCCGGAGGGCTCGGGGAGTGCAAACCCACGCAGACCCATAAGACAGGCAGAAATAAGCCAGGCAGCCAGACAGGGCAGGGCCCTCAGGGACTCAGAGCAGGGGATGGGAGTGTGTGAGGATCGTGGCTAGAGGGGCATCCATCAAAGGCCAGGCCTCGAGACAGGATACCCAAGCCCGAGTGGCTCCAGGGGTAATAAGCAATAGACTACAATGGGCATCATTTGGTCCAGTAAAGTCTAGATGGACATCAGTCACCCGGGTGGGTGACTAGGACCTGCAAACACTTCTGTTCTTTCCCTGCACGCTGGCTCCGCGACCCAATTCCCCTGTATCAATGTCACCTGCGTGGCTATACTTGTGACCTCATTGGCTGGTCAGTTTCCTCTCACGTTGTCCTCACTCGCGATTTTGCTCTGGAAAACCTCTGCTGAGAGGTGGGCTGGCTGGGAGGCCGCATCAGCCCTGCCTGCCTCTCCCTCAATTCAACTCCCTGCTCCCCGCCCCCGCTGGTCCCTAGAACTCATTCTCCAATTTCAGGGAACACGAATCTGCACACTGGGCATCTGGTGTTGGAGGTGTCATTTACTTCCCGTGACGTTTGGAGGCCAACGTAACCCCAGCTGGACCTGGAGGGTGTGGCAGGGGTGACACTGACTCACCAGTGACCCACAGGCAAATCTCTTCTCGTTTTGCTTTGTAAAGTGTTGGAATTATTTTTTAAAATTACGGTTGGGATCCATGGCCTATGTGTCATTTTATTATGAGAAAATTTCCCTAAGTTTTTTCCCCCAGACTACGCTTTTGAAAACCCATTTTTTAGCTGGCACAGTGGAGCACTTTGGGAGGCTGAGGCTGCTGGACCCAAAGTCCAAGTCCTGCCTAAAATTTAAAACATGAGGGTGGCGGCTGGGAGTCCAGGGGGTGGTAGAGTACCCCCCTCCAGTACCTCAAAAAAACCAAAACAACTAGAGTGCATCTTTCTGCGGCACGATCCCCACCCCTCAAGCCCCGTCGGCTGAGCGCATCCCTTCCAGACGGGTGCCCGCACTCTCCATCTTGCGCTCAGTTCCGTTTTCTTTGGTGGGCTCCTGCCAAGGTGGCCGTGGCTCTGGTTTGGGCCGAAGGCGCCGGTGGATCCACTGCTCCTGGAGCTTTGCCGCTGCCGGAACCGCGTGGAGATTCGCTTGTGAACCCGTGCCTCGCGCATGCGCAGCACGCGACCCACCCTGGAGCCCCACCCCCAGCCGCGCCTGCAGAGGTTTCAGGGTCCCTGGTGCCCCAGCTGCATCCCAATCAACTAAACTGCAATCACAGGGCTCCAGGACAAGCACAGCACTGCGCCCAAGCCCGTGGGACGCTCCCCGAGTGCCGCTGCTGCCCAATGGCAGCGGGGGACCTGGGTCCCGAAACAGAGAGAGCGTGGGGGGCACAGCCTCAGAGCTGCTTCTGGAAGACCAGCAGAACGGTCAGCATTGCGCGAAAGCCAGACGCCGCAGCTGCCCCGCTGTAGATGGGTGGGTGCTTAGGCCAGTTCCGGGGAGCGCACCTGACGTCACATAAACCCAGAACTGGCCTCAGTGTGCACCGGGGCCGCTGCTGGCAGTGGCTGAGCAGGGAGGGGGCAGCCGGCAGCGGCGCGCGCGGCTCCGGAATGACCGGCTCCAGGGCTGCACTGGCATTGCTGGCTGGGGCAGCAGCTCTGACGTCCCAGGAGGAGCGAGTTCTGCCCAGCGCCTGTGTGTCCATGTCCCGCCACCATCCAGCGGGACGAAGAGGTACTGGCCTGCACGGGGTGGGGGTGGCTGGCACGCGACCCCGAAGGCGACAGGCTCTGCGTGGGACACAGTGGCGTGCACACCGTGCCAGAGCTCGCGAGGGTGCCCAGCTTGCCTCTGCTCTGTGGTCGCTGCCCCATCTTGCGCCTCCCTGCGGCTTCGCCTGGGCTCAGGCTGCTGCGCCACTGCGGCTCCAGTCCCCGTCTCCCCTGTGCCGCGCGTCACAGCGTGCAGCCTTGGTGACTCCAGTCACCCCAGCATGACGGTGAGCGCCCGACCCTGGGTTCGCCGGGCCCTGGGCCGCACAGGGCCTTCACTCCTGGACTAGGAAGTTGATGAGCGCCGTCCTCGGGGACAGGAAAGCCTTCCGGATGTTCCGGCCCTGCAGCAGCCGGGCGCCCAGCTCGCTCTGCAGCACCAGCTCCTGGACCCGGTCCTGGTCTCTGGCCAGCTGCTGGGGCACAGGGACTTTGCCACAGGCTCTGTTGTTGATCTGCGGCGGGGAAGAGAGAGGCGGAGGTGAGGACACGGCGCAGGGAAGGGGTCAGCGGCAGGGAGGGGCGCAGTGCACAGGGAGACACAGAAGGATGGACAGACAGGCACCACCCGTGGGTCCTGCGCCTGGCACAGCTGCCGTGGGAGCAGCACCCAACCTCTCAACTTGGGGCAGAGGGAGGATCGAGCCACTGGGGGCCAAGGCTCTGTCCATGCAGGCTGGAGTGGGCTGTGCCCTTGGGTTGCACAGAGGTTGAAGGTGGCCAGTTCCCAGGGTCCAAATCAGCTGCTCTTCCTGGTGCCTGGTTTCACAAGGGGCACTCAGCAGCCTTAGCCACCAGACACACACACGTCTCCTTAACCATTCCTTTAGCCAAAAAACGGTCTATCAGTATAAAGAAACTAAAAAACCCAAGCCAGGAGTTTGGGGCCCAAGGACGTAATCCCAGCATTCAGGAGGCTGAGGCAGGAGGATTGCTATAGGTTAGAGGCCAGCATGGGCTCCATGGTGAGTTCAAGGCCAGCCTGAACTACATAGTAAGAATATCTCAAAAACAATTTAAAAAAAAAAACCTCCAATAAATAAATAAATAATTACAGAGGATAAACATAAGAGTTCTTTCCTGTATAAAAATTTAAACTACAAACCACATTTATTATTTCAATCTCAATTTACCACCAGAAAAGAAAGAAAAAAAATGAGCTTTTTTTTGGTACTAAAGGATCAAACCTAGGGGTGCTCTGCAACTGAGCTACAACCATGGCCCTTTTAATTACTTTATTACTTTATTTATTTTTTGAAACAGGTCTTGATATGTAGCTCACAGTGATCCTCCTGCCTGTCTCCCAAGTGCTGGGATTCAGGTGTGCATTACCACATGTAGCTGTGTTTTTGAGACTAGGTCATCCTAAGCTGCTTTAAGTGGGTCTTTTTTTTTCTTTTTTTTTTGAAGTCGGGCTCTTGCTATGCAGTGCAGGCTGGTCTTGAACTTACTACGCGGCCCAGGCTGGCTTCGAACTCCCAAGGATCCTCCTGCCTCAGCCTCCCAAGTGCTAGAATTACAGGCATGCACCATCACACCTGACTTTCAAATAGGTTTTGAATGTGTGATCTTCTTGCCTCAACTTCCGTAAGTGCTGAGATTGCAGACATGCAACATTGTGCATGGCAAAAAAACACTTCACCTGGCTTTTCTGATCTGTGTTTTCCAGTGTCAGAGGTCTGTGTGACGCTTATGCCTCCGATACCCTCTCTGCACGCAATGCCCCCCAAACGCCCTGCAGGTGCAGTTGAGTGCAGTGCTGTGCGCCAGTGGCGGGAGGGAGGCCTGCGGGGTGGCCCAGGGGGCTTCCCCTCCCCGCCCAGTGTGGGCGTGTGTGCTGGGGACACGCATCTGCCACCACGAAAGCCTGGGGACCAGGTCACACTCACCAGCACGGCCATCTGCACCACATCTGGCTGCTGGAGGAACTTTGGGTCCACGGTGGGCCAGGCCTGCAGCAGCAAGTCAGTGTTCCAGGCGTAGTGGGCACAGTGTTTGTGGGGTACCAGTGCCAGGCCTGCAATGCCAAGGCTCAGGGTCAGTCTCCAAGCACGCACGGAGGCCCCGTTATACCTCGTGGCCCCTGGAAGTTACCCTGGAGCTCCACAGCCCCAATGGGATCATCCCTTACTGTGGCCCAGCTTGCAGCCTAATGGTGCCCGTGGCTGCAACGAAGCCAGTCATCACCGCACATCTCCACATGCCACTGGCAAAATGGCCTCTGCAAGCACTCAGCTCCTCCGGTCCCTTCCCAACCCCAACAGCTGTGGCTCAGGTGGCTCTGCCAGGCAGGGTGTGCACAGCGGGCAGGGTGGTTCAGGTCCTCCCGGCAGCATGCAGGCCAGCACCCCAACACAGAGAGGCCCTGTCCTCGCCTTCCCTCAGCGAGGCACTGGGGTCAGACCGCGAGCGCGCTGAACGTACCCCGGCCCTTCTCCCTTTTATAAACCCGTCCTGTAGTTTTCCTACGGGAAACCTCGACTGCTGTTATAACTGTTTCCCCAGCACTGGGGACAGAAGCCCAGCCGCACACACGCTAGGCAAACGCTCTACCCTGAGCTACACCCCCAGCCCTTTCGGAATTTGAAAACATTCAAAAATATTTTTTTTTCCATGCTGTGACAACAGTTCTGGAATTTGCTTCTGCTTTTTGAAAAAAGTATTTCATTTTCTTCCCCATTTTGTACTTATTACTAATTTATATTATTTATATTGTGAAAAAACATATTTAAAAGGGCTGAGCCCAGCACTGTGGAGCAGGCCGAATTCAAGGCCAGTCTGGTTTACATGGTGAGCTCAAGGCCAGCCTGGACTCCAGCAGCAAAACAGGCTGGCACAGTGGTGCACGCCTGTAATCCTTGCACGCTGGGAGGCTGAGGCAGGAGGGCTGTAAGTTCCAGGCCAGCCTGGGCAATGTAGCAAGGCCTTGTCTCAAAATAAATAAAACAAGGCTCTGGGGATATGGCTCAGTGGTAGAGTGTTCCTGGGTTCAGTCCCCAGTACCACGCAACAAAAACCGAAGAACGAAAAGTCCCCCAAACGTGCTCAACTTTCCAAAGCTAATTAGTGGCATAAATCTTCCCTCCGCTTGGCTGGTGGCTTTTCCTGCGCGCTCCGGCTCGTTCTGGGTTATTCGCAGCCCGAGCGCAGCGGGGGAGGGGCGCTCCTCTCCAGGCCGCCGCCTTCCCGGAGGAAGCGTGAGCTGCAGCTCACGGTCCTGGGAACCCGAACCACACACCGTCTGCGCCTACGCCCTGGGCTCGGGGGCGCTGGTCTGAGCCGCTCAGACCATCAGGGTCGCGGGCTGCAGCTGCCAGCCCCGGGCGCCGTCTCCATCCTCGCGCCGAGTCAGTCACGGGCAGAGCTTGGCACATGCACTTCCGCCCGCACGGGACTTCCTGTTTGTTCTTTACGATGCTGGGGCCTGAGGCTGGGGCCTCTGCACTGAGCTACACCCACAGCCCTTTCCTTATATTCAGATGGAGTTGCTAAATTGCCCAGGCTGAGCTCGAACTTGCAGTCCTCCTGCCTCAGCCTCCCAAAGTGCCGGGATGACAGGCGTGAGCCTTATTACATTGGCCTTATCGCCAGCTGGGAGGGGCAGTAGGGATCCTGTCCAGCTTTCTCCTGGGGATACCTGATCAGCACCTGAGAGTGATGGCCAGGGGTCTTCCCTGGGGCGGGGGCCCTTCCCTGACCATGCTGTGCCCACAGCTGCTCACTGGAAAAGGACAGGCACGTACACATGGAACAGGAGGGGGCAGCAGTCAGTCCCAGGTTGGCTGAATTAAACAAACAACTGGGCTGGGCGTGGTGGTGATCCCAGCACTTGGGAGGCTGAGGCAGGAGAATTGCCACGAGTTTGAGGCCAGCCTGGGCTTCACAGTGAGTTCATAGCAAGACCTTGTCTCAGAAAAAAAGAAAAAAAAAAACCAGGAAGAAAAGAAATGAGAAAACAAAACAAAACAAACAGTTACTCTGGCTTGGAAAAGCCTTGCAGGTGGGGCTCTGGCCTGCGCTGCACTGGGGGAACCGACGACACCGCCTTGACCAGGACAGCTGGGGCGCCGTCTTGGAGTCCCGGGTCAGAGGTGCATGGTCTCAGCTGGGCTTGTCCCCACAGTGTGCACTGGCGGGGCCAGCATCTCCAGATTGGGTTGGGGACAGGGTTCCCAGGAGGAGCCTGAGTCTGCGCAGACCACAGGGGACGCCCGTGCATGTGGAGGGGCGCAGAGTCACCCTGTGCTCCCCAACTGGCCCGTGGGTAGTGAGAAAAAACTTTTTTTTTTTGGTGCTGGGGATCGAACTCACAACCTCGCGTTTGCTAAGCAGGTGCTTATGCCACTGAGCTAAATCCTCGGCCCCTAAATAATTTCTAAATTCTAAATCACACACCACACACAGGTACTTTTCCGAAGTAAGGTCGTGGGTCCAGATTCATCCCAGGGGTCTCCCTGCTGGGCGGGCGGCCCCCTGGGCTGAGGTCACCGTGGAGGGGGACAGGAACCTCAAAGCCTAAGCCCAGATGCGGAGGCGTCGGGCAAGGGGGAAGCCGGGGGACACCCCCCCATTACAGAGACCTAGAGAACCAAGGGGACTTCACCTGTCAGCAAAGCGAAGCTGTCAGGGAGTCAGATGGGAGTGGGTGCACAGATCATTTTTAAAGCATTACACAGCCTTGGGGTAAATTCTGGAGATCTATGTTGTGGCGTGGTGATTTTGGTTAAAGATTGTGTGCTCAAAAATGATTAAATTTTAAACATTCTCACTGTGAACAGTGATAAATATGGTAAGATGACAGATAAAGTAATCAGCTCAATTTTTAAACACCATGTAATATATATACATAGTGGGGTGCAGTGGCTCAGGCCTGTGATCCCAACACCTGGGAGCCCAAGACAGGAGGGTCACCGTGAGCTTGAGGCCAGCCTGGGCTACACAGTGAGGTCAAGGCTACCTTGGACTGTAGAGTGAGACCCTGTCTCAAAAAAAAAAAAAAAAAAAAAAAAAAATATATATATATATATATATATATATATATATATATATATATATGTATAATCAAAAGATCACAATTGTATATTGTAAATGTGGACAATTTTTACCAATTACACCTTTAAAAAAGATATTAAATAAAATCACAAGCAATTCCTTTCTCATACTCTTAAGAGTCAAATTACTTGATCTGTCGGACCAGCAGATTCTTATCTACAGTTAATCTTGTATTTTTCTTAATCTTACTAATTTATATACAGTTTGTGGGAATGTAAAAATTGTATCAGAGTTCCCCTGAGAAGAAAGAAACCTTAAGAAGAACTAAAATAACTAGCTGAAAAAGAAATACAGGAAGAGCAATCTGCCAATGTCAAACTTTGCAGAAATGCGGTAACTGAATCAGCCAAAACGACCGCAGAGTTCGGGAACAGGCCTGGGCCGAGGGTGCATCGCAGCAGCACAGCGCCTGCCCCGCACGCGCAAGGTCGTGGTTCCGTCTCCAGCACCAACAAAACAAAACAGAGCCTGGGCTGGAAACCGAGGTACCATTTCAGGAACCCCAGGAATCTGGAGTGCGGGACAGGTGCCTGCCTTGTCACTTTGAAAAGATGCCTGAGGGTGGTGAGCAGCCTGGTACGCTGGTGGGGTGGGACAGCTACTCTGGTCACAGAGTCACCGTGCAATGGCGAATGGGCGCCGCTGTTAAAGACGGTCACGAGTCAAAAATGAAAACAATGCACCTTCAGGGCGAAGATGTAGCTCAGGGGCACAAGCGCCTACCCAGCAAGCGTGAGATCCTGAGTTTGCTTCCTGATACCACAGCAACCATAAAAAACCACCACCAAAAGACACATTTGCGTCTTTTCACTGGAAATGCTTGGAGGTGAGTTTTTGCTCACCCTGGGAAACCGACTCAAGTCCCATCAAGGATATGGCACCACCCACCTTCTACCGGGGGTCCCTGGGCCCCTGCGCCTGTCTCGGCCTCTGCGGTGCAGAACTGCACCCGGGACTCCTGGGGCTCGAGAGGTCAGCAGGGGCCCCCACCTTCTCAAGCAGAAGTGACAGACACGACGGATGCTGATGACTAAAGGCCCACTGCTGGGCAGCGGGAGTCCCGGGCCCACCTGCGGCTCTCATGGTCTGGCCTTCGCTGGGCTCCTGCCCTCCTCTTGGGCCAGTGGCAGGAGTCCACTTGTTCCCACCCTTCACCCTCTCATTCAGTGGTATGTTTGCTTTGTTTGCAGGGCCGGGACTGACCCCAGGGCCTCATACACGCTGGGCCACGCATAAGCTGAGCTAGGAGAGGCCTGGGCAAATGACCACCTGACCAAATGCAGGTCACATGTGCTAGTTCTAGAAACACCCCCACACTCTCAGTGCGACCTTGCGTAGCTCAGTGATGCATCTGCCCCTGCCTATCCCGTCTGCCTGGCCCAATCCGCCTTGAGGGTTTATGGGGAGCCCTGGTCCTCCCTGGGCCTGCAATTCTCTGGCAGGGAGAGAGTTCTAGGGGCCGAGTGGTGTGGCCACTTCAGCACTGGCTCAGGACCGGCCGGTCACCAGGTCGGTCAGGATGACCGTTTGGGGAGGGAGAGAGTGCAAACCAGCAAAGATACCTCCTTTGGCTGGAAGCGTGTGCTTCTTTCTCATGAGCCATGGCCCTGGGGACCGTGACACAGGGAGGGATGCTCCACAGTGGCACTGACATTCACCGAGTCCAGTCCACTCTGCACGGTGGGATGTGTCCTTCTTAGTGGCAGGGTGACCATGGATGGAGCCCCAAATAGCGCCCACATACCTGCCCAGAGCTCCGAGGCCAGGTGCGGGGCCAGCGGGGCGGTCATCACGAGCAGGGCGCAGAGAGCATCCTCAAACTCGGCGCTGTGGAGGACTCGGGCAGAGGCTTGCTGGGGACACAAGAGAATGGGTGAGAGGACAGGCATGCAGGGCATGCCCAGGGGAGCGCGGCCACACCCCCAGCGGGGCAGCAGTGTGCACACTGCTGGCCCTCGGGTTCCACACAGCGCTCCGCAAGTCCCCAAGGCCAGGAGGCCATCCCACTCAGCAGACAGGTCAGCCCTGGGCTCTCAGCCTGGCCTCCAGGGGCCATGGTCAAGCTGACCTGCTCCAAGGAGTATGTGCGGGTCCAGGCCTCTGCCTAAATCACCCTCAGGGGCCACCCAGGTCACAAGCAGCCTGCAGCGTGGGTTGCTATGGTTTCAGCTCTGCTGGCCTCACTGGGTTAGGAGTTTTCACATTAATATGGTCCTTTTCTTGGTCTTTCTGAGACAGGGTTTCACCATGCAGTTCAGGCTGGCCTTGAACTCACTTATGGAGCCTGGGCTGGCCTGGAATTCAACAGTGATCCTCATGCCTCAGCTTCCTGAGTGCTGGGATCACAGCTGTGCTCCACCATGCCCAGTTCTATGGGCCATTATAAACGTCCACTTTTTTGGAGTCAAGTCTGTACAGTTTTTCCTCTTTGCCTATTAGTGCTGCAGAGCGGACCCTACCACTGAGCTGGGCGGCCAGGCCCCCTTTCCTGAAGCGTGCAGAGGCCTCCGCGCTAAAAAGCCCTTGTTCGTCACTGTGATGGGCTCCCTACAGCTGCTGCTGCTTGCTGGAAAATTCTTCCCTTGGCCAGCAGAGCAGGGGTCACGTGTCACGGAGGAGAGTGGCAAGGGAAGGGCAGGCTTCCCTCTCCAATGAGGGTCACGCAGATCCCTCCGGATTCCAGGAACGGACAACACCAGGCATGCAGGTGGCAGAAATGACACCAGGCAGGCACCTGGCCCTGGGTTTGCCCCGTTCAACATGGGCTCGCAGCTCCCGGGCTCCACAGGCTGTGGATCTGGGCCCCTGGAAAGGCTTCTGGCCATGGACAGATTGTGCCTGAAGTGGAAATGCTTTTCCAAGATGGCAGAGATGTGCTGAGAGGGTGACAGCATGGACCCGTGGGCTGCTCCGTCACACCTCACCCCCCGCCCACCACCAGCAGCAAAGATGCCAGGTCACTCACCAAGAGGGCATTGCTGAGTCCTATGAGCTGTGAGATGGCAGAGTTCAGGGACAAGTCCTCCGTGAAGTGGGCGGTCACCTGCCGTGGGAGAGGAATTACTCTTTTTACAAAATTCCTTTAAGCTCCCCAGAGAAAGAATTCTCAAAAAAGCGGCAACTAGCCGAGTGTGGCGCTGCGCACCAAGGAGCTGCCTCAAACAAGAGCTGCGCACAAGGGCGTTTGCCAGACACGCGCCACTGTCTCAGACGACCCTGCGGCATCGGCACCGACTCTGAAGCTCCCCGTCAGTGCTGTTTGTCCTAGTTGGAGCTGTGCCTCCTCTGCCGGGCCTGTGGCAGCTCTGTCCCCAGGCAGGGGTCAGGAAGCAAGGCTGGCGCTGGCTGCCTGAACAGGAGGCGGGACCGCCATGAGCACCAGGACCCGGGGCGGGGGCCCAGGCCTCGGGACCCTCACACCTCCTCGCTCAGGTGACTGGGAGTAGTGAGGGGCAGCGTCAGCCCCCCAGTCTGAAATGTAGGGCCACTCGGGACCCCGTGTGACCCGCAGCCTGCGTGTGCGAGTGTATGTGCATCTCAGCTCTGACCATGGCCACAGCCCAGGAGCGGACACATCTGCGAGGCCTCAGGGGTTCACAGGGTGCCGAAATAACCGGGTGGAATCGCAGAGTCTGCCTGATCTGGAACCTGAAGCCAGCAGCTGTGGCGTCATCAGGACCCCTGACTGCTGGGGTGGTGACACATGGCAGATGACACCAGGTGAGGCCACGCTGGACCCCAGCCGCCTTGGACAGGGTCGCCCACCTGAGCCAGAGTCCCGAAGGCAGCTGAGCTGACCACTGCGCTGACCTGAGTGACGGCGGCGTTCCTGTACTCCCAGAGCTTCCTGGCCTCCGCCTCCTCCGCGCTGCTCAGTGGCCTGGGCTGCAGGTCCCCCCCGGAAGTCCTGGCCTCGATGAACCGTGTGACCAGGGCCCACAGGCGCTGCTGCCACCTCAGCACCCCTGGGAGGGCGTCGGCTGGGTTGGGGGAGGAGAGAGGAGGCTGAGGGTGCGGCTGCAATCGGAAGGGCAGCGGGGACACAGTTGGGCTATGGAGGGCATGGCCGGGCTTGGGGACACAGCAGTGACAGTGACACAGTGACAGCAGCTTGCTCTGGGCCACAGCACTGCAGCACTACAGGGCAGTGCAATGCCCTCTCACACACTCCACCCTGGCCAGGGCGTGTGTGCGTGCACGCGTGTGCCACGTGTGGTGCTGGGGACTGAAGCCAGGGCCTTCATCTGAGCTGATCCCAGCCCTTTTGTAGTTTTACGTTTTGATCCAGGGCCTTACTAAGTCTCCAAGTGGCCTGGGCTGGGCTCAGCCTTGCGATCCTCCTGCCTCAGCCTCCCAGAGTGCTGGGATCTAGGTGAGCCACGCCACGGCACAGACCCACTTTGGCAGGCCTGGGGCTGTGACGTGCGGCGCAGAGCGAGGTGTCTATGTCCACAGGCCCAGCACACCACGGCGCGTGGCCTGGGTCAGGGACCCTGCACTGTGCACCTGTTTCCCAGGCCCAAGGCACTGGCGGCCTCACCCACAGGCACCACTGCACTGTGTGCCTGGCACAGCCCGATGCCCAGGACAACATTATTGCCTGTCCCTTGAGGGCCACAGGATTGCGGAGGCAGAGAGGTCAGGGAGGCCAGGCTGCTCTGCCCGGGGAGGAGGAGGATGCTGCTCTAAAGCTAGAAGGAGCCTTTCAGTTCCGGTCCAGAGAGCCCAGGCTGCCGAGGAGCAACGCAGAGCCGGTCTGTCACCATGGCGCCTGCCGGAACAGGGTCGCATCACCAGAGCCTGCCACCAGCTGGCGTGAGTCCATGCCGATGGCTGCGAGGGACCTGGCCTCATGGGGGCGCAGGGTCAGTGCGTCACCCCTGCCCCCCCAGCTCCCGGGCCCAGGGCGGCTGCGCAGGGAGGTGGGTGGGGGAGGCAGGGACAGGACGCTCACTCTTCACATCCCACAGGACGTCCTTCTCGGGCGGGGCAGCGAAGAGCAGGTAGAGGCGCGTGGTGTCCACCCCGTACTGCGCCACCACCTCCTCGGGGTCCACGCCGTTGTGCTTGGACTTGCTCATCTTCTCCCATGACACCACCAGCGGCTCCCGTGTGACCGTGTGAACAGGGACGGAACCTAGAGGCCGAGAGAAGGCGCAGGAAGGGTTGGGACCATGAGGGGCCTGGGAGAGCCGATCAGAAAATCCGGGATGAGCCGGGCGTGCTGGTGCATGCTGTGACCCCAGCGCTCGGGAGACTGAGGCAGGAGAGTCGCCACAAGTTTAAGGCCAACCTGGGCTACGCAGTGAGACCTTGTCTCAAAATATCAAAACCAAAAAACTAAGAAAGAGGAGGAAAGAAAGAAAGAAATTAAGAAAAAAAGAAAGGGGAAGGAAGAAAGTATGAATGACTCCAGGCGAGTAGGGACAAGTGCGTTTGAAGAACCTCGCGGACTACTCCGCACACCCTCTTCTGCTCCACTGAAGGGTGAAGACGATTTTATTTTGAAACAGATGAGCCCACCGCCCTCCAGAGCCCTCCACGAATGAACAGCGCAATCACAACTGACGGTGGCACCTTTGTCTAGAAAAACAAAGGCCCCTTCACAAGCAGATCAGTTATGAATAAAAAGCAAAGCAGGAATGAGTCGGAGCAATGTGCACCGCCCTCTGCTGTGGCCTGGGTCTCACAGAAGGCAGCCAGAGGCCACCGATCACCACGGCCTGGCCATGAGGGCGCGCGGACTGGCACTGGCCTCTGGGATGTGCCCTCCCCGCACACACTGGCCGGCTGGTGCTCATGGCAGAGGCTCCAGGGGCCCCGGCTAGACCAGGGGACCTCAGGCCACACCAGTGGGTGGGGCACAGAGGTCAGCACTGGCCAAGCTTCTGCTTGGGAATCGAGTTCCCCGGGCACTGCGCAGCGAGCTCTCTGGCCACTGTGTCCCCAAAGTCACTTTAAGAAGGAAAACTGGGCTTAGGAGGCTGGAGGACAGCAGAGGCTGTCACTGTCCCTGTGCTGTCGCCCCCTGCTGGCCACTCCTGAGACGCCTGGCTGTCCCTGACTCCCCCTCTCCCAGGGACCAGTGGCAGCCTGTACTTCAGCAGCTGGAACTGGAACCCGAACCAGAACCACAACCAGAATGGGGCTTCCTGTTTCAGTGACCTCCCCCTAGGTAGACATCACCACCCCGCCTGGCCCAGGACATGGGGTGCAGGACGTGGATGTCCCTGAAGAGCTTATCCAGGCCTGGAGGGCTGAGGGACACCCCATGGAGCCCAACCTGGGAGGGGTCTGGCTTTAAAGTACTGTTGTGAACACTGGGAAAAGTATCTCTATGCAGAGAAGCTGAGAAGAAAGAGCAAGGTGCTCTCAGCTGGCAGCGGTGGCCCTGAAGTGTGCAGTTGGGCAAATGTCTGAATGTCCCTTCACCAGGTGCCTTTGTGCAGTGCACAAACCTAACAACCATCCATGGGCAACCATGCCTGTGACACAGAGAACACATCCTTTGGAGCTGAGGTGGCTGCAGCCCTAGGCTGGCCCCTTTCCTTGTTGGTCAGTGCCAGAGGGACACTGGTGGTCTCTGCTTCTCCAGGGTCCTTCCTCCCTAAGGACCAGCCAGGCCCACAAAGCCTGGGGTGGGGACTCTCACCTGTGAGGTCCACTTGCTCCCGTGGCAGGTACTGTCCAGAGGGCAGGCGGAAGGTCTGTCCCTTGATGAGGCCCTGGGCCAGCAGCTTGTGAAAGGGCTCCCTGGGGAAAAGAGGGGAGGCTGGAGGCCCAGGCTGCTCAGAGTGGCCCCACTGCCCAGTGCAGGGACCAGGGATCTCGGCTTTGCAAGGCCCCACGATGGCGATGCATCTCTGTCCCTGCTCCCATGGCCCAGCTGCTCCTGGACATCGGGAAACCTGGCTGGAGGGAGGACTGAGCAGGACCCAGGCGGGAACCACACCGGGCAGGACGCTGGCAGCCTGGCTCTGCCGGGCTCAGAGGCTCTATTTTCCTCCTTCCCCGGCCGTGGTGCCCCGAGTCCAGTAGCAGCCCCGAGGGGCCTGCATACTTCTCAAGGCCTCCAAGCCCACGAACATGGGTCCACCCTCGTGAAGACGCAGATCCCTGCCACGCAGCTTCCCAGAACCTCGTCTGCTGCATGGGTTGGTTCTGCGGATCCACCTCACTGTTTAAAACAGCAACCTGGGCTGGGGCTATAGATCAGCACAAAGTGCCTGCCTGGCAAGTGCAAGGTCCTGGGTTCAATGCCAGGTACAAAAATAAACAAAACAAGGACCTTATTCTGCAGCATGAGCAAATTATATTTCACTTATAGTATCTGTTTGTAAAAAGAAGCATAAAGGAAACTTTGCTGGTTAAATAGTGAAGAAACAGGAAATCGTGAGACCCTTGGCACTGCTGCAGACTTCCTGAATGGGACCCAAGGCTCGGGAAACAGCAGCAAGAACGAAGAAACAGGGCAGCGACAAATGATTCACAAGGGAAACAGCCCGCAGAGCTCTGCATGGCGAGAGACGGCGACAGCGTGGGACAAGCGCGCTGCCAGCCACTCTTCCAACAGAGGACTAACGTCTAGAATATTTAAAGAATTTACAAGGTTAAGCACCCCCCCAAAATAAATAAATAAATAAATAAATAAAAAATCACATAGCACATAAACAGGCCAATGAGTTGAATGGGCACCTCTCAAAATACAAGTAGCCAGTAAGAAAATGAAGAAAATGTTCAATATCTTTAGCCACCAGAGAAACACAAATCGAAACACCACTGAGAGTGCATCTCAGCTGGTGGAGAAGGCTGACACCAAGAACACAGAAAACGCTGGGTGGGGTGGCACACGCCTGTCACCCACGCAATCCGGAGGCTGAGGCAGGAGGATCGCTCCAAGTACAAAACCAGCCCGGGATACAAAGTGAGCTCGAGACCAGCCTGAACTGAATAGTGAGACCCCGTCTCAGACAGACAAAGCGGGGAAAACGGAGGAGGGTAACAGGTGACAGACGTGATCAAAGCCCCGCACTGAAGCAGAAAACTAAAGACACAATGAAAACGAGGGGAAAGGGCCACTGAACAGGCAAGTGCTCATGGCCCAGGCCGCATGGCCAGAGAAGCTGCCGGACACTGTGACGAGCCCAGGCTGTGCCCAGGATCCCAGTCAGCTCGGAGGCTCTGGGCTGCACCCGCAGACCACAGGGGTCCCTGTCTCCATGGCCCTAGCAGGGCTCCCAGACCGCACTGCGCTCAGACCTTCAGGGCCTGAGTCCCCACGCCTGCTCCAGGCTGCCTCTGCGGCCTCTGCACCCAGCACCCACGGCAGCCCAGCTCTGGCCCTGCCCAAGGTCCCTTCCATCCCTCAGTCAGACACTGAGCGCAGAGCCCAGCTCTGGGTCGTGGGGAAGACGCAGAGACGGAGCAGAGGCCCCTGCCCCACCAACTGGCCAGCACCGGGTTTGAACCTCGGGACACAAGGAACACAGAGGTCTCAAGGCTCCATCTAAGGAGGTCTGCACGGCCATGTTCTGTGGTGCAGGTGATGGGCACGACACGAACCCATGAAGGCACGAAGGCAACAACACCAGGGCTCTGCCTGAGGGTCGTGCAAAAGGTGCTCGGGTGCACGCACTGCCTGACCGGGGCAACGGAAGCTCTCGGTCCCACCAGCGTCCGGGGCTGATGACCCGATCCTCCTCTCCCAAGGAGGACGTAAGTCCCCCCTATTTAAACCAATGTTCACCAAGAACATACGACATGTGCTGGGCGTGGTGCCGCACGCCTGTAACCCCAGCACTTTGGAGGCTGAGGCAGGAGGGCTGCCTCAAGTTGGAGGCCAGCCTGGGCTACACGGGGAGACCCTGTCTCAAGTCACCCCCATCAAAAAGAGCTCATGATGTCCCCAAACCCTCGACAGTACAGCCGGGGAACTCACTGCACAGGTAAGACGCACGGTGTGGGCCGGAGCCGGAGCCCGAGGCTGGGACACTGTGTGAATGCGCCAGTGGCGGCGAGGCCAAGGCGTCCTGTGTCCTTCTCCTGCGGCTCGGTTTATTTTTACACTCGAAGGGCTCCGAGACTAATGGGGAGAAAATTAGTTTAAACATTTAATTTGCCTCCTAGATTAGTTTTCTCTACAGTGGACTCTAACCCACTTATTCCACATGGGGTCAGGGAGCCGCTGCAGGGGCCGGAAACAGGCGGGGCCCAACGCGGCTCAGCTGTGTGAAACCGGGGCCCCACCTCCCGGCGGATTTAGAGGCCTGTGCTTTTCAATTTATCAAAATTTTAAACATGTATGTTCCTGGGCCCACAGTTAGGATTTGGTCTACATACAAGCATCCAAGTACTTGGAAAGATCCTAGATAAGGGAGGGTCAGTGGGCTTTTTCTTGGTAATAATAACTGGAAAAATAAGTGACTACTTTAGTCCTGTAATCTCAGCACTGAGGAGGCCGAGGCGGGAGGATCACTGTGAGTTCGAGACTAGCTTGAACTATAAAGTGAGCTCAAGGCCAGCCTGAACTGCACAGTGAGACCCTGTCTCAAAAAACAAAAAAAGGTCAAAAAAGAAATGTATATGCATATGTATATAATTGATCAATTTATAAAGAAGAGCAAGAAAATAAAGTGAAATTCAAGATTAAGTGTTAGCTGATAGACGGTGGGTGTGGGAAGGGTGACAGGACTGGTGAGGGGACCCTGGGTGTTCTACTTCCTAATTGAGGACGGGACGTGGGCGGGGGTTCACTTTATTTTTTACATTGTACAATATCTTAATACATCTTTAATATACGCTTTTTTTTTTTTTTTTTGGTATCGGGGATTGAACTCACGACCTCACACTTGCCAGGCAGGCGCTTATGCCGCTGAGCTAAATCCCCAGCCCAATATATGCTTATTAAACCTTATTTTTATGCCATGAGGAAACAGATCATAGGCCAAGAGGAAAAGAATTTACCGGTGGTGTATCCCGTGATTCCGTTCATGGTGCACGCACCTCTATTAGAGTGCTCTACTAAGGCAGGTTTCAGCCCAGTGCAGAAGCTGAGCTGAAGGACACAGGTGACAAGCAGCACCTCATGTGAGAGCCTATAACAATCCACATGCGAGGTGTGATTAAAAACTAAGGTGTCTGAATAAAAAAATTATTACATTAAAGACGCATTGCCAGCCGGGGATTTAGCTCAGTGGCTTAAGTGTCTGCCTGGCAAGCGCGAGGTCGTGAGTTTGATCCCTGGTACAAAAAAAAAAAACAAAAAAAACCAAAGACGCATTGCCATGGACCCCCTAAAAATCCCCTCCTAGCTTTGCCCACGCTCGTCCCAGCCACTTTCTGCAGCAGCTCTGGCGCACTCTTTGGCGCAGGTCTTTGGTGAAGGTGCTGTCCTGAGCCTGTTTACAACATTCCCGCTCACGGACGTTTGACTTTGGGAAGAGCCAGGAGTCACACGGTGCCAGATGTGGTGAACGAGGTGGACGAGGACCTGGCGTCAGGTTTTACAAGCTGCCTTTCTGCTGGATGCCTTTCACCGTGTTCTGGTCACAGCTTGTACAGGTGCTCAGGGCACAGGACCCCAGAGCTGCTTGAGAAGGTGGTGGGGACGGTGGGGGGAGCATGGACAAAATGAGGGGGGCTGAGGGTTGATGAATGGCCGGCCACGTGCCTTTCCTGCAGTAAATTTTTTTTTTTTTTTTTTTTTGTCTTTTTGAGACAGTTTCACTCACTGTGCAGTTCAGGCTGGTCTTGAACTCACTATGTAGCCCAAACTGGCCTCAAACTCACAGTGATCCTCCTGCCTCAGCCTCCCGAGTGCTGGGATTACGGGCCTGCACCACCACGCCCGGCTGAAGTTTTTAATTTAAATATTTACCATAGTTTTCTATGGCCTCTTGTAACACTGCAGGCCACTCCTGCCTCACAAGTGAAACTCTGAGGCTCCCTCCCGCCCTCCGCCCACAGAGAAGGCTGGGTTCTGTGTGGTGTGCAATGTGGTACACGCGGCTCAGGTGGCTGAGGCCGAGGCACCCTCAGAGGGAGAGCTGAAGGCCTCTGCTACATAGCCTTACCCTGCGTCAGAACTGACCACTGCTGAACCGAGTTCTGCGAAGGAGTATAAACGCTCACCTGTGTGTGACCATCTTTTGGTCATGACAAAAGTGGCTGAAGAATCGTGCGTAGAACAAGTGCATGACGGCGTGTTCCTTCCCGCCGATGTACAGGTCCACGGGCATCCAGGAGTCTGCCAGCGCGCGCGCGAAAGGGCTACGGAGAGAGCGGCATGCAGAGGAGCTGAAATGGGCAAGAGCCCGGCCTCCGGCTGGCCCTGCTGGAGAAGGAAGGGCCCTAGGTGGGAGACCTGGTGTCCTCGGAGCCTGTGCACCCACTCACACTGCGTCCTGCTCACGCCCTAAATGACTCGCATTGCGGATCACAACACTGCAAGGTCAGGATTCTGGAAGGGAGGGTAGGAGCCCCCTTCTCACCAGAAAAGCCAACAAAGAGTCAGGGGCATTTTTTATGCACACAACAGGGCTCCAGAGTACTTCTACCATGGACCAGAGCCACCCAGCAAGGTTCGGACAAACTCTCTTTCCAGTAATTTTTTTTTTTTTGGTCAAAGAAACATACATGCAGTGGGGTGTGGTGGCTCACGCCTATAATCCCAGAATTAGGGAGGCTGAGGCAGAAGGACTGTTTGTGAGTTTGAGGCCAGCCTGGGTTACAAAGTGAGCTCAAAGCCACCTGCAATGGATAGCGAGATCTTGTCTCCAAAAGATTAAAAAAACAAAACAAATAAACAAATAAAAAACCACGCATGTACTCACACATGCACGTGCGTACACATATATGCACACATGCACACCTATCCAAAAAAAAAAAATCAAATGCACTTGAAAGGTTTATCACAAACACAGGGTTTCAGCCCCAAGATGCCCTTCCTCCTCGAGCTGTCCCGTACCCACTTGTGACTCTTGTTATTTTTCAGGTAACTATATTTCAAAGCTATGTTCATCTGCTTTAATGGAGGGCTTGCTGGGCTACACCCCAGCCCCGTCTGGGAGTTCCCCACTGGCTGTGCATGACCAGAGGCCATGGCTCTTCACCCTTCACCCCTACCCTCACCTCCTGCAGTCACCTTGCTATCCTTAGGGTAAGTAAGTAACATGACAAGATAACAGTTGGCCTACTGCAAGCACAACAGGGATGCAGTGACAATACCATTTCCTCCCTTTTCCTATTTATCTGTCCTATGGGACAGACTTACTTGGCAGTGAATTTATCATGTTCCCTTTAAGAGAGCCTGGCTTTCCTTTTTTGTTGTTTCTGTTTTCACAGTCCTGCAGATCAAACCCAGGCCTCACTCACCAGGTCGGAGCCTGCCACTGTGTCAGGATCAGGCAGGGTTCCCGCCGGCCTGCACTGCCTGGCCACACCCAGGACTCAGGGACCTCGGGACCACGGAGCTCGGTCCGCGTGAGTGCCCCTTGGGCCTGGCCGGAGCCCCCCAGCTCTCCCCTCCTCCTGTACCCTGTACCTCTGTACCCTGGCTTGTGGGGTCCTCTCCGTGACATTTCTAATTCCATCTTAGGGCTTGCTCCTTGGGGACCCTGGGGGATACGCCCTCGGCAGGGCTGTTACCTGTGAGGGTTCCGGGGGTCAGTGTACCGGAAGTAGTACCACGAGGAATCAACGAAGGTGTCCATCGTGTCCGTCTCTCTCTTGGCAGCTCCCTGGCACCTAGGAAGCAAACCAGGATCATCAATCGGATTCTCCGTCAGTGTTAAAGCAGTTGCTGAGGGGGATTTTAAATGTCGTGAGGCACTTTAGATGAGAACAGTGCCGCACCCTGCCTGGGAAGGTAATTCGGAACAAGCTGGCAAGTTTCCAGAAAACCTGCAACACAAACATTTCAGTCTTCCGCGCCTGACAGCTCACTCTCTACTTCTCTCGGGTTAACCTGGTAGAAAATCTGACCCCCCCCGCCCCCCAAAGGGCGAGACAGGGCTGTGTCTTGTATGTCACTGTCTATGCCAGGTACGACCAGGGTGCCAGTGTCAGGGCACCTTTAAGCCAATCCATGCATGAAGAGAAACCAAAGACCCCATGTGGTAAGAGGTGCTGAGAAAGGAACTTGGTTTCCTTTTCTACTTCTGCTCTAGGACAAGGGACGCAGAAATCCCCCTGGGCAGCCCGGGCTCACTAGAGGCCCCCAAGGTATGGATGTCTCTAGGACCCAGCTCCAACCAGCTCGAGGGGACCATTGTTAGCATCTTAGTCTCAGCTCTGTGACAAGTGGCATCAAGTTTCTGGCTGGAAATGAACTCTGGTGGGGGTGTGATCACCACAGAAATCTGCAAACACTGCACACTGCAGGTCCTGCAGGGAGCTGGTTGTCCTGAATTCCCAAGCACAGCGCAGCCACTGCCGAGAGGTGGGCTCTTCCCAGAGGCTGCAGAGCCCGGCGCTCCAGCGCCTGTGTGTGTGAAGAGCGAAAAGAAAATGAACCTTTTCCCTAGGGCCGCAGTGGGCATCCTTGGGGGTCTCCGTGAGCAGGGAGGAAGAGGGGAATGATGGATCCTCTGCTAACTAAACACGAGAGGTTTGAATCTGCTTTGAACTTTAAAACAAAACAAAGCAAAACAAAACAAAACAAGGCTGTGTTCTCTATCTTGCATTTGTGAAGTAATATGTATCAGCCTTACAAATACTGCAGAGGGGAAAGTCACCCCTCTTCCTCAGCACCTACGCCCACTGATTAAATCAAAGGGGCCGAGCAGAGCTCAGAGCTGTGGGTCCAGGGAGGTTCTGGGACCCCAGAGCCTGCATTTTAGTCCAGGTGTCTCCTGCTAGGCGTGAGTTTGTCAGCCAAGCTCCGAGACCCTGGTTCCTGCCACCCAGAGCAGTTGATCGCAACAGTTTACCTACAGGAAACCCAGGCCTTCTGATTTGGAGCAGGATCCAGCAGAATGCAGACACCATTATGGGAAATAATTAGAAGATAAAGGCACCGTTTCTTCTGCACCTGATCTGTGCCTGGGTGTCAGCAAGGGAGAAAACACAGGGCTGGATTTTATAGAGAAGCTGCTGGCTTCGGGCTGATCTTCCTGCCGGTTCTTCTCAGAGGGTTTGCTGGGCTTGAAGACAACAATGAGTCCCAGTGCGGGCGCCAAAGATGGGGTGGGGGTGGGGGTGGGCCGAGAATGGGGCCCCTGGCAGACGGCGGACGGGGACGGCGGTGAGGGCGGGAGCAGCATTTGCTCCGACGGCAGGGATGCTAACATAGGCCCGGCGCCATCCGATGTTTCCTCCGTTAATCCCCAGCAACCCCGGGGTCAGGAGATGGAACCACTCCTGTCCCCGTCCTGTGTTTCAGGGAGGTGAAGAGACCCACTCAAGGCCTTGGAGCTCAGGAGTCAAGAATCCACTAATACAATGCTAGGAATCCAATAGGGAAAGCCTGAGAAAACTAAAACCAGAGATGCCACCGCGCCCAGCAGTCCCCGCCAGGCATCTTCCCGACAGAGCTCAAGGCCTCACATCACAGCCGTCCACGCACAGCCACACTCACAGCAGCGTGGCTCGTAGTGGCTAAGTCTTGGGAGAGGCCTACATGTCCATCAGCAGACGAATGGATAAAGAAAATGCAGTATTTATACATGGCGGAGTATTACTCTGCCATAAAGAAGGACCGATTTAAGTCAATTTGTAAGAAAATGGATGCATCTCGAGACTGTAACGTTAAGTGCAATAAACCAGACACACAGACATAAGTATCAAACAGTTTCTCTTCTATGGGAAACTCAAAGTATAAACAAAGAACAAGATAAAAGACCATGGGAGACAGGGAGCTAGCGCTTTTGCAGAGGGGAAAGGGACCTGGAGATGGCGGGAGAGGGGAAGGAAAGAGACACACAAAGAGTAGTGTCAGGTGACCCCACCAGCTCCCCACAGGTGTGCGAGATGACACACTGCGGACACTGCAGAGCAGGGTGCCTGGCTGCAGCCCACAGCCTGGGCCTCCCTTCTGGGGCACTGCCCGGTGGCCATCAGCCCTGCCTCTGCCCTTCAGGAGTCTGAGAGCTGTGGCACCTTCCTCCCCAGGCTGCCCCTGGGTTGACACCCTGCCCGGCAGGGACACCCTGTGCCCCAGCATCAGTGAAGAGGGGGTGTCGGCCTCTTCCTGGAGTTGCAGGCCACATTTCCAGCCTATAGATGTCCAGGGCTTCCCAGTTCAAGTTTCAAAGCCTCCAGGGGGGACCTGGGGGACAGCGCTGTCCCTGCCCTGCCTACTTACCTTGGGCAGGTGCAGTTCACCCACTCGGAAGCTGCGGCCAGTGGGGAGCCGCCCTTGCCAGTGAAGGACGCGAGTCCAGGCAGGGTGACCGGCAAGTCCTCGAGGGGCACAGGCACCGGGCCGCAGGCCGGACAGTGGATGATGGGGATTGGCGTGCCCCAGTACCGTTGCCGCGAGATCAGCCAGTCCTTCAGTTTGTCGCTGGTCACGTGGCCACCCACATGCAGCTGCCTTGCTTTCTGGGTGAGGGCCAGGAAGGCCTCCCGCCGGGTCAGACCTGTGAACTGAGGTGGGGGACACGCTGGCCAGTGAGCCGAGCTGCCACCTGCACGCACAGCTCTCCCAGCTGGGGGTCCCTGCGGGGTACACCACCACTTTCTGTGCTCTGGGTGCTTCTGCCACTGTCAACCCCTCCCTCCTGCAAAATGCAACCCAAAGCTGCATTTTACAGTGGCACAGAAATAAACATGAATATAATTTTTGGCCCCAAAGTTCTTCAGATTTTAGAAGAAATTAAAACCTCTCAGGGAAGGCCCTGTGTCACTGCAGCTGCCCTGAGCCCCAGCTCCGAGGTCCTTGCAGAGGTGACCAAGTACAAACACTCAGACACCAGCCAGGCAGTGCCTGGTGTGCACTGTAAGCAACTCCTCCCCTGCTGGAGGAGAACACCCTGAGTGACTAAGTTTATCACCATCCTGAAGGCAGTGGGGACCAGCTGGGGCTGAGGCTGGAAGAGGCAGGCCGCCCTCTCTGCACCGAATGCTCCCATCACAGGCAGCAGCTCGGGACACTGACAGGGTGACTGGCGATCCCCACTCAGAGCCTGTGCGGCCCCAGGATGACGGTGAGGTATCTCCATCCCGCATCTGCTCTGGTGCGACAGAGACCAGGCTTCTGTCCTGCTCCACACGTCCTGTCAGTGCCTCTGAGTCCTACTGAGACGTCGCTGCCTCTGCAGGAAAAGGCCAGGGTTGAGGAGGGCATGTGGGACCCAGGCCAGGGCACCCACCTCAGCAGAGTTGCTCAGCCTCTCCGTGCCATCGGGCAGGGTTTCGATGACGTGGGAGTAGGACAGGCCCAGGGCGCGGGCCAAGCGGGAGTCCTCCAGGCTGGTGCTGGGAATCCCTGGTCGGGGAAGAAGCACAGAACACCTCTGCACGTGCCCGTGTCACAGTGACCTCCAGCACTGGGCGTGTTCCCCAGGTACTCTGCTGGTTTCCAGGTTGGAAACCACGCCCGTTCATTGGGGAGACCCCAGCACCCCTGGCTCACTGAGCTGGACATGCTGCTTCCTTTGCTCGGTTTCTCTCAATAGCCATAAATGCTAAAATATAACTTCGGGTCCCTGAAACAGCAGGTCACAAGCTCCTGAGACACCCCTCTTTCAGTTCTGCAGTGACAAGGACAGTGGCCCTCTCTTGGGGAGCAGGGACGCTGCCCCCAGCATCTCTCAGACCCCAGACAAGGTCACTGGGCCCGGGCATGAAGAGCAGGTGACTGTTCTGTTCCCAATGGACACTGTCCCTGCAGCCCTGCACATCCTCAAGGGAGCAAGCTGAACTCTGGAACTCCCTCCCGTGGGCCCAGGCCCCGCTGCCCACGGTGTGTGGCTCTAACTGGCCGTTTCCACGCTCAGTCGGAGGATGCTGTTTTTCTTTTTTCTGGTGCCAGGAATCGAACTCAGAACCTTGCACCTGCCAGGCAGGTGCTTATGCCGCTGAGCTATATTCCTGGTCCCATTTTTTAAGCTGGGTGCTGCAGATGCTGAGAGCTCTGTTGCAGGGAGTTCCATGCACCCTGGGGTGGGGGTGGGGTGAGCAGGGTTCCTGACCCCTATTAGCAGTGCTCCCTGTGTGGGACACACGTGTCCCAAACCCCCAAGGGACTCCCTGCCACTGGCATAGCTTAATGCTTGGAAGACGGATTGGAGAGCTCTTTCTTTTGCAAGGTGCAAAGCTGAGACAGGGTGCAGAGTCCTGCGGGGCTCTGGCTGAGATTACGGCAGAAAGCACCGCTGACCTGAGGAACGCTGGCAGGACTGGAAGGCGGTACGCAGATGGCAAGCGATAAACGTAACAGAAAGGGCTTGCTGTCCAGGAGCAAGAACAGTCACCGGTCACACACCAGGCGCGTGGGCTGCAGTAACGAGCAGTAATGCTCAAAAGCAGACACTGACCACAAAATTGACAATGGCCGTGTAACGCGTTCTCAGCCATGGGCTGGTGTATGAAGCTCCGTGGAAGGTGAACTGTTGGTAACAGTACAGGCGGGATGGCAGAAGTACGGCTTCATCTCGTTTGTCTGCTTTTGTCTTTTTGAAATAGAGTCTCACTATGTAGTTCAGGCTGGCCTTGAGCTCATGTTGCAGCCCAGGCTGGTCTCAATCCTCCTGCCTCAGCCTCCCCAGTGCTGGGATTACAGGCCTGTGCCACCATGCTTGGATTTTTTTATTTTATTTTATTTTTTTTTTTTGGGTACCGGGGATCGAATTCATGACCTTGTATTTGCCAGACAGGCAATTATACTGCTGAGCTAAATCCCCAGGCCTGGATTTTTTTTTTAAAATCTCTTGTTTTCTTGTTTCTTTTTGCTTCTATCCTTCCTGGAGGGCAACGAGCGATGGTTTATAAAATGCTGACAATGTAGTTATGCAGAATCCTGACCACAGGAGAAACAATTTCCCAGGCATACCTAAGAAATCTGCTTTGTGCCCTTCTGAACTCTCAGTATTGTGTCAGTGACTTCACTCGGCATAGCAAAGAAGAAGAACAAAAACCTGAGCAGCCATATCAATAAGAGCTTTCAACATGTTTTATCCCGGCTGCTTATTTTAATAAATTTTCCTGATTAAAATTGCATACGGGTAACAGAAGGAATTACTCTAGGTTCAAGTATTCAGAAGGGGACATCTGAGCGGCTTAGTACTCATTTTCTGCTCTAAAGTCTCTGCCAGTCCCTGCATCAACACCGGATCTCAGCTGGGCCAGGCAGTGGCTCAGCGGCAGGACGCTCACCTAGCAGGCGTAAGGACCTAGTTCAATCCCTCTCACTGCCCAGACAAAACAAAATGTTGATCTGAGCGCTATAAGGAAACAGGTGTGATTTTACGGCTTGGAATTTATTCTAGGGAGACACACGGTCGGGCCCACAATCAGGAGAATGGACAGAGGAGCTTTAGGCTGCCAGCCTTCATCCCAGACTTCCTGTGCATGGTGACAGTTTTTTCAGACACCCAGTGCGTGCTTCTGACCAAGCCTCAGCTCCACTGCTGCTTCTTGATCTCTCGTGAGCTCAAGTTCACCTCCTACAAAGGCTTCGTCCAATCCCGGGTCGGTTCCTGGCTCAGAACCTTGCTCGGCACCTGCCGGTGGCTCTGTGTGAGTTTTGAGACTGGATTTTCATCTGAGCTGTACTGTTTCCCACAGCATGTGTCTGGGTCTCACCAACTAACTTCTGTCCACGGCCTAGACGCTGTTATTTTCCATGGTAAGCAGCCAGGTGCTATCCAATGAATATGCGTTCAAATGTCGTTCTTCAATGAAGATGACACCAAAGGGAGAGGGGCTGGAGCTCTGCGCAGCACCAGCCTGGCATAGTTCAGTCCCCCGTGCCACACTCATGAGCAAAACATCACGGCCTCAACAGCCGCTCTTCCGAGGGGAGGAACAGCGTGGCCTTTGGTCTTAAACCTGCACATCACACTGCGGTGACTTTACTAGCTGCTTACCTATTCTGGAATCCAGAGAGCCTCCCAGGTCAGCTTCGGCCAGGATAACGATGGGGACCTCCTGTTGGGTCAGCAAGTTCACAGCCACTACAGGAGTGAGGCAATCTGAAAAGGACAGCAAACCGTGGTGTATATCTGTCACCAAGGACATCGGTCCCCTCGGAATCTCAGGAGACAGCTGAGGAAAACAGGCGTTAGATCTTCTGACTTTTGTGCTAACTGTTAAAGGTATTAACAGGAAGTTCATGTCGGGAGTGGTGGTGCACGCCTGTAGCCCCAGCACTAGGGAGGCTGAGGCAGGAGGATCACTTCGAGTCAAAGGCCAGTGTGAGTTACATAAGCAGAGAAGAACATGTTCACCCATGGTCATCAGCAGAGCAGTGAGAACGGCAGGTTTACTTTCCAGGTGTGGAGGAACAATGTTCTCCTCACTGTCTTCCCTTTGAAAACCATCTCTAATATACAGAAAAGCAACACACACACCATCTATTTCTGGGGAGGGTAGGAGAGGTGAAACTTCAAATCACAACACCTGAAGATGAAGTGGACAAGGGATAGAAAATGACTGGGAAGTACAGGAGAAAAAGATTTATAGACATTCTAACCCCAAATGGTTCCTTCTGTTGTAGCTTGGTATAACTGATGCCATCCTGAGCCCTGCATTTAACTAATGCCCTGTATTTGACCCAGGAAAATGGAAAATTACTCAGGGTATAAGTCCCATGAGAAAAGCAGAATGAGCTGTACCCACAGGGGAAAAATTAACCTGCTCAACAAAAAAAGCAGGATATAGGTGTCAACTAAAAATTAATGAAATATTTGAGCTAAATTGTTTCCAACAGGATGTCTTTTGTGATTCTCTCTTTTAAAAACTCTGTAACTTTTCAGTTTGGTGCCACTTGTTTGGACTCTGAAACAGGGTGGGGGGTGTCAGTATACAAGTGGTCCTGAGCTCAGTTAATTAAATTTCAAATTTATCAGTTTGGCTGCTTGGATTCCTATATTGTTGCTCATGAACCCACCTCGCTGCCAGGTGCTCTTTTTTTTAGGAACTACTTCAGGATGTGCTCCAGCAAAACAAGGTGTTAAATGAAGAAAAAAGATCAGACGCAGGATCCAGAAACAGGGGATGCAAACAAGGGAGAACAGGACAGGAAGGGTGTCCATGGACCGATGATAGCAAAGGTCTGGGAGGGCAAATGTGCAGCAGAAAATGGGAGTGAACAGGTCAGGTCCCAGCAGCACACGGTCCCCAGGAAGCACCTCCAAGGACTGACAGATTGCTGTTCGGTGTGCCAAACAGGTGGAAAACGGAACAGAGAGGAGTTTCAAAGAGCTGGGGAGAAGGTGTGGGAAGACTTGGACGAACGTTCAAGATAAAAAAGGGGCATTAAGAATTTCAGGAAAAATAAACGACTATAGGGGAAGGAAACTGTCATCACAGTATGCCTGGCTCAACTGAGGATAAGTACTTGGTCGTGATAAAATACTTAAATTTACCCAAACACTGTTCCACCTTAAATGAAGCTGATGATAACCATCGCCCCAGGGAAACAGCCACATGTGATCTATCTTCATTAAAATAAGAGGAGGGTGGAGAGCAGAAAGACCTGAATAAAGTCCCGAGAAGAAGGCGGGGAGGCAGCAAGCAAAGGATAACCATTATCAACCCCATGTTACAAGCATTCACTCTCACACTTTGCTATGCTTGCCCTGTTTAAGACTTCATGTAATTATCTAAAGTATATCTTAAAACTCTCAAATTAAATATACCCAGGAGTTAGGATTTGTACTTCAAAGAGCTAAGCAGCCCCGGAGGCATTAAGCGGTGTGGAATCCTCCTTCACCGCAGGGGTGGGTGCGGGGGGGGGGGGGGGGGGGGGGGGGGGGGGGGGGGGGGGGTAAGGCTCAAGGAGCCAGGCGGCCTGGTTGCACCAGGGCAGAGGCACCCGCTGAGAGGGCCCCACTGCCGGGCCCCTGCCTGAGACCATGTTTGATTCCGGTTTGTGCTTCTGACACACTTGCCCAGTCTGCAGCAGGACATTAAACTTTCCATCGTGAGGAGGCTGGGTGGCTGGGGTTGGGCAGGAGTGACAGTCACTAGATCACGTCTAGGACTCATGCCCGGAGGGACAGATGGCAGGGCTGGCTGCTCATACAGACATAAGGTCTAGGTGGGAAAAACTGCCCGCCACCTCCTGATCTGCAGGAGGCTGGCTGCACGCCAGGCTGCGCCACCATCAGCAGCCGCCTCCAGCTCCTACGCAGCAGTTTGTGGTGGCCTCAGCCATGTCCAGGAACAACTTCTAGGTCCAGCCACAAAGAAGAAGGCTCCACTTCCCCATCCTGCTCCGGCAATGGAACAAGATGAAATGCAGATCACCCTGGAAACCCTAGAGGGCAGGGCCAAAGAGAGACTCCTCATCCAGCTGCCTGGGCCAGGAAAAACACTTCTGCTCACCCCAGAACCTGTCCTAGCCACCAAACCACATCCCAAACACCACGGATCCAAAATAATTAGACACAGCTGCGCAAGGAGGCCCCTGTTGTAGCTCTATTGTTAGTATCCCATTTGCTTGTTCATTTGAGGCAGGGTCTGGTCATATAGTTCAGGCTAGACTTGAACTCACTATGTAGCCCAGGCTGGCCTCAAACGCATGGCGATCCTCCTGCCTCAGCTTCCCGAGTGCTGGGATTACAGGCATGCGCCACCACACTGGTTCTTATTGTGGCTGTTGTTTCATATTCTCTGACTTTTCACAGAGTATATATGTATATCATTTGGATTCTTTTTAAAAAGTAATTTTAGAAAGAGATGAAAATTCAAATAATCTTGAAGTGGTATTTTGTATCTGGTAAATTTGGAAAAACTTCGAAAGCTAAGGTGTGTTTGTGAAGCCGCAGTGAGTTATTTATCACTGGATATGGTACTATAAGCTGACAAAGCCCCTTCGGAAACCAATAAAAGCAACGTATAATAAGAACTAGAAAAATGTTCAGGCCTTTCATCTGACCAAAAAACCTCACTCTTAGGAATACCGCCTAAGGAAAATTCTATAAAAGCAAAGAGCTATGTGGCCAAAAATGCTCACGGCAATCACTAGTGAAGGCCAGACATTCAAAAAGTCAAATGTCTAATCTAATAGAGATGATTTAGGGTACCATGGTATACTGAGTTGACAGAATATTATACATGGATTAAAAAGGTAAAGCCTGTATACAAAATAGAGAAACATTTTCTGATAGGATATTAAATGAAGGCATAAAATGAAGAAGCAGAAGCAGCCTGCTTCTTAGGACATGGATGGGACATGAATTAAAACTGAGATGGCTGCATGCAGGAGAGAGTTGGAACTCTATTTGATGTCACATATAAAATTACTCAAAATAGATTAAAGCTCTAACCTAAGATCTAGAACTACAAAATCTGTGGAAGGAAACACACACATAAATCTTTACAACCTTTCACTGAGCAATAGGGTTTCTTTAGGTTTAACACCAAAGCAAAATCAACAAACAAAAGACAAAAGAGATAAATTGGATTTTATGCTGGGGAGGTAGGTCAGTGGTGAAACTCTCATCTGCCACCCATGAGGTTCTGGGTTCCATTCCCATAAGTTTTTATAAAAAGGAAAGAACAGAACAGAAAAGAAAAAAGAAAAATCTTCAGTGCTTTAAAGAAAATGCAAAGACAGCTCCTTGGAAGCAGGTACCTGATAAGCAAGAATATCCAGAAGATATAAAAATTAAATCAGGCAAAGATCTGAACAAACATTTCTCCAAAGAAGACAGACAAGTGGGCAACACGAACAGGAAAAGGTGCGTGGCATCGGCAGCACTTAGGAAAGTAAAGAGCAAAACCTCGGGGAGCTAGCCCTCCACCACGGCCAGGATGATCAGGGTAATGAAGTGACAGACAGTGAGGCACAGCAGCAGGGATGTCGGGCAGGGACATCGGCAGCGGGGTCTCTCTCCTGCTCCCGGCAGGGAAGGCACACAGCGGAGGCTGCTGCGGAAGACATTCCCCGCGTCCCCCAGCCCTACACAGTCACTACCGCGACCGCAGGCCCACGGGAGACTCAGGCGGAATGGACATCTGTGCCCCCCCCAAGAAGATCTGTGTGGATGTGACAGTGTGTTAGTCACCACAGCAAAAAAGGAGAAATAATCCAGACGACCACCAAGTAATGAGTGGATAAACCAAACACGGTCCGTCATCCGACAGCATTATTTATAAATACGGAAGAAGTACCAGTGCACACTGTGCCATGGAGGAGCCCTGAAAATGTTACACTAGATGGAAGAAGCCAGATGCAAAAGGACAGGTACCATACAGTTCCGCCGACGCAGATGCCCAGCGGGGCGAGTATGGCTGAGGAGGTAAGTTCCTTGTTGGCAGGGCTGGGGCAGGAACAGATAGGTGTATGACCTCAAGAGGGCATAAGATTTCTTTGTGGAAATGGTCACACCAGTCTGTGCATACCTTTACAATCATTAAACCATTCAATTACACATTTTAGGTGGGTGAACCACATGGTATGTGAATTTTATTTCAGTAAAACTGTTATAGGAAGCCTGGTATAGTGGCATACATCTGTAATTCCAGCGTGAGGGAGGCTGAGGCAGGAGGACCACTGCAAGTTCAAGGCCAGCCTGGGCTATAAGGGTGAGTTCAAGGCCACCCTGTCTCAAAAAGACAAAAAACAAAAAACAAAACGCCCCCCCCCATAAAATTCCATTATTCCCTTAGGAAAAAAATTAAACTTAAGTATTGGCAAATATGCCATGAATATCCAATGGTAACCTGCATGCTGTGCCCAGCAGTTACAACATGTTCCTCAGAATGAAACTACAGCGCGGGGCTCTCCACTGCTCCTCCAGGGCCCGTGCTAGGGATGTGACGCTGAAATCACAGCCACAGAGTCGTTGACCGCGCCAGTAATCAGGAAACATTCCGGGCCAGATGCGGCCCAGCTACAGTGGTGAGAGGGCTCCCTGCCTGGCAGCCAGGCCTCCCCCACCCCAGAAGAGCAGTGAGCCCCGCAGCTCTGCCAATGGCTGGGTGGTCGAGTGTGGGTGGCAGGTGTTACAGACGAGCTCACTTGCTCAGCCAGAGGTCCTGAGGTCCACAGCAAGGGGCCCCACTGGCTTCCACTCTGTGCTTCTAGAGCCAAGAAGCTTTCCCCTCCACGGCTCATCTGTGACACTCGCTGAAGGACCACAGCTCGGTTAAAAACCCCACCGTGGCCGGGTGTGGTGGTGCACACCTGCAGTCCTAGCACTTGGAGGCTGAGGCAGGAAGATCATGAGCTTTAGACCAGCTTGGGCAATACAGTGAGACCCAGTTTCAAAACGAAAATAAAATAAAATAAAATGAGCTGGGGATGTAGCTCATTGCAAAGGTTTTGGATTTGATTGCTAGAGCCACAAAAACCAACCAACCAACCAAAAATAACCACACAAATCTTGGATCATGGATGTGCCCCTTACTGGTCATCCCACCCCACGAGAGACGGGGCAGGATCTGGCTCCCTGGGGAGGCTGCCGCTCTCTGAGGTGACAGTGACACTGGGGTTCTAAGTCTCCCTCTCCCACCTTGACTGTCCCTTCTGGCAAAGCAGCACTGTGTAAGACCCTGTGGCCCTGAAGCCTCAGGGTTTGAATGTTTCACTCTCAGGCACAAAGGAGGACTCCAGGGAAGGGCAGGGGCCTCTGGGCCCTCCCGACACTTCCTGTGGACCCCTCGCAGGGCTTTCAGCTCCTAACAAGGCTGAGCACAGAGTGAGAGGGAAGAGGAGGTTGTCTGCAGAGAGCTGGAGCTGTGGGCCGCAGTCAAGGACCAGGGACCAAGGAGGCACTTCAGTGTCTCCTCCCTTAACGCCTCTGAGCCACATCTGCTAAGTAACACACAGCGCCCTCTGTTGGTAGCACCACAACCCGGTGGCTGGACAAGAAGTGAGGGCTGGTGCAGAAAACCCCACCATGGCTGCCTTCCAGACCCCCTGAGTGACCTCCCTT
This sequence comes from Hydrochoerus hydrochaeris, assembly GCA_004027455.1. NCBI lineage: Eukaryota > Metazoa > Chordata > Mammalia > Rodentia > Hydrochaeridae > Hydrochoerus > Hydrochoerus hydrochaeris. The sequence continues at coordinate 130,588 of PVLA01001500.1, forward strand.
GGCTCTCAGGATGAGGATGGCGGGCAGGATGCTAGGAACCAAGAGCCAAGTGTAGAGTCCAGCTTAGTGACGGCAGGAACTCTCGGCAGAGGATTTAAACCCCTGCAGGAGGCTGCAGGGACCCTCAGTAGCCACCCAAACCTGACTGACGCCCAGCAGTGACACAGCACTCCAGGTTACTGTCACCAAGGGGTCAAAGGAGGCACAGATCCATGTTCTCAGGGCCATCTCAATTTACCTTTTACCCACCTTTCTAGAGCCATTCCAATTTACCTTTCAGGAAAGTTGTCATATAGTCAAGCCTCTGGCCTTAGGTGACGTGTGACAAAATCCAAGGCCTTGATGTGCAAATGAGTCTAGAGACTGGATAGGCGGACATATGCCTAAACAATATTTCCACTCCGAAAATTAGACCTGGGAAAAGGTGGGGCCCAGAGTACTGCTCCACGCGGAATTAAGTCAGGTTACTGGAAGGGGAGAAAGAGAGCAGCTACTCCTGATGGAATGTGATGTTTGACAACACATTTCCCAGAATGAATGACCATGCAGTCACTGTGCCAGCACCCAAGGAGGGCAGGAACACTGCTGCTGCATGAACTAAATAATTTCTCCATTTATCACACATGAACATGTTACCAATGTAGACTGTCTTTCATCTCAGGAATTTTATCTGTTATAATTTATCAGTTCATTAGTCTCCTATTAACATTACCCAGTTTGTGCCCCTAAGGCTGGGGAAATAGCTCAGTGGCACAAGCGCCTGACTGGCAAGTGCAAGGTCCTGAGTTTGATTCCTGACACACACAAAAAGGTTAACCCCATACCGGAAGTCCTGGGGGTTCTAATTTGTGCACCAATTGAAACACAAGAAGAAAAACATAAAGGTTAGATGTTCATATGTTTCAGTTTCTCAGTGTTAGACATTACTCAGCCATCACACCCGCAAGCAATCTCGAATTGTTCATGAGGGTAAAAATGATGTGTTTTTTCCCTTTAAGAAAACAGCTGAAAGGAACTGGTTTCTCTTTCCGGTAGGAGGAGAGACTCAATCAGAGCGACACTGACAGCAGGGTGGTGGGACACACTGCGCTCTTCACCCAGAGGAGCTTCCGCCAGCTCAGCGGAGGCCAGGTGAGGGCGGGGATGGCACCCGCACTGAGTGACCTCGAGCCCTTGGGACAGTGAGAACTTTGAGCAGGGGACGTTCCCACGACACTGACACTGCCTCTCCGGCCAGCTGCGGGACACAGGCCATTCTGCTCCTCGGGACGGCAGGCTGTCCCGTCCGCAGCGGCTGAGTCAGACCTCAGGTCCCAGGGACCCCAGCGGTGTCCTCTGGGTTGCAGTCCATAGTCTGGGCCAATGAGCAGGGGTGACACTTCTGTAGAAACACTTAAACCACTGTGGAGACCGCTTCCTGATCGACTCGGGACCCCTCCCACCCCCAGCTCCCTACCCCTCACCCCTTCCTCAGCTAGAAGCCTGGGGTTTGTGGAGGAAGCTGCTCCCCCATCATTTCCTCAATCAGAAACTCCTGTTCCCCACGGGCCTCAGTGGCTCCCAAATGCCTTGCAGTGAATCCTGAACCAAGTGCTCCAGGCACTGGTGATGGGGCTGAAGATCCGCTGTGACAGTGGCGCCCAGAGATGGCCTCTCCCAGCTGCCCTGGCCCTACCTCTACCTCCGCTCCAGTCCTCTTCCCAACCAGTTTCGTGGCGGCTTCCTGGCTAGAGGCTTCCCACAGCGTTTAAGTAACGCAGCCCCTCCCCTGCGGGTCAGCCAGAGGGGGCACTGTGGGCTGCAGCCCCAGAATCCTGACCCCCACAAGTCTCCTGCTTTAAAAGTAAAAGTGAAGAACTAATCACACAGAATGACTACAGGAAGGGACCATGAGCTCCTGGAGGGCCGCGGGTGAGGCCAGACCCTGTCCACTTTCGCACCATAGCCACTCACCTTGGCCGGGCACCTGTGCCCCTCGCAAGGTTTCCCGCAGAGGACCGCGCCCCTGCAGGAGGCTGTGGCAGGGGGCGATGGCCACGTGGGATGCACCATAGATGGCCTCGGGGGTGGCCGTGTAGGCGGTCAGTTTTTCTCCAGTGTCGTGCCCGTCCACCTGGCAGGAGGACACGAGGGTCACTCAGTCCCTTTCTCGGGGCCCTGCTCCCCGCCCCTCTCATTTCCAAGGACAGAGGAGAGAGGTGAAGGAGGTGAGTGCTGGCTCAGACAGACACCTTCCTGGTCACAAATCAAAAATAACTGCCAGTGTCGTCTTGCTTCTATTTTTTTTTTTTGTCTTTTTGGGACAATGTCTTGGTATGTAGTACAGGCTGGCCTTGAGCTCACTTTGTAGCCCAGGCTGACCTTGAACTTGCAATGATCCTCCTGCCTCAGCCTCCCAAATGCTGGGATTACAGGACCACCATGCTTGGTGGTCTTTACTGGAACTGTAGGAAATACAGACACTTTGGGGTTTCAGGCCAGTCGGTGGGGGGGGGGGTCTCAGGAGGCGATGCCAGCTTTGCTTACCTTCAGCTCAAAGTCCAGGTGGCAGCCCACACAGTCCCCGATCCAGTGCGCCTGCATGGCCTTGATGCCGTACCACTCCGGAAGCTGGGCCAGTGCGTCCTGCATAGCCTGTGGAGTAGAAGGCTGGTCAGGGAGAGCACATAGCTTGCATCAGGGGACATGAGCACTTCAGGGTTGTTTAGGGAGGAAAAGCAAGGGCGCTGCAGGAGGTGGGGGTTTGTCTTCCTCTCGGAGACGGCTGGGTGGCACAGGTTGGGGAGAGGAAGCTGAAGATCCAGGGAACAAAGAAACTAACACAGCACCTCAGCGCATTCTGCCCACCGGGAGGGAAACAAGTTCCCGCTCTGAGGACTGGCTCCCTCCCTCCCCCTTCTCCATGCTGGACCCAGAGCTCAGGCCCAATCCGGCCAGAGTTTGGAGCCATCGTCCCAGCAGGGCTGTGCCACCTGCTGCCCCTTTGTACCCGTCCTTGTCCCCTGTCTGTCTTCATAATTGAATTGGTGAGGCAGGAAAACTTGGGTAGAGATGCTTTGCTTAAAATATTCAGGTCTCAGAAGAGGACAAAGGATTCAGACAGGATGAAATGTGAATGTTTTCATATGCTAATTCTAGAAAAATGCCTGCTTAAAACCTAAGCAAATCTATGAATATATTTAAAAACCAAAAGAAATTTGAAAAATTGATCAGATGAAACCAATAGCCTGAACCACCCAGCAAGCTCTCTTTAGTTTCCTCTGCATAATCAACATATTATTCAGGGCTGCTATTTTTTTTTTTTCTTCTTTCTTTGAGACAGGGTCTCCTTATGTGGTCCAGGCTGGTCTTGAACTCACTAGGTAGCCCCAGGCTGGCCTCAAACTCACAGTGATCCTCCTGCCTCAGCCTGGGATTACTGCCTGACCCAGGGCCACAATTGGATGAGCAGAACTTTAGGGGACCCCCAGCCCGCCCTGCCAGCCCTGCTGATGTGGGCAGCCATAGTGCTACAGCTGTGCAACTTAAAGGGCTGTTTTGTTTCACTGGGGTTTGTGTTGCGATTATCTCCCCCTTTTTGGGGTGCAATAATTCCGATGGCAGTAGCTGTATGGATCTCAATTCTTGGCAAGTCAGTGCTGTCCCCTTGCCCCCCGAATTTATCCAAGTCCTGCTGGCTCACAGAATCCAAAAACCTAGGCGAGCAGCAGGTGTTTTGGACTTGTTTTTTTTTTTTTAAGTGCTATGAAATCCTTTCTCAAACGCGATCTGAGGAACTCAGTGCGTCAGAGCTGAAGGCAGAAGTTCTCCCTCTCCTCTCCTTGATCCCCAGATTCCCAAGGATCCACGCCATTTGGAATCCAGGAATGAATCCAGATTCTCTGGAGCCATCAGTGAAAAGGCGCAGGACCTCACCCGACACTGAGCAGCAGGTCCCAGAGGATATACTGCCCATGTCCTCTGGTCCTGCTGGGACCTGAGTGCTGCTTTCAGGTATCTCCACATCAACAAGCAGTAGCCAGCCTTCTCCCAGATGCAAAAACCGGAAACGAGTACCACTGGATTTGCACAGGGAAGAACTACACTGAGATCTCATCCAAAGCAACACTGTATTTTCCAGTGGCTCTGATTTAGCACACACAGCCAATGCTACGGCTCGAGAAGGGGCCTAACGGCCCTGTGTCTAGGACAGATCTGAAGAGACAGCCTCTGTCGCTCCCTGGGGACCCTACTTAAATAAAGATGTTGTAAGAAGTCGAACCGGAGCCGATGCTAATAAGTCACAATACCAGCAAGCGTTTCAGAGCAGGGGCCACCCCGGCTGGAAAGCAAGGCTCTAGAAATATAACGCATAATGAGGAACAAGGCAGAGAAAGATTAGAAAGCTGGGGATTAAAGGTAACGCAGCCAAACTGGCTCTCTCATTTAAAGGGGAAACTAATGCAGGGACAAATCCACAGGACCGAGGAGAGGAGGCATGTGGGCTCGAGCTTTAGGGACCACTGTGACAGTTCTTCAACAGGCAGCATAAGAGACAGCGTGCTTCAGGAGACGGGGCTAAAACAAGTTAGGCAAAGAAACAAACAAACCAAATACAAATTTTAATTTTAATTTTATTTACTTATGTATTTGGGGCTACCAGGAATTGAGCTCACAACCTTGTGCTTGCCAGGCAGGCCTTTATGCCGCCGAGCTATATCCCTGGCCCCACAGGTTTTTAAAACAAGCAGACTTATGAGCTACTAAGAGGAGAGCTGAAGGGCAAGAACCTCAAGAACTGAACACGCACTTGAGACAGATGGGAAGCCCGGATTCAGTGACTTCTAATTAAAACGGGAGCTTTCAAAAAGCCGAACACTTGGAGTGACTCTGATCACTGTGGTCTGATGAGCAGTTCTTTTTAAGTGATAATCTGTTTCTAACACATACTCTTGGTGCCAAGAGGTCTTTATTGGAAGATGCTTCCTGGAGCCATTACGGTGCAGTCGCTCCAAAGACACAGCACACACTCAAGGTCGAGGGAAGGAAGAGTGACCCTGGGGCGGGGAGATGTGTAGAGGTCAACAGCTCCCCTCTAGAACCGTCCAAAGCAGGGGGGCTGAACCTTCTAGAGGCCGAGTGCCCAGTCTGCAGCCCCAAACCCACTTACTTATCTCAAAGTGCCAGCACCACAATGAAACCTGAACACTCAGGTTTTGGTTTTAACAAGCAGCTGTCCCCCGATGCCCGGCTGCTGAGGGGGCTCAGCTCGGGTCCTGGGATGGCGGTATGCGTGCCACTGGGGGACTGAACCTTAGCCTCCTTCTCCCGCTTTCACTTTCCACAAAATTCTACATGGAAATGCTTTGCTACAAAAACCTCATTTGACACCTGCCTCACAAGCGCAAGGTCATGAGTTTGATCCCCAGTACCGCAAAAAAAAAAAAAAAAAAAATCTCACTTGACCTAATGTCTGCCTTGTTTGAATTTAGAGAAGTCATAGAAATAAGTATTTTAAACAACCATCCTGTAACCTTCCTAACATAAGGCATGTATTTCGGGCAATATCTACCTGCTACAGCACTGTGACATGAAACATTTGCAAATGCAGATGAGCTACTTGCGAGTCTCTCTGAATCCAGTAGAGGTAGCGTTAGCGCCACAGGGAAAAAAGCAGTTCTGGGCACAAAGTCACAGATGCAGGGGGAGAGCTCCCACCCAGCTTGTTCACACAGGGACAGAGGGGCACACACTGCTAGAGAACAGCTTCGGGGTGCTGGCCTGGGTTCAGTCCCCAGATCGTGAATAAAAACAAAAGCAAAGTCAAAGCAATCCCTGGGCTAAGAGGATCGCACAGTGGGGACCCACCCCAGTGCTCTCTGGGATTAACTCAGGCCACACTTTTCCCTTTTGACCCTGGGAGTGGTCAAAGCAGCAGAACAGAGGATGATTACTGTTTGGGCAAACCTGACAAGCAGCCAGGCGGGATGTGTCAGAGGTCATGAAATCCCATGCCAAAGGATGGAACGAGATGTTTCCACAAGGGCAAAGCCAAGCCAAGAATGCTGGACCCCAAAGGACTCCAGGCTCCTGAGCCCTGCGTGGGCACCAATCAGAAAGCATATTCGCAGCCTTTTGTTTGAATGTGGTCCTGTTCTCAGGACCAATCAAAAGACGCCATTCCCAATCCTTCATTTACATATGGGCATGCACGACCAATCCAAACACCCTGTTTCTGATCCTTCATTTACATTTAGCAGGAGGCCAAGGGAGTTTTTGATAGGACCACTGTCCCAGTGCCCCATTTGCAAGCAGTGGAGGCCAAGGCAGGTGTTTTGGGTACGAAGATCCCTTCCCCTTTATCCCTGGGCCCCTGGTAGCCTTTTCAGTAGCCAGCTCTCTCCCCATAGAGGGAGGGTACATCATTTCCGCCTTCAATAAACTTCACCCTTCTGCCTCTGCTGTGCATCTTGACCAGTTCTTTGTTCTGGACACGGAGGCAAGACGCCCCAGGACCCTCCTATCTGGCAACAGAACCGTTCTACTTCCACTCACTTCCAAGACATGGTGACCACAGGTACAGAAGTGTCACTAGCATGCTGGGACAGCTGTCACAGAGCCATTGGAGACTTCTCTCTGCTTTTTTCCTTTTTGCAGCACTGAGGACGGAACCCAGGGTCTCTACCACTGGACTACACCCCAGCCCAAGTGGTCTCATATCCAGAGGCCTCGACACCACTCACTGGACTGACAGGACAAACACCATGGGTGTGCTTTGACCCCAGAGGGCAGGAGGGAAGAAAGTGCTGGACCCCATGGCACTGTGCTTGTGGGGTCTCATCCCAGCAGAGGTGGGTCTCAGCAAGACAGCACCCTGACAGCATGCCGCTTGGTTCTATGCGCTCGGTAATGGAAACAATCATTTTGTGAAAATCTGGAAAGGACGAGGGATGAAGGAAATGACCAGTTGCCCACAGTCGAGCTCAGCACCTGAGGAGATGGCCATGAATGCTCGGGTCCTTCTCCTTCCTCCCCATGCTGTCTCACCCCCAACTGGTTCTAAGGCACACATTTCCCCTCACACTCTGACAGGGGGACATTCACGGCCAATGGGGTCTCCATGCGGGGGCACTACACTGACAGCAGCCGCGCCCTGGGGCGGAGGCCGAGGGGGTGCACACTGTGCACATGTGTTCACACAATCAACATTGCGCTGCTAAATTACTCTCTGAAAACTGCTGGAGCCCAGATCCCCCGAGCGCCCCACTTATTAGAGCCACAGAGATTAGTTCTGTTATTTTGAGCGATTCTGACACTCAAAGTTAGCCATCCTGGAATAGGAAGCACAATCTCAGAGAAAAAGAATGACAGCAGCCCCTTCCTACAAGGATGCTTATTCCGAACAAAATACGCCCGTGTGCTGAGCTCTGCTAGTGACTCTGCGTCCCAGGAGGCAGTGGCTGCCCTGGACGTGGCTCACTGTGCTCTCTCGGAGCTGCTCAGAAGGCCTGAGGCAAGGACTCGGCCTCAGGCAGAGGACAGTGACGCCAAGCGGGCTCACAGAAACAAACCGGAAGCTTCTGCTCAGGCCCTCCCATTTCTGTGTGTGTGCCCTCCCCTGTGCCCCCCCATTCCCTAACTTGCCAGTGCCGGCCTCCCTGTGGCACACGCCCAGCCGCTGTCTGCACACCATCTCTGGAAAGCCCTCGAGCTGGTGGGGAGGATGCAGGCCTGGCTGTGAGGACCCCTCCATGCACAATGCCGTGCCGGTGGGCAGGTGTCTTCGGGGATGGGACCCGCTCAGTCCCCAAGGAGGCCAGGATGTGGGTGCTTAAAGGAAAGCAGCCAGGATGTGGGTGCTTAAAGGAAAGCAGCCCTGCGTCTCTTTATTTCTACTCCAGCCCCAGTCCTTCTGCTTTGATTTGCTTTTGGAGAACATGTTGGTTTTGCCATTTCAAGCAGCATTAAAGGCGAGCACGGAGGATCCTGTCTGTCTGTTTGTTGTTTGTTTTCAGGTCAGGAAAGGGACTTAAAGAGGAAGACCCTGCCTGACCTGAATGCTGCTTCAAATTTCTTGAGTTTAAATCTGAGCCACTCTCCATGCTGGGACTCGCTGGTGATGGTCACCTGCTCTCCACGGGGCTGCTGAATCCGGTAACGAAGCTGCCTGTGCTGCTTCCTGCCCAGGGCGTTGGGGCTCCCTTCCTGCCTCATGGTCTACTGCGTTCTTGCTTAGTCCACTCAGCTTTTCATTTTGGTTGCTGCACTTTCGTGTTCTAGATTTCCAGCTGGTTCACTTTTTTCTCCCCGAGACAGGGTCTCACTACATAGCCCAGGCTGGCCACGAGCTCTCAGCAATCTTTCTGCCTCAGCCTCCAAGCTGGGATCTTAGGCACATGCCACCACACTGGGCTCAGTTCATTCATTTTTAGGCACAGTTCCCACTCTCTCCCAAGATTCCCCTCTGTCCACTCATGGTGACCGTCTTTCCCACCAAGCCCTGTGGACACCATGGCCACCTGTGGCTCCACCTGCTAACCCCCACACCCGAGTCTTCGCTCCTGCTCTCGCGTTGGTTTTTGTTTACCTGCTTCCTTGATGGGGAGCCACAGTTCAGTTTCGTGCCTCATAACAAGTCTGGTGATTTTTATTCAATTGTGAACATTGCCGAAACAATGCAGGGGGGCTAGATTATGTTCCCCCCAAGAGATCTGAGTTTTGTCTAACTGTCTGGTCTTAACATGCTTGGTCTAACTGTTTATTAAGGTGACTTGCTCTGATCTTCCTGTCATGGAGTGTCACCCCCATCCCGACACGCAGCACCCCTTCGCCAGGATCCTTCTGAGTCCCCTGCACCCATGGCCCCAGTGCTCTCCCAGCCTGGCCTCCCTCTTCTGCTTTCAGCCCGACTCCCAAGGAAGCTTTCTCAGTAAGTCTGCACGGGGTAGCAGCAGGCAGGGGCGAGTTGCCATGGTAACCAGCCATTTCTGTCAAACAGCTGGAATCCACACTGATGATTGAGAGAACAATGCTCCACTCAGGTTATTACAGCACCAGCCACAGGCAGAGGTCGAAACAAAGGCACTGACTAGGTGGCTTTTCCAATGTGGCCCACTGCAGACTCGCTGGTGTCCCCGGTGAGTGCAGGGGCCCCTTAGTTCTGCTCCTGCAGGCGCCTGTGTCACTGTGCTAAGCAGCCAGCACCAGGCCCACAGTGCTCCCCAGGAACCCCTCCCTGGTTCCCCGGTCAGCTCTGCTGCTTCCACGGGGAAGAGATCCCTGAGGACGGATCCTGGAGACTCACAGGACACAAGGCAGGGGCTTGTGAGCTGGTGAACTGCAATTGGCAGAGTCTGGTAGGGATCAGAAGTTGTTTTCTGCATCAGAACTGTGGTCCTGGATCACACCAGACCGGAAGTCCCTTTCAGACTAGTCCTTATCTCTGGGCTACTCTGTGGCTAACTTGGAAACTGGCTAGTCTGAGGGACATGGTACACTGAGTTGGCCAGGGGTGTCGGCACCCTGGGGATTGAGCGAGCAGGTCCTTGCTCTTGCCTGGACTCTGCCTTTGAGCCCTGAATATAGAGAAACCAGCAGGCAGCCAAGGCTCACCTGGTCCAAATCCCCTTGGCTGTCATGGGTGGGAAAGTGAAGGCCAGGGCCAGTCGCACTGTGATCGGGGCTGCGGGAAGGGTCAGCACCCAGTGCTTGGCTCCTCGCCTTCGCTTGTGTCCCCCAGCCTCTTGATGGGGACCAGCTGTCCCATTGTTCCTTGCGGGTTACCTCCCTGTGCCCCTGGAATTTTTTCTCCACTGGAGAGCTTATAGAACCACGCAGGTGGGGGTGCTGCCTGCTTTTCTCGGCTTGCTGGGGTTTTAGTGCAGAACTCTTGAGGTGATGAGGATGAGTTTGACCTCCATGGTATGAGCTGAAAGGTTGGTGTACACCAGGCTCGGTGACCCTGGGTGACCCATGTCCACCAGCCTGCAGGTAAGAGAGGCTGCAACTCCCTGCTCCCTTTCTTCCCACCCACAGCTCCTCAGGCCCTTCCTACAGTCACCCTGGAAAGGCTCCCTGGCACCCGGAACCTTGGAGGGCGTCATGGAGGGTGCCCAGTGGGCAGACACGCACCTTTGCATACGCGGTGGTCCTGATGAACCACTGCCTCAGGAACCTCTGCTCCACCTTCGCGCCCGAGCGCCAGGAGTGGCCGAGTTCATCCACTTGCTCATTGGCAAGCACAGTCTTGTCCACCGGGTCCCAGTTGACCAAGGCCTGTGGGGACACGAGAGACCAACAATGCGGCCTGCGCAAAGTCCTCAGAGGCCTGGGGACGGTGCAGCCAGGGGACCTGCAGCTGGGCAGGTGTCCCGCACAGTGTTGGTACCTTCTTCAGCAACAGTATGAACTTTAGGATTCAAAACTTAGTAAATAGGGAAAAAGAAGAAAAAATGACACCCACTTAGAGTCTAGTACAAAGGGACATCATCATTCCACACAATGGCTGACCTGGCTGAGCGGTCACCGTGGGTCAGGCTCTCATAGTGCCTGCCTGTCTCCACATGTGGGGAGGATGTGAGGGAGAGAAACAAGAGGACCACCAGAGGCCCCTGTCCCCAAGGTCCAGGCCAGGCAGGAATTCAGTCTCTAGAAACTAGGTTGTTTTCAAACATTTCCATTTAATGCTGGGCATGGTGGTGCACACCTATAATCCCAGCATTCAGGAGGCTGAGGCAGGAGAATCATTGCAAATTTAAGACCAGCCTGGGCTACAAAGTGAGCTTGAGGCCAGCCTGAACTGCATAGTGAGACCTTCTCAAAAAGATGAAAAACAAAACAAACAAAACCCAAACAAACAAACTTCCACTTAAATTTTGGGGTAATACAAAGTGGGCAAATCTTAAGTGTGTCGCTGCTCCCATAGAAGATTCCCAGCACCCCAGAAAATGGGTCCAAAATCCCATCCATCAACACGGCCACATCCCCCAGAAGAACTTTGCATTTAGTCTCCACGGATTCACCTTTCTCTCCCTGATAGGCCTCAGGCCCCACTGTGAGGGAGACTCGCTGCAGAGCCCTGGGTGGCTCCTTTCTGTTTCCGGTAAGTCCCTCTGCCATCGTGCTCACCCCTTTAGGGCATGCAGGCACCCCTGGGGACAGAGAAGGCACTGAGTGCAGATGTGCTGGGTATTAAAATGTCCCAACCCAACACACGTTTCTAAAACTGGGATGACCTGGCATGCGTGAGGCCCTGAGTTCAGTTCCTAGCACAGCCACTCTGCCCTCCATGGCTCCAGGAAGCCACGGTGCTAACTGCTGCCCTCAGGAGCCGTCTACCTTTCCACTCGTTACCCGGGCCCTGCCTGCAGGCTGGGTCTGACCGATGCCCTGGGCTACCACAGCTCCAGTCCTGCCCAGTCCTGGGTCCAAGCCTGTGCCCCACATCACCCCTGAGCCCACAGCCCCTGCGGCCAGCACCAGGGGCTCCCAGCCCTTCTGGGTTCCCTGACCTCGGCACCCACAGCCCCTTCCTCAGTTTCTTCAGTGACTCCGAGTGGGTCACTGTGTGAATATTTATGGCTGTAGATATTTGGCTTGCTGAGGACAAGTGCAGGGGCAGCACTGGTAGAACCCGTCTCCCAGGGCGTAGTGGTGAAGAAAATACTGTGGTTATCTGCAGTAGTTACTAAAATACTCCTCTACTTTCAGCAAGTGCTGTGCATTAGTTCTTCTGGTGTTCACTAGTATAACTAAGCAGCCCAGGCACACTTCCGTTCTGGTATGCTATCTTGACACTGTACCTGCAAACCTCTTAAGGACCACTCAGCAAGGCCGCACAGCATTTCTGCCCCTTCTGCCCTTGCTGTAGCCATCACTACCCTGTCTTCCATTTAATAGCTACTGTTACAGTTTGCATCTAGATGTCCCTTGAAGTCTAATTCAGTCATAGGTGGGGCTCTCTGGAGGTGGCTGGATCTAGAGTGTGATGCTGGGGTACCCACCCTTAGGGCAGGTAGCACTCATACTCAGGGTGGGCCTCCCCGTTTACCACACCCAGAACTATGCCAAACCAATCAGGGGAGTGATTAAGTAATCACACACCCTTAACCCCAGCGTGTCCATTTCCCAGGAGGCCACTCCGCACAGGCTTGGGGTACCGGGAGGGGGTGTTTGTTTCGTTTTGCTCAGTGCTGGGAGTCGCAACCCGGGGCCTTGAGCGTGCTAAGCATGCACTCTGCCCTGAGCTGCACCCTCAGCCTGCTAACTGCTCCCAGTTTTCCCGCGAGCCCCACAAGGCAGCTGTTCCTGCCTTGGGCTGCAGGCACAAAGCCAGGTTTCCCGGAGGTTCTGTTACCAGCTGGTCCGTTGCAACAGGAGCAGGGCGAAGGTCCCAGAGGCCCCTGCATCTCCTGTGCTCTGTCCTTGAGCTCATTACAGGCACAGGGCACTGTCATGTTCTGGGAACACAAGGGTGACAGAATGCCAGACCCTAGAGGCTGTAGACTGAGGCAGGCTGCAGGTACTTTCTGCGTCTGCTGCTACAGATTTCATGGACTCAAAGGGGAGCTGGCTTTCACAGTTGTCGTGCAAACTGGGTTCTTTCTTCTTTATGTTAATAAGGATGCACTCTAAGCAGATGGAGAAGTACACAGTGCTTTAAAAGTGAGCTAAGGTTAACTTACCTCCTTTTGATAGGCCAGTCCGGCTTCATAGAGTTTAATGAAGAGGTACTGAGTCCATCTGTAGTAATCTGGCAAACACGTAGTGATTTCCTGCGGAGAAGGGACAGCATCAGGCACAGGTCACTGAGCACACTCCGCGGTGTCAGTGCCAGCCTCACCATGTGGTTCTGGAAGGGAGCCAGGCCTCGGGCACCTCACCAGTCTACAGCACGTTCCACAATTCACAAAAGGAGGGGAGCAGCCCTTCATTTTGGGGGTGAGCCATTCCCCAGGTCCTCCCTCCCATCCCAGGGCACATCTAGTGATAAGAGCCCCAACTTCAAGTTCTGTGCCTGAAACACACGTGCGCCCAGAGGGTAGCTCACTCAGAAAACAGTCAGAAAGCACGAGAGGGACATTCGCGCTACACAATCCCCACTTCAATGCACGCTGTTTCCGTGAAGCAGGCCGGGGCCCCTGCGGACGGGCTCCTCTGTATCAAATAGCAAATGCAGGGAGAAGCCACCCGGGCTGGGTGGCCAAGGCTGGGTCAAAGGTTTCCAATCTCACTTTCTGTCCTCATACCACAGTTGCTATAGAATTTTTAGAAACAAGCCTTTGTTTTTCCAGAGCAGGGGACCAAGCCCCGGGCCTCATGCAGACTAAGAAGGAGGCACACAGCCCTCGTGCTACACCTCGGCCCCTACAACCCCGTCCTCATGAACCAACTGACAGTTCGTCGTCAGTATTTAATTAAGCACAAGAACCTCGATGCCACCACGTTATTCCCTAGTGCCCCTTAATGTCAGGAGCTGGTGATGGATGCAGAGGAAGGGCTGGGGTGCGGCGGAGGGGTGGACAGCTTGCCTGGCACTCAGGAGGTCTCAGGTTTGAAGCCCAGCACTGCAAAACTACACCAAACTAAACAGAAAAGACATGGGTAAAGGGAGGAGATGTTCCCACTGCTTCCACTGGCAGTAGGTATTTGCTAAAAGGTACACATCTATCAAAAGTGCACTCAACTAATTTTTTTTTTCTCATTTTTCTTAAAATAGAAAATGAACGCCAGGTATGGTGGTATATGCTGGTGATCTTGGGAGGCTGAGGCGGGAGGATCGTCATGAGTTTGAGGCCAGCCTGGGTTAAATAAGGGAGTTCAAAGCCAGTTTGGGCTGCATAGTCAGTGCCTGTCTCAAGAAAAAAGAGAAAGAAAGAGAGAGAGAGAGAGAGAGAGAGAGAGAGAGAGAGAGAGAGAGAAAAGAGAAGAGAAGAGAAGAGAAGAGAAGAGAAGAGAAGAGAAGAGAAGAGAAGAGAAGAGAAGCGTTTCAAATCCAGGATCCAGGACAAGTGTCATAGAAAACAAGCAAGGGGCAGGTCAGCTCCGGGCAGCCTAACGGGCTGTGCTTCTTATCTAAGAGCGCTCGGCCCTTTTTAGTTTTTTTTTTTTTGGTGCATCAGGATGGAACTCACAACCTCACGTTTACAGAGTGGGGCCTTAGCCAACTCAGCTAAACCCCGGAGCTAAAAGGACAGGGCAAGTACTTTGCAGTCTTTTTTTTTTTTCCCTTGGCCCTTTTAAAAATGCCGTTTAGTAAAAACAGCACTACTGGAAAACAAACTTTTAAGTGTAAATAACTCAGCTCAGGTCTGGCTCCCCTCCCACTGAGGGCAGAGAACGAGCATCCACCTGGGGCCAGGCCTCGCAGGCCAGCACTGGGGCCTGAGCCACACACGCCCACGCGAGCTCCCAGCTCCAGCTCCCGCGCAGCTCCCGGGGCATCTGGCACCGAGCACGCCTGCAGCTCCGGACCACAGCAGCGCACAGCAGGCCCTGGCCCCGATCCCCAAGCTCAACCTGCGGCCATGGTCCCCAGTGGACACCGTCAACTGCCTAGGTAAGTGATTTAAAAATCTATTTTTAATAAAAGCCAGGATAGCGACAGGGCTGGAGAGTGAGGGGTGGGGTGGGGTGTGGGGAAGCATCCCCAGACCTTGTTACCGGGGCTGTATCTTTTTTCAAACTTAACTAAGACATTTAAAGAAATATATAGAGCAAATATGAGGAAACAGTGACAACTATTAACCCTCGGGGGTGAGGTCACCAGCCTCCTTATTTTTCTGTATCTTTGAGTTGCTTGTAATAAAACAGTGGAATCAGCCAGGAATGGTGGCGCATGCTTACGCTCAGCACCGCGGCAGGCTCTGGTGGGGAGAACTCAAATTTGAACCCAGCTTGGGCAACTCAGGGAGACTCTGTCCCAAAATTTTCTTGCTGGGGAGATAGGCCAGGGTTAAGGGCTTGGGTTTAATCCCTAGTACCATCAAAAGAAATCATACGTATTTTTCATGAATATATACAAATAGCTCATACTGAATACACATGTATTTTCTAAGCTCCTGAATCTGCTGCCAAGGACTGAGTAAAAGTTATACAGCAATGAAACAGCATTATCGTCACCTAAGTCTATGGTTCTGTTCTGTTTTTATTTTTATCTTTTTAAATTAATTAATTAATTATTTTGGTACCAGGTCAAACTCACAACCCCTTTGCCAGGCAGGACTTATGCCATTGAGCTAAACCCTCGGCCCCTTGTTTTTATTTTTGAGACAAGAGTCTCACTCTGGCTGGCCTCGAACTCACCACGGAACTCACAGCAATCCTCTTGCCTCAGTATGTGCCACCATGCCCGGCTAGGTTTGCAGTTTTGAAAGTTGGTTTTCTATAGCATAGAACAGAGGACTGGCGGGGAAAAGCCTTCAGTGAACACATCAGCCTATCTCGGCCTGCCTAGGACGGACAGCGCCACACCTTGGGGCCAGCTCTCAGGACAGCAAGAGGCAGGGACCTCAGGCCGTTCCCATCTTGGAAATGGGCCAGACTCATTGCCTGGTCTGGGGGCCCAGGAATGCCCAGCCACACAGGCCGCTGGAGTAAATGCCAGTAAAGCTCACAAAGAGCCCAGCATTGCCGGAACCTTCTGGAACCTTCCCTGATTTGTTCATTCAAATACAACCCAGACAGACAAAACTGGTTATTTCTAGTCCTCTAATGCTTTGTCTTGGTCAAAATCATCAAAACCGTCTTGTGAAATTAAGCTGCTTACAAGCTTTTTTAAACATTGGCCAGAAATCAAAGTCCTCTTTTCCTATTTTCCCTGGGACCTGCTTACTCAGAACCCAGATGCACACAGACATGTTTGCAGTCCTTCTTCCCGTTCTGTAGAGCAGTGGTTCTCAGTCCGGAAGATTCCACCCCCTGGGGAAAGTATCAGTGACTGGGAAATCTGCATCTGCCATAGCTGCTTCCAAATTTGTGTGCATGTTACTGGCACCTAATAAAGGGCCTAGATGCTGCAAAAGAAAACCTGTAATGCACAAGACGACACTCAGAACAGACAGTTACTCAGCCCCAGATGTTACTAGTGCCAAGGTGGGGGAGCTTGATCTAAGGTTTTAAATGATTGCAGCTTGAGTCTGAAAACATAGGCAGATTAGAGATTAACTGGGCAACTCTCTGAAAAAGTTATAAAGTAGATCAAATTTCAGCAGGGGAAAGTAGAGATACAAGGTAACTTGGCACACTTCTCCATCAGATGGGGCCCAACCTCTATGTATAGGACCTGCAAGGCACCTGGGAGCACTGCACTGTTGTTTCAGGTTAGGCCTCATGCGTCCTCCAAATTCTCGTGTGTGCAGAAGGTGCCTGGATTGTGAGGTGCTATGCTCATCAGCAGACCGTTCATTGGGGAGTGTGGAAGCTGAAAGTGCTGTTAGGAGGGGTGTCCTGTTTGGAATGGTGGTTGCTGGAAGTGTGACCTGGAAGGGTTTCTCTCCCTCCGCAACTCCTCCCTTCATCCTCTGCTTCCTGGCCGCCATTGTGTGAGCTGCTCTCCTCCATGATTCCCTTCCTGCCTTGGGGTGCCTTGGACCATGGACTGAACCCTCTAAAATCCATAAGCCAAAATAAACTTTTCTTCCTTTGATTTTTGGGTGTTGGGTATTGTCTCAGCAGCAGGAAAGGAACTAAAGTAACCATTACCCCTTCCAGAACCTCGGAGGCCAGGCAGAGGATAGAGAGGTCAGGTACCACTGAGAAGCCCTGTCTCTCATGCACAGTGCTGCTCACTGGGAATGAGTGATTTATTTTACCATCTAAATGTTCAGTCATTAATATACTGCCAAGAGTAGTCTAGCTTAGAAAATCTCACATGGGTTAACTTTCTATTTTGAAGCTGGAGAAGCATACAAAACAACATAACACAACACAACACTGGTTTATCCCTTCCATGAAAAGCTGTTGAACAAGTAACTGTTTAGAGATCACCCACTGGAGTCTGGACTAGTGTTGCTGCACTTGCCAGGGTGAGCCCTGTGTATGGGTTGGGGCTCCCTGGCTCCCTCATCTGCCCACACAGCATGGGGTAGTACTAACCTGGTAAGACCTCTTGCTGAGACCACCAGAAAAGACAGAGGCCTGTGTTTCAGAATCTTCCCATTCTTGGACATTTTCTCTGCTTTCCAATGAGTCCATAGTTTTTAATACAAAAAGTCAGGTAATTCAAACTTATAGTCTAGAAGCAACCACACTTCAGCCACGCTCCACATAGATCTACGTCAAAGTGTCAAATTTTATATCCTCCCGAGCTCTGGAACGCACAGTCCAGCTGCCCAGATAACAATTTATGGGCCTGGAATCTCAACTAGAATGATTCTTCTGTGCTGCAATTTTATATCCTAGGATACCTGGGTCTGGCATAAACATATTTTGCACAGCTAGAGGCTAACATGGGGCCCAGTGCAGGAAGCGAGCTCCCTCAGAGCACAGGGCCGCTCGAGGTGCCCTCACCGGACCCTGCCACCACCTCTTGATGCCCTGCACACTTTAAAAGCCAAGCTACCCAGCCAGCTAGTAGCTCCTGTGGCATGGCAATTTGCCAGTGACAAAGTGCAAGAGGGTGGGCCAGAACCACCTTAGCACTGATGTCAAATGACATCTGCTCAGCGAGGAAGGCTCACTGGGCCAGCCCTGTCCAGGAAGTCCCGAGGACTCTGAAGAATGTGCTTTGGAGCCATGCTGCAATTCTCTACTTAGAAACATAAAGCACGCCCATCTCAGAGGGGTGTGGTAAGGATGGAAACAGTCGTGTGTGTGAAGCACAGGCTAGGAGTGTAGGAGGGACCGGGTGCTCTATTCCCTCTTGACACAATCAAGAGTGACAGCCAGGGCGAGGCCGCCTCATCACCATGCCTCTCAAAGGGTGGGCGCCTGGGGTGAGGGTGGGGACAGCAGAGCTGGGTACAAACAGCCCACTGTCACCTTCCCAGTGTCAGCCTCTCGCTAAGGAGAGCTGGCATTCACGAGACAAAGACCAGAACACACACCCAGCCGGGCAAACCTGGCAGGCTGCTCTGGGCAGCTCTGGTGCAATCCGCGGTCGCCCCCGCCACACCCCTCCCGCTCTGTGGGGCTCAGCTGGGTCTTTGCTCCTCGTCCAAATCCATCTGTATCAGTCATGTCCTGACCTCAAAACAGCTAAAGCTTATGTGAAGTCCTCAAGCATTACCTTGAGGTCACAACCTCCCCACGTTTAGTGGTATCAGGGATTTAACAAAACAAACACAGCCCTGAAGTGTCCCAAGAGTCTGTCACCGCTGGCCCTGTGCTCTGCAAAGTGAGCACAGTGAGAAGGCTGAGCAGCCACCGCAGGCATGCAGGGGCACCGGGCACTGTGCTACTACAGGCTCTTGGCTCCTCCCAGTAGGTGCGCCCCCCACAGGTTCTTTTACTTCCTACTTCAGTCCTCTCTCTACTTTCAGAAAAGAAACATAAGAAAACAGTAAGGAGTAAATGCTTTATGCCCAGCTTCGCAGGCACCATACGTAAGCTTTCTTAGGCAGCTCTCTGTGCTTGGTGACCTGCTGTTGAGAAGGCCAGTCCTTGAGAGCGCGTTTTGCCTCCTTCTGGGAGGCCAAAGTGCAGAAAATTCCCCCAGGCTGCCCTGGCCCCACTGTGGGCGCCTGTGGGAGGAAGTGGGAAGCTGTCTTGTTCCTCCTGTAGATGCTCCCACGTCACTCAGGCAGCCAGGAGCGCAGTGCAGGCAGGGAGCGCCACACAGCCCTGCACCAGCCCTTCCTGTCTGTGAGTTCTCAATCTCCCTCTCTCTGAAGCTGCTCTATGGAGAGGACCACGCGGCCGGCCACCGACTAGCAAGGAACCAACCCTCCGTCCAGCAGCTGCATACCACAGACGCCAGCTCAGGAGGATCCCACGCAGGTCAGGGCTTTACACAGATCTGGCCTTGAGGCAGCCACCTCGGGAAGGTGACGGGAAAGTGGCTCTGAGCAGGATCTAAAATGAGCCAATTGGCTTTCTATGTTTATCTGAGCCTGTCCCAGGCCTCAGCCACTTGTCTGGAGCTGGGCAGTGGATTCATAGTAAGTGAACCTCTCTGAATCCCTGGTCCTGGCTGAGGCCTGCAGTGGCCAGTGATGGCAGTGAAGTCTCAAAGGACAAGATAAGGCCACAACTGAGGACACTTGACTCCAACCCCAATTAACTAGAGAGACTGCAGCTGCAGGCATCTCACTCCTGCTTCTCAGTCCTGCCAGAAATGTCAGCCGGGAGCTAAGCCAGTTCTCCTAAATGAGCATGATACACTACCTGGAGTAGTCTTTGAACTGACCCCCAAGGTCCTGCTCAGTTCCCGCATTTTCCCATGTCTTCTCCTTCCGTTTGAAAACCTAATAAATATGGGCCACCCAGAGAAGTGCTTTGTCTCAGCCTCCAGAGTCTTGAATTCTGCTAGAGCCCAAAAATCACACCACTTGTCTCATCTATTTAAGCCTCTGCCGTCCACTTGTTTGGGAGGCTGTGGGCCTGATCAGTCCGAGACAGGAAGGGCTCTGCGCCAGACGACCTGGGAGCCACAGTGGATTCCTGTTGCTCAGAGACCATAAGACAGTGTGCTGGGTGTGCTAAGCTACTCAATTTTGCTTCACAGCAATTGATACCTGATACATTAGTACGAGGGGCCCCAAAGTGGCCCAAATCCTGAGGGTTTAGGGAACAAGTGGAGCAGAATCACTCCCTGCCCAGCAGGACACAGGTCAGGACAGGGGACTCAGAGCTACTGCTCCTGGCCCACCCCCTCCTCCACTCGGGTTGGACACAGACTGCTCAGCCGCATTGTTTATAGTGCCGTGGTTTTGGGCCCCTCTCAAACAGGCCGTGGGTGCTCCAGGCGAGTAGTACACGGAGCACAGGGCCTGAGCAGGGCTCACCTTCCCCATCCATAAAGGAATTGCTGGACCGCTGTAGGAGCAAGGGTCGGCCTGCCTTCCCCACACCTCAGCCCCTGCAGGAGCACAGCAGCTGTGCAGTAAATCTGCTGCAAAATGAAAAGTCCGTGAACTCAGGTGGTCATGAGTCTGTAGCCAAAAAGCAAATGGAAGGCTTGAGACAATTCCTGCTCATTTGTTTAAAGGTAACAAGCTTTCTGGAAACAGGAGTCCGCCATTGTCTGTCCTATGTGAAAGGCTGTCAAATGTAGGTTCCTGCAGGAAGGGCTGCCCCATGCCCTGCAGGGCTGGGACAGCTGAGGGCACCGTCTCCAAGCCCACAGGCACTCGAAGAGGAAGCCCCTTTACTGTCAGCCACTTCTACCCAACTTGACTCCCAGGAGCTCTTGGTCGAGATGGGCTCCCCGGGGCCCTGCTGTGTGATGGCTTCGCCTTCTCCTCCATTTGTCCTCACTGAGGAGACACTGGCAGGTGCATGCAGCTTATGCTGAGGAAGGGGACCGACGGTGGGATTCCCTGCCTGCTCACGGCTCCAGGGTTGTCACCATTCGTTCCCAAGGACACCAGCTGGGTCCAGCTGTACCCTGACCCTGAACCCTGCACCCTGAGCCTTTGGGCTGGGGACACGAGGATGACCTCTCCTCCAGGATGGAGATGGCTGAGGCTGGCTGGGCCACTCTTAGCAGAGTCCCTAAGCATCACCGCTGCCCGTCCCTTCCTTCTGTTTGTCCCTGTGGGAAAGGAGAGCGACCCCCAGCGCAGCCCTCCTTGACACCCCCTGGTCCTTCCTCAGCTGCCCTGCTCTGTTCTGCTCTGCCCAGGGCCCCTTGCTGGGCAACTGCCACACTTAGCATCTTCTGTCAGCACCTGTTATCCTCCCCTCACAGAATTCAGGGGACAACAAGCACCCGCCTGGCAAGTGTGAGTTCATGAGTTCGATCCCTGGTACAAAAAAAAAAAAAAAAAGAATTGAGGAGACAGTTGTTAAGGGTTGGGGGCAATTAATTCATCTTGTCTAAGAATTCGTTTTTCTACAATTATGTTACTTTAACTCAGGACTAAGTTTACACTGAAAATGAGCTTGCTTTGTTTTGTTTTGTTTGAGACAGGGTCTCATTATGTAGTCTGGGCTGGCCTCGAACTCACAGCAATCCTCCCGCCTCAGCCTCCTGTGTGGTGGGGTTATAGGCCAGCATTGGGTGTGCTACCACACCCGGCCTGAAAATGAGCATTTAAAGAAAACCAACAATGACAAACGTTAGACACTGCACTTTTACAGAGCAGTTATTCTTAAAGGTCTTGCTTTTCAAATCTACAGTTATAAGATAGAATCCAAGTAATTTTAAAAGTTATAAGATAGAATCCAAGTAATTTTAAGTTCATGTTCTATGTGTTCTCGAAACTAACTCAGAGAACGAGTGATACGGGCAGGGGAATCACAGTCTGTGTAGTTTTACAGACCGCTCCTGCTGGCGCGTGCCTGCAGTGGGTTCCACACCCGTGATCTTAGCACCTCTGAGGCCAAGGCACAAGGGTCTGGAGTTCGAGGGCAGCCTGGAATACACAGTGAACTGGAGCAAACAGAAAGAGACACTTTCTTACTAAAAACAGCTGGATCAGTGAGCCCCTATTTATTTAATTATTTGGAGACAAGGTCTTGCCAGGTAGTTCAGACTGATCTTAAACTCACTATGTAGCCCAAGCTGGCCTCTTCAAGTCACAGCAATTCTCCTGCCTCAGCCTCCTGAGTACTGGGATCACAGGCATGGGCCAGTACGCCTGGCCTCTACTACTTTCTTGACCAGTGTTTTTTGAGTTCGTCATTTCTGTGGTAACCTGAAAGTTTTCCCTACTAAATACTACACGAGATTCTACACATTATCCATAATCAGACAAGAGCGACAATTTGCTTGATTTCTTGGTAACTGTTCTTTGCCAGCTGACAAGAATTTCAGTGAGGCGGTCTAACAATAGACAACTTTTCTAACCAGGCACCTGGGCACAAAGAACCCTGTTAAACTATAGATGATATTAACTGGTGCGAGTTGCAATTTGTTATCGGTCTAGTTGAACAGACGCCATTATTCCAGCTGCCAGTGCCACACAACGCTCCATTTCTAGAAGGAATAAACAAGAATGCGACTTGTGCATTCTTGAAAATCCCAGGGCTGTCAGGGCAGACTCCTGTGTAAGACGTCTGCGTGATGCCACTCTGCAGGTTTCCCAAGTCACATCACAGCTATTTGTCAGACACTGGACACAGGGGAGGAGGAAAGACCAGCTCTCCATCCAGCCCCTCGAGTGCAAGCGCTGACGGCAGCACCCTATGCGAGGCGCTCAGCTGTCTGCCAGCACCATTCATCAAGCAGCAGCCTGCCAGGACGCGAGCGGCGTCGAGTATGACAGGCTGGGACATAAAACCGTGGCCTTTGCGGAGTTACAGGGATCATTCTGAAAGGAGATTTGGTAAAGCTGTACACACCATCTTCTGCCACTGGGAAAGTGGAGAAGATTACAGCCCTAAGGTGTTAGTTGTACTTAGTGAACACACACACACATACACACAGTGGTCAAAAAACATGGTGAATGTTCACATTATAGTAAAAGATACATTTCTGTGCTTTCCCTTGCTTTGAACACCAGTCATATCATTCCTGCCACTTCCTGGAGCAGCTCTGGAGGTCCTCTTTCACCAGGGTCTATCATCAGAAATACAGTGACTGCTGCTGCCAAGTGCCATTCAAGGGAAAGGCAGCTTGTAAAAACATGACACTGGGTCCTCAGCCACCTCATGCACCGGATCTGGCACCGTGTGACCTCTGGCTCTTCTCCAAAGTCAAAATGACCAGGAAAGGTCAACCTTTTGAATCAATTCAGGACATCAAGGCAGCCAGGACAGCATAACAAAAAACCCTTATGAAAGAAGACTCCAGAGCTGCTGAAGAAAGCAGCAGGACGGATTGGATAAACGTGTTGGAGGTGGGGGGGTGCTGGTATTTTGAGGGGAGCTCATGGCAATGTATCTCTTACTGCAACACATTTTTATAATTTGCATATTCATTGTAGATTTTGATCATAATGCACATCTGTATGTATGTACTTAGGATACAGATGCGTAAACATCTACACAGACACACACATATACAAAAACGTCAGAATCTAAACACGGAGAAGAGAAGGCAGGTAGTTAGGGATCTCAGCCTCTGAGCAACAACAGTGACAAGCTCTGTGGATCCTTTTCACACCCCACAAGTCCCAGAATTACAGCAAATGAAGTTATTGACCCAGAAACACCAAAGAGGAAAAAGAAAGACAGAAACAGTCAACTGACCTGCTCTCTGTAGGTAAAGCACCGGGAGAGATAAGGCCTGGCAAGGCGGAAAATTTTCAGACAACAACCACCATATTCCACATCATACAGAAAATCCTGCGGCTCCAGGAGGGCGACCCCAGAGACCAAGTGGAGAGCTGGGACCTCTATCCCCCAAGCATGAATGAACAAGCTCTGTCCCCTCTGTGCATATTTAGTGGAGACCACAGGGGGCCAGGGTGTCCACCTCCGACCAGACAGGATGACATGGTCCCCCATTCTCTAGAGGGAGTGTCCCAGGAGGTCGCAAGGACATTCAGAAATTCTAACCCTGCTCAGTGGTAACAAGGCCACCCTATCACAGTGCCAGTGAGGTCCAGACATGGACATAGTGAGGTGGCCCTTCTACTTCCAGGCAGGATGGCACAGGAGGAGCCCCGTGGGGTGCTGTGCATCCGTCCCTGAGCAGCAGTGACAGGACCCCACTCCACTCCAACATCAGGGCCCGACACACAGAGCTCCTGGCCTTGTGTGTCACCCAGAAGGAACGAGGCAGCGGCCTGTTTCACCACTGGAGCCTCAAGGGAGGCCTGCAAATGTGTTTTAAATCAGATGCACACTCTTAAAAGAATACTCGAAATACCCCTGCTTCAGTCAAAAATCATTATTCCAAGAACCAGGAGGATCTGACTGAATGAATAAAAATAATCAGCACCATCATCGTGATGACCCGAATGCCAAAATTACCTGACAAGGATTTCAGAGCAGACACCATCGAATGCTTCCGTGAGCACTTTAAACACACCTGGATCAAGGGAGAAAATAGGAAGTCTCGGCAAAGAAATGAAGTTATAAAGAAGTGAATGAAAACTGCAGAACCAAAACCAAAAGCCAAAACACTCGGCACAGAATGCCACGGATGGGCTACAGTTTGGGTGAGGAATGTCCCCAAAGGCCCTTGTATTAAGGGCTCCCTGGCCAGGGTGGCTCCAGTGGGAGTTCGCGGGATCTGTAAGAGACGGGGCCTTAAAGCAGCTCTTCTGGGTCACTGGGGCACTGGAATTGCAAAACCCTGGCCCTTTCTTCTTCCTCTTTCTCACTTTTACCACTGTGTGCGGCCTCACCACTATCCCCAACCCAACAGGGCAACTGACCGTGGATGGACCCCACCCCCACCCCGCTTTGAGCCAAAAGAAACCTCCTGTCTTCGTAAATTGACTGTCTGCATTTGTTACAGTTACAGAGAGCTGCCTGACAGATAGGAAGCTGCTATGGAAACAGAAAGGCGGGAGAGAGTCGGGGATCCTGCAGGCAGATCAACAGGACTTACCCAATCTGAACGCCCCAGAGAAAACACAGAAAAGACAAACAGAACCTTGGGGACCTGTGGGAACACAGTGCATATGGCTGGAGTCTCCCACGGTGAGGACACAAAGAGTGGAGCTGAGAAAGTACCCAAAGCAATAAGGGACAAGGTTCAGATGCGGCAAAACAAAGCCAACCCAGAAACCTGCAGGTTTGAGACATGCACCCCAAACAAAATCAACTCAAAGAAATCTACTCCCAAACACATCATAATCAAACTGTCAAAGATTAAAGACAAAGGAAAAAACCTGAAAGCAGCCAAGAGAAAAAGTGCATTTCCCTGTAGGCAGAAAACAGTTCAAACGACAGCAGATTTGTCACCTGGATCATGAAGGCCAGAGAGCAGGGACGTGACACTTCTCAAGTGCCAGATGAAAAGAAGGTGACCCGGAATTCC
The DNA here is from genome assembly GCA_004027455.1 of Hydrochoerus hydrochaeris. Taxonomy (NCBI): domain Eukaryota; kingdom Metazoa; phylum Chordata; class Mammalia; order Rodentia; family Hydrochaeridae; genus Hydrochoerus; species Hydrochoerus hydrochaeris. The sequence goes on from PVLA01001500.1 coordinate 155,600, forward strand.
ATCTCCCAAAGAAATACTCTCTGGAAAGGAAAAGGGAATCACAACAGTCTAAGATGAAGAAAAACTGAGGCTCTGTCATGGGCGGACCTCCCTGAGAAAACTGCTAGAGAGTTCTCAGCTGGGAAAAAGATGAAAGAAGGCAGCAGGGCACCAGGGGTGCAGCAGGGCACACCAGGGGCGCAGCAGGAAGGAAGACAGAGGCCGCCCGGCAAAGCCAGCAGAGCGTCTCCCTCCGAAGTGTCCCTGCTATGTCGGACAGCTAAAGAAAAGCGCTAACGCTGACGGAGGGTATTCTCCTTTTATATTCGAAACAATTATATTACAAGTGGGGGGATTAAGTAAGGTGTTTAAAGGGATGTAGTTTCTATACTTCCTTTCCACAAGTACAGTGACCATTTCTGTAGACGTTGACACAGTAAATATGTTATAACTAAGCCACCGCCAAAAAACTACATGACAAATAAGAACCTTATATAGATAAATTAGAAGGAAACTCTTTTTTAAAAGCTCAAGTAACTCAAAGACAGAAAAAGAAAACAGAGAAACAAATAAATGGAAGAGAATCCCAGAAAATAAATTAATTAAAATGATAGATTTGATTCTTAATATAGCAATAACCACACTAAACAGAAATGGTCTACAAGTACCAATTAAAAGACTTGAGATTGGCAGAATGCATTTAAAAAGGGATCCAACTATATTCTGTTTATGAAAAATGCACTTTATCTATAATGACTCAGGTAGGTTGAATGAGAGGATGAAGAAAGATAAGCCATACAAAAAGTAGTTGTAAGGAAGGACGCATGCCTGTACTAATGTGAACTAGATTCAGGGCAGTGGCTAAACTGACATACTATAGAGTAAGCTTCATGTGAATTTCAAAGTAAAATACTTCATGTATAGTTTGGGGTAAAAAAGTTTTTTTGCGACAGGGTCTCACTCTGCAGTTCAGGCTAGCTTTGAACTCATGGCAACCCTTCTGCCTCAGCCTCCCGAGGACTGAGATTACAGGCATGGGCAACCATGCCCGGTGACCACACAAAGTGTGGTATTAACACACAGTAGAGTACTACTCTCTCATAAGGAAGGGTAAACTTGAGTTGCTTGTAGGAAAATAGATGTACCTTGAGACCACAATATTTTTGGGAGAGGGCAGGGTCTCACTGTGCAGTTTGGGCTGGCATTGAACTGACTTTGAAGTCCAGATTGGTCTCAAAGTCACAATGATCCTCCTGCCTCAGCCTCCTGAGTGCTGGGATGACAGGTGTGCACTGCCAAGCCCGGTCAGTGAGAGGCCGTAATGTTAAGTAGTCAATCAGACACAAGCTGAAATATCATCACATGGTTTCTCTTACTTGAAAAACTCACATTATAAAGAGCAAAATGAAAGACAGACAGCAGGAACCAGGGAGACGGGAAAGGGACACGGCGATGCGAGGAGTGGGAAGAGGGGAGGGGAAGGGGTGAAAGAAAGACTCAGATGTAATGTGCCTGTGGAATGTGACCACTGTGTAATGCGTTAAGAATCAACTGCGTCTCAGCCACTTAGGAGACAGCAGTGCCCCAGTGGGGTTGGGACCCGCCAGTTTCACCGCTTTGCCCAGTGGCATAAAGGGCTGTACAGATGGCAGGTAAGGGGGAGAGGGCACTGCATGGCCCAGCCGCGATCGCACGGTGTGGTGTGTTCAGGAAGGAGTCCTTCCTGGCCCGAAGCAGAAAGATCTAAGGCTCCAGAGGGGTGCACTGCGCAAGGGGCCATGCAGGGAGCTGTAAAAGACGCTCTGGGGCAAGTAGGAAATTCGCATGCAGACTGGGTGTTATGTAACTTGGGCCGGTTTCCTTAGTTGCTAAATAGCATTCTGGTTAGGTAGGAGAAATGTCCTAATTCTTCAGAGAGAAATACTGAAGTACTTAGGGACAATATGTCATACACCTGCAAGTCACACTTAAATAATCCAGGGAGACAATACACACACACACACACACACACACACACACACACACTATATATATATATATATATATATATATATATATATATGAGCAGCTGAGGGCTGAGGGTTTAGCTCAGGGGCGTAAGCATCTGCCTTGCAAGCTTGAGGTCCTGAGTTCAATCCCTGGTACCAAAAAAGAATACTCCTTAAAAAAGCAGCTAGGTGTGGTAGCACACACCCATAATCCCAGCACCTTGGGAGGCTGAGACAGGAAGATCATGAATTCAACCCCAGCCTGGTATCACAGCAATTTAGCAGGACCCTATTTCAAAACTTAAAAAAAATTGTTTTAATGAGCTGAGGATGTAGCTCGGTACAAGAGCCCTGGGCTCAATCCCTGGTACCACCAAGCAAGCAAGCAAGCAACCAAGCAAGGAAATGAACATGCAAAACCCAGATGTCGGGGAAGAGGTCTGGAGGCAGAGGTGATGGTTCTGCAATAGGAACGCACTTTGTACCCTCGAACTGGACCCTTAGAAATGAAATCTGGAAGTTGTTTCTGTTATGTTTCTGCTACTATAATAAAAGTCACCTAGAAAACAGTCATAGGAGCAGCACCCACACAGGTGGTGAATTGCACTGAAAGTATGTTGACTGACTGCCAGTACTGATCTGGGGATCTGAACGGTGGTCACCTGCAGGGCGGGGCTGGGCTGAGCCAGGACGAGGGCACACGGAGCGCTGGGTGCCAGTGATGTTTTACTTCCCAATCTGGGTGTAAGCAACACCCAGTTTAAACTAATAAGCTCTACCTACAGGTTTTACTTATTTATTTTTAATTTACTTTGGGCTTTTTCAGAGTTTCACCATGTAGTTCCGGCTGGCTTTGCCTTCACCACGGAGCCGAGGCTGCCCTCGAAGCTGAGGCAATCCCGCCGCTGCTGCAGCCTCCTGGGCGCTGTGAGTGCAGGCGTGCATCTGGCTTATACCTGTATGTTTTATATCCCAGTCTATACATGTCTATTATTTCATGGTGAAAGGAAGTGAGAAAAATAAAACTTCTATTTGCAAAAACATTGCCTATTGTGCTTTTTTGAGATGGTTCTTGCTAAGTTGCCCAAGTCAGCTTTGAACTCCTGGGCTTGACTGATTCTCCTGCTTCGGCCTGCCCAGTAGCTGGGACTATAGGTACACCCCATGCCTGGCTCACTCTTTTTAAACATGTGCTTTTACCACTCAGTTATGCTCTGTATCTTATGCCTGAAATGACCGATAAGGAGCCTGTATTCTGAGTCCTACCTAATAAGGTCGGGGCACAAGAACATTCCCAAGATTCTTTTTTTCTAAACAGAAAAACAAGATGACAGCCCCATTCCATCAGGAACTCTGAGGGTGAGGCCAGGAAGCCTGTGCTTCACAAGCCCCCTTGGGAACCAGGAGGCCCAGAGTCTCAGGACAGTCACGAATAATCTCCGGTATTCTCACAGGGTAACAAACTCATCTTCCAGCCTTTTGGGCAGTCCTTCCAGCACGCTGACGGCGCTCCAAGCCATGCGTTCACAGTCGTGTGTCCTAGTGAATGGACCCGGCAGGCGGGCGAGGCAGCCCAGGAGGCTGACTCAGCCGCAGAGGTCGTGAGTTTGCTTTCTAGGGTCCCTCAAGAGTGAGCCCATCTCTCTGAGTAACGAGCTGCCTTTGCTTGGAAAGAAGCTGTGGTTCAAAGAGGGCAACAGATCACACCCACCAGGTGTCACTGCCGTCTGTCACCTGCACCCACGTCCCCAAGGTGAACCCACATTTTGCCTCCTACAAGCACTTAACCAGTCTGAGCCGGAAGCGCTAGGCCCTTAGCCAGATGTGCAGCCTGCTAGAAAAAACCTGCCTGTGCTGGCAGGGCGGCCGCAGCCCTTCTTCTCAGGGCAGAGCCCCGCGCCATCTCCGGGTGGGAGGTTGCAGCACGGACCCGGCTCTGAAGGAGGAGACAGGGTCCTGACCCCTTGGTGACCAGCTGCAGCTCTGCACCAGCTCCAACTTTCCAGGGCACAGATTCACTCTGAGTGTCAGGGGCCACATTGTTTCAGCTAAAAATGGTCCCCTTTCCCCTGCTAAGGTCCAGGCCCGACGCGAGGAAATCCTGCGTGAAAAGGCTAATTTTCAGACTGGAGGCAGAAGCAGGAATCCAGAGCAGAGACCCGCCAGACAGACTGCTACGGCTGCGGCGGCTCCAGGAGGACTTGAAAGGGGACAGGGAGAGCGGGGCATCTGAGCCTGTTCCACGTTGCCAAGGCAACCAGCTCCACTCAGCACGGGGAAGGCTGCCAGCCAGTTCTCCGGCACGCGCTTGAGAACCCAAGTTCTCTGTCTTAAGCTATTCTTCTAAAATAAAGAGCATTTAATGATGCATGTACCTTTGTATTATTCGGAGGCCTCGTTACTTCCTGTAGTTCAGTCCTTTCTATCAGACATTCAGGCCTTTGCGTAAATAAAGCGCCAAGCCCGCGAAGGCCTGGGAGCAATAATAACCACACTCTGCAACCACGCAAGTTGTGCTGCCTTTGGAAATGAACCCAGGTGGGGACGACGCGGGGAGACTGTGGACTGGGTGGATAGAGGGCGCAGCTCCTGTGCCACAGCATTCACGCGTGGGTTGGGGGGAAATGGCTGAAACAAAGCCCCGAGGAACCGTAGGCAGAGGCGCCCACAGCAGGAGAAAAATCCTTAAAACCAAGTGTGGAAGTGCGCAACGTGCTCTTCCGGGCGCCGTCCACCGTGTGATGTGCGACCCCAGAACCGAGATGGCAAGACAACAGGCAAGAAAGACAGAGCCTTTCTGTTTCAGCGGCGCACAGCGAGTGCATTACAGGTGACACGGGTGGGCTGGGAGGTGGGGTGGGTATGCCAGGAAGGATCCTGGTCACCAGAGGCCTGTCCCACACAGAGTGGGCAGGGTATGGCTGTGACGCAGCCCCGCTGCCCTGGCCGCCATCCACCTGCCACCTTTTCCCCAGTGAGGGCCGAGCACAGGAACAGCGTGTGGCCGGGTCTCGAGAGCATGCCTGGGCACCACTGTCTCAGGAGACAGAGACTGCTGTGGTCACCTCACCTCAAATGGGGCAACGCGGTCAGCTCCTGATGCTAGAAATCAGACAGGGGTGTTTAAAGTCCTGTGAAAAGGAGGGCAAATAAAAACACAAGCTCTCCACACAAAAGACTCAGAAAACAGCCAACTGGTGATGATGCCACCAAAGGAACGGAGGAGAGCTGTGGGCCTGCACCGCCGTTTACGCAGGCCGGGGCTGCTCCCGCTTGGCCTGCTCTGCCTGCTCCACGGGTGCTCAGGCTCCACTTTGAGCCCATCTCCTTGGAAGGATTTTGTCTTTTACACTTGTCTCACTAGGAAAGCAATGCCTAGGCACTGTCCCCACACAGTTCCAGGCCCGAGTCTAATGCCATCAGAACCCCCAGCCAACGCCTGGTCCACAGCCTGCTCAGGCTCCAGAGCCCGGGGCAGGAGGCAGGGACAGAAGCCACACTTGCTCCCCTGTCCCCTCTGCGTGACTCAGGAGGGAAGGTGTCCTGTCGAGAGGAGCTGGAAGGGCCAGTCCTTGTGCTAGTTCCTAAGCACCAAGTTACGCCTGGACCCGGAGTGCAGTGTGGGATCTGAATGTCCCCAAAGGCCCTGTGCCCCAGCCCCCTTGGCACTTCAGGAGGTGGGACTGGGGTGGGGTGTGTGTGTCCCAGTGTCGGAGTCCCATGCTCAGAGGGATGAAGGGAGCCCAGGCTCCCCTTCTTCCTTTCTCTCCTTCGCTCCTGGCCATGAGGCAGACCCTGTCCTGTGCACTGCCTCCCCGAGGGCAGAAAGCAGCAGGGCCAGTGAGTCACGGAGGAGAACCGGTGAAAACCTGAGCCCAGGGAAGCCTTTCTCTCCCTGTGCTGACTGTCATGGATGTTTGCTACACTTCCAGAAAGCCGACTCGCACAGTCCACCCCTTCTCAGAAGACTGCGATTGTTCTAGAAAGCCCCTCCCCCACTGCAGGGAGGCATTTATTCCCTCTTTACTCTTCCCTTAGCAAATGCTCTCAGCTAGTCATGTTCAGCTTTCAGTTTGTTCCTTTCCTTCTCCTCAAAGTGCTACAGGCTGCTTTGTGACTTTTATGAAAAAGTGAAGCCAGAGCTGGGCGTAGTGGTGTACACCCGTAGTTCCAGCATTCAGGAGGCTGAGGCAGGTAGATTACCACAAATTCAAAGCCAGCCCGAGACCCTGTCTCAAACCCCCACCCAAGCAAAAAAAGAAAGAAAGAGACGCAAAGGAAGAGAGAAGAAGAGAAAATGTGAAACCAGTGCTGCGCTGAGACGCCCTGAGACTGTGCTGCTGGCTCATGGGAGGTGCATGTATTCCAAAAAGGTGCACTTGGGGTTCAATCCAGACCATGAGGCAGCTGAGGCTGGGTCACCCCTACGCGGCTCCCACCCTGGTGGGGCAGGAGGAGGTGCTAGGACCCAGGCTCCAAGTTGGCTCTCTGTCTGGAGGAGGAAGATGCCATTTCTGAGCTGCCTTATTTTTTTAAACACTCTTCTCAAGTCAGCCAGCCATCTGCTGAGTTATCTGGCTTTTCTGAGACTTTAGGAATAGTGCTTGCAAAAGGCAGAGCTTTCTTCATTGATCAAATGAACCCTTTTCCTTCTCATCCTTTGTCCTGTTAGAAAATGCTCCCAGATTTGGGGTGCAGGGGCCTCCTGAACACAGATCTCTAAACTTGCTTCTACTTCTCCATTCAAACGATCCTCAGACAGAAAGATGGGGAGAGGCTCTTGAGCAGCGTGGGTCCTGGAGAGAGTGCAAGGGGCCAGGGGCAGGCCGGGGTGGCCAGAACTTCCAGCAGATGGGCTCACACTTGACAAAAGCCCCACCTGCCACCCTGTCTCCACCATCTTAGGAACAGGTTGTGTCCCTGAGAAGCAGGGTTCAGGCAGCCCTGTACAACAGGGCAAGGTGGAGGGGACATGGGGCTGTGGACAGAAGAAAAGGCCACAGCTCTGTCCCCTCTGGCACGGAGGCTCAGCAGTGCATGGGTGGTCAGCGTCAGGGCGCACACCTGCTCAAAGGTCAGAGCGGGGAGCACTGGCTCGGGGGCCGCCAAAGCCAGAGTGAGGTGATGGAGGACCAGACTGTGACAGGGCCCCGCCCACCCTGAAGTGCACTGGGGTCACCTCACTCAAGAGCGGGGTCGATGTCACAGGGTGATTCAGAAACAGGCCAGAAAAGCACAGCATTCGAAACTTGTGACAAAGACTTCACTTCCTACAGAAAGCAAAAATAATCCCCAAAGCAAGGAGTTGCACTCAACAGCTTCTGAACATCTATGGCCCAGGAAGACGAGAAACATCACTCCCCTTCTCGGGAAAGAAAATGGGAGCTAGAGGAGAAAAAATAAACCTAAACATATGATCGCAAAATTGATTTGGTGTTACAAGACTACAGAAATGGGGTAAGGGAGAGCAGGACAAGGTAACAGAGCATCCGCAACAGAGGACGACAAGCTGGGCCCACAGATGGTCCAGGTCCTCCCGAGGACCCAAAGGCCCCACAGTGGACAGACCCCTACCGTGGACCTCAGGGGAGGAAGCACCAGGCAAAACAAAGGCCCAGGGACAGACGCAGGGAAATGCGCAATGACGTGGTCACTCAAGGGCAGAGAAAGCTCAGCACATCCACACGGGCGGGAGGAGTGGCCCATGGACAGAGAGACGCCTCTGGCTGGCCTCAGACCTCTCCAGCAACAGACAATGGAGCTGGGCTAGGACTCGGGCAACCTAAGCTCTCAGAGGCCGAGGCAGGATGGGTAAGATCCTAGCCAACCAGGCAACTTTAAATAACTGTTATATATGATTATAAAACTGGAAGCAAATATTAAATACATTTAAATGAATGTGATTATAAAATTACACTATTACTATAAACTAGGTCTAGAATCTCAATATAAAGCAGACAAATAAACAACCTTGAGAACTGATTTACAAAGTGGAAAGTATAATTACTGCTACTTTCCTTAGAAGCGGGCCAAGAAAAATATAATTTTATTTTTTATGTAGATACCAAACATATGCTGTTTAAAGAATCCCAAACCCTTGAAGCAATCTCTTAACAGAAAATAGAACAGAATTAAAACTCTAGAGAAAAAAAGAAAGCAAAATCTAAAATGCAAGACACCTTGAAAAGAAAGAACTCTTAAAATTTAAAACCCTGGCTGGGCATGGTAGCTCACACCTGAAATCCCAGCAATCAGGAGGCTGAGGCAGGAGGATGGTGTTGAGTTTGAGGTCAGCCTGGGCTACACAGTGAGACTCCATCTCACAAAAACCAACCAAAGAACAAATAAAATTTAAAACTCTGTTTTAGAATTCTGATTGGAAAATAGGAGCTGGGGTTATGGCTCAGTGGTAGAGTACTGGCTGTACCTGGCCATGGCCCTGGCTTCCACTCCAACACCATGGAAAAAAAGAAGTAGAAGTTGTGAAATAAATATAAACAGCATATTCCCTTTCCTGTTAAAGATAAAGACTCCATATTGGCAAAAGGAAGGCTTCTCTACCTCTTCTGCCCATATTCTAAATTTTAAATTAATTCTATCTATAAATTGATAAAAGAAATCAACTATACAGACTAAACTTTTTTAATGGGTAAAACATATCAGAAAACAAAAACACAGAAAGACAGGCATAGCATGAATATCAGACAGTGAGAAGATCTGAAATCAGGTATTAAAATGAATTATAAAACTACCGTAATTTTTAAGCTTAGTACTGATATAATAACAAGTGTATCAAAAGAACTGAAACAAAGGTCTAGTAATAGTATAAAAGTATTTCTACAATAAAGAAGATGCTTATTAGGTGAAAAGTGACTTTTTATAATGCAAAAACAGAAACAACTGGTTATCAGAAAAAGTATTATTCGCAAGAAAATAAAACTCATTTAAAAACATAAGCACACCTATGGATATAGACAAAAGACTTGATTAGATCCTTGACTCGAGCACCCTAGATTCAAATGTTCAGGAAACACCTGGAAAAAACCTGCCATCACTGATGTGAAATCACTAATAACGAGACTGGAATGAAACAGCGGTACGATGCCTTGAGAGCGGGGACTCATGTAACATCTATGGAGGGTACTGAGCAACACGAGTCACCTCCCTTCACCTCGTTCTTGGCTCCTTCCAGGGCCCACCTTTGGGAAATGGCCCATGTCTGTTAAGAGTCCTCTCTGGGTGTGGAGGGACTGATGGAGTTGCTACAGATCAGCCAGTGCAGCAGCCCGACCCTGCCCACGGGGTGACCAGCGATGGAATGACCCAGACAGGTAATTTACGCAGTGTCACCTGCATGGTACTGGCCTAGTGCAGATCTGCAGATGACACCCACTCCATGGGCTGAGAGGTGCCCGAGCCCCTCGCATGAAATGCTGCCAGCCAGTGCGTTTCCAAATGAAGGCGTTGGCCTGGTGGGCAGGTTAGTGCTCGGTGATTTTAGTATTCATCTGGGGAGATCTATGAATATTCATTTAAAGTGAGATAATCATCACTTCAGGTCAGGTGGTGCAGTCACATTATGAGAAAAACACTTCTGTTTTCTAGAGCTTTCTGGACTTCAGACTTGCACAAGAGCAACTGACCACCTGCATCTACAACAGGAACATCAGCCTCTGCCTCAGTGTCTAATCCTGAGACAGGGTTGAAAAGCCATGAAGGATTCATGAAAAGCAAAACCGCACAGCCCTAAAGAATCACTTTTCAAAGAGAACATCTAATAAGACAAAAAATATTCAAGAATACTAAAGATCAGCAAGATGAAAAATCGTGTCTGTATAACTCAGCAGTAGAGTGCTTAACTAGCTTGTTTCGCTGAAAGCCCTGGGTTCAATCTTCAGCATCTAAATGAATAAATAAATTAATAAATGTGTATAAAAGCAAAGTGTACAGAAGGCCTTAATTCTGGAATGAAAGACTGCAAGGAACCATACCAGGAGATTAAAGTAGCAGACTAGGATTTTTATACTTTTCAGTACTTTCTAATCTGCTACGATAATCGGGAAAACAATTCGACAATTTCTGAGCCACTTAGGGCTGCCTCTGCTGTGCAGGACTTGGCAGGCCACCACTCTGGATGACCAGGGGGGTCCCTGCTTATCTGTGGGAACACATCTCATCCCCAACTTGCTCAGGTACCACCCAATGCTTCTTCCCCCATCACCCACACCCTGCTGACCCCTCAGGACCATGCGACATGGGCACCAGGACTCTTCTGCCTCTGCCAAATAAAACACAGCACCCCTGCCCATTGGTGGTACACAGGCACCAGTGATGCCGTTGGAATTTAACTTGGCCCACGCCTTTATCTTAAGAACTTACAAAAAGAAACACAAAATGACCCAAGGCCTGTCCACATGCTTGCCTTTGGCCCTTTCCACTGCACTCACCAGATTTCAGTCATGTACGGAATCGAGGGGCTCACTGTGTTTACTGAGGTGCTTCTCCACATTCAAGGGATGTAACTGCACAGAACAAGCAAGGACACCCCAGTGATTCTGCACAGGAAGTTCATGCTGGGAGGGCTGGTGACATGAAAGGGGTCTTTGAGAGGAACAAGTAGCAGTCCCCAGTGGCCGGCCACTCCCGCCGGCGGCTAAGCGGGTGCTGTTAGCCAGAGCCCTGCAGGGCCCCAACATGATCAGTGTAACATCCGGGCCTTCTGAGTCCTCCTGGGTCTGACGTTCTCACTGGTTTTGGTGCCAAAAGCTTTACCAACTGCAGGCACCGAAAGGCCACATGGGATGGCATCACCGGGCTGTTACGAGCCTTCATTCCAAACTTGGAAGAAAACATAAATAACTGGCCAGGCACCTTACCACCCACAGCCACCTGCAGGCCTGCGGTGGACAGTTGCTCCCTTGGACACAGGCCTCACTCGTCCTTCAAACTGAGGCTCAGAGCAAGCGAAATCCAGAGCAAAGCTTTGGCCACACAGACACACGGCTACTCACGAAGTCCACTAAGAAGTTAACTCTCGTAGTATAACTGCACAGAAAATTACACAATTGCAGCAGATTCTGCACTCAGGATTCTTCCCTTGGTTCCCTTCTCCCACCCAGAGCCCAGGACAGAGCCCCACGCGAGGGGACCCTTCCTCCCTGCCAAGCCCCCGGGAGGCGGGCTGACTCACCCTGTCCCAGCTGAAACACAGGCCCAGTTGGTCAAGCTGGCTCCTCATGTGCTTGATGTTACTGTGGAGCAAAGGGAGAGAAGCTGGGTGTGGATGGGGTTAAAGCCACCAACACACCGCACTTTGAGAACATGGGGAGGAACTGGGAAAGTCTAGGTTATTTGGAGGGGCTTGGGGTGTTGTTTTGCCCCAGCAGAAAAATTTTTACCACCAAGAATCAGTGAAAAAACCAATACATTGGACACCCACTATTTGAACACTGGTACAATCTACTAGACACCAAAATGGTCCTGGCCCTGGGGAACGGGCCCTTCCCTGGACTACACGGAGAGACAGCCCCTTGGATACGAGTACTCCTGGCCCATCCGTAGATCTGCGTCCTGTTCAAGTTTATGCCAAGCAATTACAATTTTAAAAGTGACTGAAAACAAAAACCTTCAGAAATAAACTGTGGGAATTCTAAACGGCTGGGCTGCGGTTGCTGCTTGCTTATCTGATACCAGGCCCTGGGCTGGATCCTGACACCACAAAGAAGGAAACAAACAACACAGAAATAACATAGTGCACTGCAGATCAAAATCTAAAACCCAAAACTGTCCAACAACTGGGCAACAGGGAGATTAGCAAGCTAATCAATTTATCATATAATATGGAATAAGGAAAAAAATTATCTTTAACAGAAAAAGAACCAATTCATTTGTATTGCACCTTCTTTCCATTCCAACACACTGAAAATATGAAAAGCCTTCTATGTGATTTCTGATTAGCTCACAACAACTGATCTAACTCCAGGTCCTGCAAAAACACTTTGCAGAAAAGTGCTTCATCTTCATTTAATCATGTGAGGTAGCAGCGCTGACGACCTCTGAGATAATTAAACCAAGACAGAGAGGTTAAGTAATTTGCTCAAGGTGACCAGCTACAAAAAAGAAAGGCGGAATTTGCACCTAGGCAGCCTGGCACGAGCACTCTGGGAGGGGTCGCACCCTGTGTTTGTAAAAGGCTGGGGACGTGCACGGAGGGCTCCACCCTATGTTCCCTGCTCCAACCACTCACCTCTGCCACTGTGTCACAAATGCATGTGACTGTGTCCCAGGAAAACTTTATTGACAACAATAAGTAGGCCAGAGTGGCCCACAGGCCACAGTTTGCCACCCTCTGGTCGGGCTCACATCAAACTCCGCAACGGTGATCACCTGCAGAGCACAATGGCCTCCCTTTTGTCCCTCTCTCCATTAATCTAGAATGAACTGTAACTGGAAAAGTAGAAAGCAGGGACTAACAGGGACAGGGGAAGCTGGAGTGGCAGGGGCAGCAGGTAACATATCCTCGAGAAAAGAGCCGGGGAGGCGAGGTCGCCCAGACAGGCCACACACTGCAGCCTGGCGCTCACTTCCGCTCACTGCTGAGTCCCCGAGCTCACGGCGGAATTGACGAAACATCAGAAATTGGAAGAAATGCGAACACAGCATTTGAATACAGGCCAAACTAAAGTCGAGAGGGCACGAAGTATCTTGGAAATAGAATGTAATTCTTGCCTTTTTTTCCTCCTAAATGCAAATGCGTGGAGGAAGTACTTGGTAAATAACAAATGAATGAACGTGTGATGGATAGAGGCCGGCCCTCTTGGGCCTTTATTAGACAAGTGTGCGGAAAGACAGACACCTACGTAAGGCACCCCGCTTGTCTCTTGCTAGGCTGTAGGGCTCAGCTCTCTTTCTAGCTCTCGTGTATAGGCTAAAAAGGAATATAAGGTTTTCGTATACAGGCGTTTAAATGTGCCCATAATCACGTACCTTTGCGTCCAACTTTGTGGGTGTAGGTTCCTCTCGATGGCGGCATTTTCGGCAGGCAACCCAAACGCGTCCCATCCCATGGGGTGGATGACCTGGCACAAAGAAGAGAAAGGTGGGCCATAGCAAATCACTGACTACGCGCATTCCCCTTGGACACACTGTATCCCTCCCTGAGTGATTCCTGCATCTAGCCCGAGATGCCAGCACAGAAGGAAATCTAGAAGGCTCCACAACAAAGTGCAGACAGCTGTTATCTCTGAGGTGGGCTTTTCCTGGGTACACTTTACTTTCTCTTCCCTGCCTGTATGGTCTAGCTTGAACCCAAACTATCTTGCTACTATTACAAAATATTCTTTTTAATTGAAAAAAGTCTGTATATATAAAATTACATGCTTTCACAATGCTCCTCCTTTGTCTTCAGTCTCCATCAAGGAGCTACGCTGTCCAAGATGGCAGCTGGCAGTCGCCCATGGCTACAGACATTTCAGCTCGATGGAAATTAAACAAAACTAAAAATTCAGATCTTCAGTCTCACTCATCACTTTCCAAAAGCGTGACAGCCCAGGCCACTCTTCCTTCTCAGAAACTCACCTGAATTGGGCACACATGTCTATGGTGCCCAGGACCACCCCACCCAAGTGCTCCCTGGACCCTACAGCTCCACTCTCCTCCCCTGCTCCTGGAACCAAAGCAACACCCCTGAAAGGCCCGCTGCCTATTCCTCCTGGAAGCAATGCTTTGGAGATCTATCCTCCATCCATCTCCCATACTTGATAATTTAAGGAACTGTGAAAAAAATTTCTGCAAGTGGAATTACAGGGTAAAAGAGTGCAGTCCTAAGAGTTCTGAGGGCTGGAACCAGGAGGCATCCTCGGCACAGCCATGGCCCACCACTGTCCATGCACGGGAACACCAAGTGTGTTCCCGGCAGCAGATCTGGCCCAAGGCCCAAGTGCACACCAGTGTCACCCTGCCATCTCGGCCTCAGGTCCCAGCACCTGCAGTTCAGTGTCCCAGACTGGACCCATCTTGCAGGCCCAGCTACCAGTTTTGTGCTCTCTGAGCAGGCAGCTGAGAGACAGGCAAAACCCTTCCAGCAGCTGCAGCCACATGTGGTACCTTCAGACTTCCATGATGCACACAGTTATTTTCCTGGGCTTAGTAGCCTGGTGGTGCAAACCCACCCAGATAACGCAGACCACTCATCTAAACTCAGGGCCTTCCAAGTCCCTTGGTGGTGAACAAGAAGCGCTAACAGAGGCTCCTTCTCCGGAGCTTGTGTCCTTTGTGTGCCTCAAGGGCAAAGGTTCTCAACCTGCCCTTCACGGGTCTGGACAAAGAATCTGGCCTGACCGCAGCCACCTGGAACTGCTGAGTGTGACACACTGAGATCTCTGTGGAGTACACAGCACAGGACCCAGCACGGTGCTGGCACCCAATAAACAACAGTGTCTGCTGCGATGGCAGCTTCTGTTGTCCACCTTTCTGGTCTTTGGCATCTCACATCCCCGTGTCCCGTGCCAAGATTTCAGCTCCGGTCTCTCTGGCCACACCCCACGTGGCAGCTGCATGACAAAGGGCCAGAAGAGTCCTTGAGCCCACAGTAGCCAATCTCCTTTAGCCCTGATGGCGGAGCTCTGAGCTCTGCAGAGAGCTGCAGCCAGGCACTGGCAGGCACTTCTCACCCAAACCAAGCAGACTGCAAGGCTCAAGCGACCAGCCAGCCACTTGGCCCTCTTTGCAGTGCCGGGCAAGCAGCTCTCTTTCCCAAATAATGAGCAGCTGGCACTGGAAGCCTGGAATGAAAGCAGCCCCATGGTGCTTGCTGGGGCTGGCTGGACCTGGGGCTGACTCTTGGCAGAGGGCAGCTGTCCACATGCTAGACGGGAACGGCCTGTCTCTGATCACCCTGGGCCGGCCGAGCTTACCAACTGGCCCCAGGATGCAAAGGGAGGCTTGTCTGGAGCCAGGCTGGCTGCTGGGAAAGAGGGGACTCTTACTCCTTGGTCAGAGCCCAGGCCCAGGGTGGCTCTGCATGACCCCACAGAGACGTCTGAGGAGCTGAACAGGAGCTGGAAAAAGTCAGGCCCTGAAAGGCTTCAGGGACCTGGGTCCAACCCCGCCAGCCTGCCCGCTGCATCTCCCCCACTGGTAAAAGCTAACAAACCCTCCGTTTCTCTAGAGCTGATCTGAGCCGAGTTTCAGCCCCCAGCAGGCAAGAATCCTAACTAGAACAGACACCGCTTAGGCCGCAGCTTTCTCCTGAAATGTTCTTATCAAGCTCTGCAGCTCTTTTTCGTTTTCAAGAGCAATAAAACAAAACAACCAAGCACTGAGTTTTGAATTACTAGAAAGTTCTGCGACACTTCCCCACCCAGTGCCTGCATTGGTCTCCTGGGGGGAGCGCGCACCTGCTGTGGCTGAGCTGCAGGGCGGGGGTGGAGATGCCACCCAGATCAGTGCCTCTGCTGGACTGGCACCGAGTCAATGTTCCCACTAGGGGCCGTCCACATTTTTAAACAAAATCAGTACAGGCGCTGTCACTAAAAAACTTGGCTGGATTTACGTAATAGATTACCCGCTTCTATTTTTGTTTCTGGATGGAATTAACATGGAGAGATATTCTTAGCTCACATGTTACCCAAGCTGTCTATGAACATACAGTTAGCAACATCTTAAAGCTCCCTAATATTTCAAATTCTTAGCAAAGTTAGCAACACAGACATCTGCCCGAGGAGGAGGAGGAGGAGGAGGAGGAGGAAGAGCAGTCGCAGGTGGTGGGGAGGCCTCTCTGCACAGAAGGGCGGGGTGCTCCCGCCTCAGCCAGGTGGCCTGAGTAAGTGGCCACGGGGGAGGGAGGGTCCTGCTCCCCACCCCTGCCCAGAGTCAGGCGATGAGGGTGGAGCCCACAGTGCCACTGACAGGCAGCTTACAAAACGCCGCCAGAGCTTGACTCTGCCCCTCCGAGGCAGGTTCTGCTTTGATCAAGTTGTCACAGCCGCGGAAGGGCACTTCAGCCGCCAGCCTCACGCACATCACTGTCTCTCAAACCCATTCAGATGGGCAGCCTCCGTCCTGTCCAGGGCAGGAGGCGCCGTTTCCAGGCTGAGGTATAGGATGTGCTCCACACGCACAGGCCAAGGACTGGATCCTGTGCACCGAGAAAACAGCACTCTGATGTACTTCCCAGCCCGTGATTTCGCTATGCCAAGGTGGACCAAGTGTTCACTGAAAGAACTCTTTGGGATTTTTTGTCTTTTTTTTTTTTTTTTTTTTGTCTTTTTGAGGCAAGGTCTCACTGTGCAGTTCAGGCTGGCCTTGAGCTCACTTTGCAGCCCAGGTTGGTCTCAAACTCACAAAAATCCTCCTGCCTCAGCCTCCTGAATGCTGGGATTACAGGTGTGTCCCACCATGCCCGGCTAGAGCACTTAGCTTTTAAAACTCCTATCCTGGTGGGGATTTAGCTCCGTGGCATAAATGCCTATCTGGCAAACACAAGGTCATCAGTTTGATCCCCGGTATCAAAAAAAAAAAAAAAGGTTAAAACCTGTCCCTTTCTTTCTATCACCATAACTTGTTTTAATTCTTTCATAGCTAAAAAGAATAACACCTACATTTCCCACGTGCTAGCTGGGCCTCACCCGCCCAGTGCCCTGAAAAGCTCCTGACGCACATGCCAGGGCCCGGCTGAAGGCTCTGACTTCCTCTTCCTGCCTTTCGAGTACTTTCTGCAGCTTGACTTTTCCAGGGATGTGACTGAATTTTTACATCTACTGAAGTCATACTTTGAAATACTGTCCATAGGGAACGATGTGAAGGTGACATCACAGAGGATGGCAGAAGGCTAAACTGGTAATTTTAAAATAATAAATGTCAAAATATTTAGACTGCAGGGCATGGTGGCCCACTCCTGTAATCCCGGCACTCGGGAGGCTGAGGCAGGAGGGAGGCTGAGGCAGGTGGATTGTGGCAAGTTTGAGGCCAGCCTGGGCTACAAAGTGAGCGCAAGGCCAGCCTGAACTGCATAGGGAGACCCTGTCTCAAAAAGACAAAAAAAAAAAAAAAAATGGCACTTGACATTTACCATGTTTCATCTCTGCTGTAAAAACCAGTTATGAGGGTGTCAAGCCCCCCTCCCCAAAGGTGCCCTGTAGCTTAATTGGAAATCTGTACAACGCACTCCCGCAGTCAGGTAATTCTCATTTCCACAATGAGTATTTGATGGATGTAAGATCGAGTGAAAAGCAAAGGGGACAACAAGGCCACCCAGAGCTTCAGAGGAGCAGATCTCTCCAGGCCCTCGAGACAAAGGACAAGCAGAGGCGGCAGGGCCCAAAGCCTGGGGCCATGGCAGGTACTCATGGCAGGCACTCACGGCAGGCACTCACGCACGCTCATCACAGGGAACCGCGTGGTGGAGGGGCCGAGAGTCAGGCATGGGAAGAGGGAAAGACAGACCCCCCAGCTTCACCCTTCCTCCTGCAGGAGGCCTGCTGACCCCTGGCTTCAGGGACAGTGGTACGAAGGGTCAGCCTTCTACCACACACAGCAGAGCCAGGAACACACTGGGCGGGTCACTGGGGACCACTCACAAGCTGCCCACCTGGCACCTCCGAGGTCTCCAGGAGGTCGTGATGAGGGACAGCCATGTGGATCAGAGCCCTGGCAGGGGCTCCTCCAGCTGCACCCCGATGTCTCAGAAGCGGTGGGCAGGCTTTGCCAGGGAGAATACAGTTCTAGGCAACAAAGTAAGGGCATTCTGAAGGACAGGATAGACCCTGGGAAGTGCCAGGGTTGCCTCATGGGGCACTGCTGTGCTTGGGGAAGGATCAAAGGGGCCACCAGCGCATTGATGCGGTGCTGCCTTTTGTAGGGAGCAATATGGAATTTTCCATACAATTTAAAAATAAGGCCCGTGTTCTTATGGTTCTCAAACTCAGCAGGTGAGACAGAGCGGAGTTAAGGGGGCCAGGAGGTAGATGGGAAGTGGGCTGGGGAGCTGCTGACACCTGCCCAAGGGAGAAGGGAGTAGGCCACGGCTCCCGTGGAAGGGTCGGCTGCTTCCCAGCAAGGGCCAGGTCTCTCCCCAGCATCGGAGAGCAAAACTGTACCTCTGAAACCAGCTCAGCTTCAAACTGGCAGCAACCATGGTTACCTCGTCTCAAAAACAAAAAAAACCAAAAAACCCTGCTTTTTTAAGACTGTTGCACTTCTCCGGAATAGGTTTGACACTTTATTTCCAAGAAATAAGAAACACAACATTTAATTTTGTTTCCTAAGTATGCTAACCCACCATTATTGCAGACTGCATAGCAAATCAATGAACACTTGAGCGTGAAAGACAGGATCGACTGTGCTCCGCCTGGAGCTCAGACCTCCTGGGGGGACTCGGAGGGTCAGGGTGGAAATCAGCCCGTTTCTGATTGAGGATCCGGACAGCAACTCCTCGGGCCATGGAGTTTCATGTGAGAGGATCCTTCGTCCACTGCAGGATGCTAGGGGACCTACACTTGGAGAGCTAAGTACCACACCATGCCCTCTCGGCTCCTCATGAACGCTCGCCAACCACCCGGTACCCTGGGAACGGCCCTGGCTCCCTGGTAATTACAGGTAATTACATTGTGGTTATGTAGCCGCCAGACACACAAGCCCTGTTCTCCACCTCCTCCGCAATGAACAGTGAAGAGGCCCCAGCAAAAGGCCTGGTGGTTTTCTGCCTGAGACTAATTAAACCAAATCCAATCCCAAGAGGGGGCCTTGGCACTTGGATGCTTCTGTCACCCAGCTTCCAGAGCAGAAGGTGCTGGGGAGACAGCCGAAGTGGGAGGGGGTAATTTTATTTTCCAGCCATCTGTGCATACAACATATGAAAACACAACAAAATCACCATACGGAGCTAAGCTTTAAATATGCCATCAGGCATTCTATAAGTTTAAGAAGAAACCAACTGGGAACGCAGCCTCTTTGGATTAAAAGAGAACAATTTATCTCTGGCTTCAAATGGCCACTGCTCAAACATGCAAACCTCGGGACTCCCCCACGATTGCTA
Source organism: Hydrochoerus hydrochaeris (assembly GCA_004027455.1). Taxonomy (NCBI): domain Eukaryota; kingdom Metazoa; phylum Chordata; class Mammalia; order Rodentia; family Hydrochaeridae; genus Hydrochoerus; species Hydrochoerus hydrochaeris. Next base: position 174,602 of record PVLA01001500.1, read on the forward strand.
GGACTGGCTGGGCTACACTCAAAAACTGCATTACAGTTTGTTTACTTATTTATCGATCAATGGCAGTAACTCGAATTCAACTCAGCCTTTCTATTGAGCTACTGCCAAGTCTTGTTTACTTTTTGTGTTACATGGGGTCTTGCTAAATTGTGGGACTTGAATTTGAGATCCTCCCGCTTCAGATTCCCAAGTGCTGGGACGACAGGTGTGTGCCACCACGACCTGCTCAACTGATTGCCTCACTCGACCCTGAAAGAAACCCACCCGGTGTGTAAGGCAGGTATCACCCGGCTTTGACTACAGCCTCTGGTCCCTGACTGCCAGCCGCCTGCCCCCTTCTACACTGGCCACACACTGAAGGCACACACCCTCTTCTTGCTTCCGTGTGATCAGTGTCTGAACCTAGAGGACCCTGTGCAGCTGGCTCTGTGGGGCACCCTCTCCATCTCTCTGTGCCAACCCAGAGGAAGACTGGCATCTGAGTCGCCTGCCTACCTAAGAGGCAGATTCTGAACCCTGCCTCCTCAAGGATCATTATGTACCCTAATACTGAAAAACCAGGACAGCAGAGTACACAAACACACAGAGGGCTTACAGCACAAATGCCTGGGTACCAAACATGACGACGGTGACAACTTATGTTCTGGGCGATGGTTTTCACCATGCCATATGTCTGCTGTTTTCCCTGATGGTTTTCAAATTTTTACTTCCCTGTGTACAAACATTTTGATTATTTCACCATCCAGACGCACTGTCAGAGGCCACTTCTTCCCCCTTAGGGGAGAGGCCACAGCCCGGCAGAGGAAGTGATCTGAACCCAGGAGGAAGATTCGAAGGCAGGCAGGGACTCACTGCATCCCTACCTCCTCCCAGCTACAGAGATGGGGTCGGGGGGCTGCACATCAAGGCAAGCCTGTCCCAACTGCCCGGAACAGAGCCCTCCTGCTGGCCACGTGGCTAAAGGAAGAGAGAAATTTTTGATGCTTTAAGCCAGTGATACCTGGGGTTTATTTGTTAGCACAGCAGAACCCACTTCGTCCTGATCGCCTTCTCCCCAACGAGTGCCACAGGAACGGGGTGTCTGAGGCTGCCTTTGGGTTTATAACTAAGTGGCAAGCAGGCACCCGGAGTGGTGGAGCTGAGCTACACTCAAAGAAGTTCCATGTTTACCAAGCTGGAGTCCAAGAACTTTGTCATTGGCATCTATGAGCTTTCAAGTTTGAAAAACATTATTCTGGGCTATATCTTTGTATAACACTAGTATAGGCTTTGAAAAGGAGTTGTGTGTTTTAAAAAATACCTGAGGAATTAATGAGCCCAGAAACAATTGAAGCTTCCCAGACTGTAAAGTCCTTGGGAATAAAGCGCTTTATAGGCTTAAGACATACAAAATGCTGGCTGCACGACCATTAACATGTTCTACCAGCTTGACCCACCAGTGGTATATGCGTGACTGTTCCATTGGGCAACCTGCACCAGCCGCTGGGACTGTCCCATGATGCCCAACAGCACAGTTATGTGTGTACCACTGGTGGCTCAAAAAAGTGGGGGGTAGATGAGACTACATAGGGAAAGTGAGTAGAGAAAAAAAGGAGACAGAACAGAACTAGAGGCACAGTGAACAAACTGCTGAAAAACACCTCTTACAACGGACACGGAAGCTGGGTGTGGAGGGGCACACCTGCAATCCCAGCACTCTGGGAGGATGAGGCAGGAGGACTGCAAGTTTGAGCTCAGCCTTGGCAATTTAGAAATTTAGACCCTGTCTCAAAATAAAAAATAAACGGGGCTAGGGATGAGGCTCAGTGAGAAAGTCACAGATTCAAGCCTCGGCACTAGAAAATAAACAAAAAACAATAGACACAGCCGGACATAGTGGCTCATGCCTGTAATCCCAACACTTGGGAGGCTGAGGCAGGAGGATCATTGTGAGTTTGAGACCAGCCTAGGCTACAAAGTGAGCTCAAGGCCAGCCTGAACTGCATAGCAAGACCCTGCCTCAAAAAAGACAAAAACAAAACAAAACAACAAAGAAACAATAGACACAGAAAGAAATGGAGGAAATAACTGCACATTCATGAGGGAAACAGAATTGGTGATTTTAAAACTCCACCCTAAGAAAACTATGGGTACCTAAATCACTACTGATGAATGTTAAAAACACTTACAGAAGGAAATAATAACAATAAAACACACCACTGTCAAAACACGGTAAGGAGAAAATGGTTTTCAGCTTGTTTTATGAAGCCAGAATAACCCTAGTCCCCAAAGCAGATAAGGTTATTACAAGAAAGGAAGGTAACAGATCAGTAGCTCTCAGGCACACGGGGGACTGACACGCTGAATACAGGGATGTATACTTCTTTAATCATGAAAAATGGAATTTGCCCCAGGAATATAAAGTTGTTTTAGTTAAAAAAAAAAAACATAAAATATCACCTTAACATATTAAAGGGGGAAAATCATGTACCATCTCAATAGATACAGAAAAAATATTTGACAAAATAAAATCACCCACTGATGATAAAAATTCTCAGCATGCCAGGAGAAGTTTCTTAACTAGATAAAGAGTATGCAATAATGGTAGGGTGTGCGGCCCAGGCCTGGAGCCCTAGCGTTCAGGAGGAGGCAGCAGGAGGACCCCTGCATGTTCAAGGCCAGTTTGTGCTACACAGCGAGTGCAAGGCCAGCCTGAGGACACAGTGGGATCCTGTCTCAAATAAACAAATGCAAAGATGGAATGGAAAGGAAAAAAAAAACTCGTGGAGGAAATCGGGAGGAAGAAACCAAGATGCAGGAGTATGGTGCAGAGCGCTCTCTGGAGGGAGGGCAGTGCGATGCCGCCCATTGCCGGGTCACAGAGACAAGGACAGCTGTGGAGGTGGCCTGGCCACTCGCTCGCTTCATGTGCCCGAGAATCAGATCTGCGCTCAGGAACAGCCACCCAGGTCCCAGGGAAAGACTGCGCTGGTCGCGCCTCCCTGAGCCCCTGCCTGCCTGCCGCTCTGGAAGCCGACACTTCCGTTTCAAGGAGCAGAAGGCCCCAGGTGCAGGATGAAGCTGGGCCCAGGTCATTCACCCTCTGAACGCTGTCACCTGGCAGTGGCAGATCCAGGGTTCTGTCCGCCCCTCGGGCTAGGCCAGGCTTAAAAATACCCAGAAAGAGCCGAGATTCCTCTCTCCTTCCCCTGTCACTTCCAACAGCCAGAGGAGCTGTCCCCAAGTGTGCCGCTTCTACTTGGAGTCTTTCACATGAACTAGGAAGATCAGTCAGACCTGCATCTCAAATCACCCCAAAGTCAGCTCACCATCCTGAACAGAGCAAGTAAGTTGAGGAACAAAAGGGTCTGCCCTGCTGCCTGCTGTCACGGGGACCAAGGCAGCTTAAACCAAAGGAGCCCAGGCGGTGTCCAAGGACACAGCAGAGGGCGGGCGAGGTTGGGTTCTGCTGCCCCTGGACGGACAGCCTTGTGCAGGCTCCAGGTGGATGGGGCAGGGCTGAACACTTTCCTGAGCAGCTTGGGGAAAACCCAATCAGTATAAATAATCATTACCGCTATGGTTAGTAAGGGATCCCCGTGTCTCACTAACCCTTGCCACAGGCCAGGAGGGATGGATTACTGTTCTCCTCCTCCTCTTCCCTCCCTCCCTCCCTCCCTAGACCAGCACTCAACCACTGAGCTACAGCCCAGTTCTCTGCTCCAGCCCTCGCCGGGGCTTCAGCCCTGGTCAGAAGCACCTGTGTCTCTTGGCATCAGCTGCCTGCAAGGCCCAGCCCCCCACTCCCTTGGGGCTGCACCCAGAGCATCCTCTGCAACAATTCATTCCCACCGACTTCTGAGTCCCGTTCCACCCAGCTCCTACTCCATCACACAATCTAGTTGAAGAATCATGGTTAAGGAATAGAGCACTTCCCTGGCATGTGAAAGGCCCTGTGTGATACCAAAAATAAGGAAAAGAAAAAAAAAATTCTACTTTAGTTAAAAAGCCAATTCATTCAGTCTGGCCTCTTTCTAATAAATACAGCAGAAATGGCTTATGCCTCATCCTAGCACTTGGGAGGCTGAGGCAGGAGGATCCCTGTGAGTTCAATGCTAGCCTGGACTACATAAGAGAGTTCAAGACCAGCCTGCACTACATTACAAAGTGGGACCCCATAAAAAAAAAAAAAGGCAGAAATAACAGAAACAATGTCTGGGGGAAAGAACATGTGACAGAAACCAAGGCAGCATCCATCTCTGACATGAAGCAGAATGCCAGTCTCTGGGTCTGGCCCAGGAATGTATTAACTCTTTAAGTGACCGAGACAGAGACCACATGACCTCCTTCCAAAGAACCCTTCTTGCTGCCAGTATCAGTTCAGCAAAAATTCCAAACCAATTATGATAAAAGGTGCACTTATCTTTCTGAAAAAAAATTCTTTTTTTCAGGAAGGGGCTCTCTGTCCAATCCTCTGTGAGTGTCACTTGCCCTTCCCTGTCACACTATCCCTTTTTAGTGAAGCCTTTCCCAGCCCTCCAGGGCTGTTACTCCCAAAATAGCTTTTCTTATAAAATTTTATTTTCCCCACAATAAGATTCTTGCTCAGCAGAGACATGGAATTGGCCTGCGAGGAGGTCAAAGTCTCCACGGCGCCAACTGCTACCCACCAGCGCTCCACAGATGGACTCTGAAATGTCACCTGTGTTACAGGATTGGTCCCAGAATGGTGGCTGTTTAAGGGGGGCCCCGCTGGGAAGGCTTCAGGTCTCTGCCCTTGAGGGGGACAGCAGGTCCCTGCCCCTTCCCTGCCCGTCCCAGCCTGAGGAGAGCAGCTCTGCTCCCACGGGCTCCCTGCCAGTGCCATCTGGAGCCCCGCCGGAGGCCGACGAGCAATGGTCCACCTGACCATGGACTGGGAGCCCCAAAACTGTGACCCAAAGTGCAGCTCTTCTCTCCACACGCTGGTCATCTTGGGTGTGTCACAGAGGTGGGCAGTGGACCATCTCTGCACGTTTGGCTTAGTGCCCTGCATGATGACTGTAATGACTGATGGACGGGCTCCTCCCAGTAGAGACGAGTCACCCCTGTTTGTTATCTGCCTTCCTCACCCCCACCTCACCCTATCCCCAGCTAACACCTGACAGGGACACACACACGCACGCACACACACACACACACACACTAATCTAGGTGCTCCACTCGGATGACCTCCAGCACCTCACACCCATCCTGGGAGTCATTCTCATCCCAACTGAAGCTGGCTTTCTTCATTTGTCCCAAACACGCACTAGGACAGTCCCGCCCCGAGTGAGGCCACAGGCGCCCTCCTTACCTGCATCCCTCTCATCTTCTGGAACCGAGCGATGGTGTCACTGATGGTGTAGACACGCACGTGGCCCATGTGCAGCTTGCCCGAGGGGTAGGGGAACATGGAGAGCAGGTAAAACTTGGGCTTTGATTTCTAGGGAAGAACGACAGTGGGTCTTTATCAAACACGTTCTAGGAACTCCGTGTGCACTGGTGTCTCAGTACTTCACTCACGGCACGTGCCTGGCAAATGCGAGGCCTTGAGTTTGAGTCCCGATACCAAAAAGAAACACACACACAAAAAAAAACAAATAAAAGTTTCCTTTTCAAAAACCATCCTTATTATATAAATGGACAAAATGTTAAAAAACCAAAATGCAAAGCCCTGGTTTATGTGAAAGAACATCCATAATAATGCCAAACAGTTACCCAGGTTACCCGTATTTATCGTTAATGATTTTTCCCTTTCAAAAGCTTCTCTTTTAAGGCAGCATCCATCTAGCTCTTTAAAGAATTCTTTTTCCCAAGCGAAGCTCAAACACATCCATGTGTCACTTAAAGGAAGCGACTGACTGCCGAATCACCTAGCTGACTTCACTAACGATGGGACCCTTTCCCGTGTTCAGACTGAGACCGCACAGGAAGAGCAAGATCCTGAGGTACCCACTTGGGCCCTGAGTTCCTCACTGTACTACCAGCTTATCTTTTGGCAGGTAAATTGAGGCAGGACCACCACGAGAAAGTCTTCACCAACACAGGGAAGAGGTGTCTGCATCCCAGTGTAACAAATACATAGGCAAACACAGATCAGAGTGGCAAAGAAGCATCGCATGGAATTGTAGTGTGTCCCAGCAGAGGGAGATGGGGCAGGAAGTCCACACTGGGCTGCTGGCTTTTGGTCCTCTGCTCCTCCCCTGGTAAAAGTGTGAATGTTGTGGAGCGCTTGTGCATGGGATTCGTAAGGCTCCAAAGGGAAGGTGCAGTCACTGAGCTGACTCTGCTGGGCACCCATTGTTCATGCTCAGGGGCTGTACTTGGGTTTGGTCTGCAGTGCTGGGGACTGAACCTAGGGCCTGACACCTGCTAAGCAAGTGCTCTACCACCAAGCTACCTTCCTAGCTCCAAGGTTGTATTCTAATCATCTTTCTCCATCCCCCCCCAGGAGTGTCTTGGTTACTTTTCTCTCATTGTTGGGACAAAATATCTGACACCCAAAAGGAGGGAAAGGTTTATTTGGCTCACAGTTTGCAGGGGTTTCAGTCCATACTCAGCTGGCTCCAAGGCAGGGTGGCATGGCTGTGGGGCAACACTGCAGTTGTGGTAGATTCCAGAGGCCACCAGAGCAAAAGGGTAAAACACATCTCCTTCCCTCCCTTATATTATATGCTGGTTCCTCCACTGGGCAGGTGCAGCACTCACACCACCAAGCCCAGCAAGAGACAATGAACCAATCACAAACACTAGACTCAGCAGACTCCATGACTGCGCGAGGCTTTGGGGGCACATTTAAACACAAATCATAATATTCCACCCCTGGCCCCCCAAAAACTCATGCTTTATGCAAAACACATTTAGTCCATCTCCAAGAGTTGCCAAAGTCCTAACAGTTTCAGCACCACTGAAAAGTTCAAGTCCCAAGTCTCCTCTGAGATCTAAAGGTAACACTTAGCTGTAACACTCTGCACAAATAAAAACAAAGTTAAACACTTCCAGCATACAATGGTACAAGATAAAAATTTTCATTTCAAATGGGTACAAACAGGAGGATACAAAAGAATAGGACCGAAGGAAGTCCAAAATCCAGCAGGGCAAACATTAAAGTCCTGGAGTTCCATATTCAGCATCTGAAAAGGCTTGAGTGACTCCACCCTCATGGCACTTTTGGTGGTTGTAGCTCCCACTGCTTCTCTCTTGGGCTGACTTTGTTCCCTCCTTTCCTTAGAAAAGCCACACTCCTGGCTTTTCCAAACCGCTGGGGTCTCCACTGCACCTTTGGTTTCACCCTGACAATTTCACACACCATCTTCTCAGGAGCACACTGCCTGCCTCCCAGGCCTTCTGAAATCAGGGTGGAAGCCCTTTTAATCTCAGAACTCTTGCATTCTGTATGTGCCTAAAACCAGTGCCACCTGGATGATGCCAAGGTCTGCTGCCAGCTGGAGCAGTAGCCAGGTTTTCCTCTCTCTTGGCTGCAGGGGTTAAGTGCCTGGATCACTGGGCATTCTAAACATGATCTATGCCACTGCCATTCTGGCATCTGGGGCAGAATGCATTCTGGCATTCTGCCACCTTGGAACCTCATGTGGCCTCCACTGCCATTCTGGAACATGGCGCTCTGCAGCTTTCTCCTCAAACCAAAGTTTTTCATGTTTGCAATTTTGAGGCTGAGAAGGGTAGAGACTTCCCACTTCCCTGGATGCCTGCAGGTCATCTTTTCTATTCTTCTAATCCTTCTCAGCAGTTGAGACCTCAGTTCTATCTTTACAGTTGGCAATGTCTCTGGACATGAGCAAAATACAGACAAACTTTCTGCTGAGCCATAATACACATAGAGTGGAGTCCAACAACCAATTCAAATCTCCTGAGCATGGTCTTTACTAGTTTTCTGGTCTTCTGAACTCTGACCAGAATCTCCCATACAGAACATCCTAAGCTGTTCCAGCTCTATGCTTTCAAGTGACATCTCCAAATCTTTCCAAACTCTTCCCACAAGTCATTCCCAAAGGCTCTTGAATCAAATGGTCAGGTATAGTCATGGCAATGGCCCCACTCCTGGTACTAAATTCTGTGTTGGGTACTTTTTTCTAGTTGCTGAGATAAATACCTAATGTTCAAAATGAAGGAAGGGTTTATTTAGCTTAGTTTTTCAAGGTTTCATACCATACTCAGCTGACTCCAAGGCAGGATAGCATGGCTAAGGGGCAGCTGTGCATGGTGGCTGCAAGTGACAAGACCAAAAAGGGCAAAAGAGGAAAGGTATACCTTATTCTCTCCCTTATACTGTATGCTAGCTACTCAACCCTGGGCTGATACAGAACTCACACCACCAATCCTAGCACTAGACAACAAACCAATCACAAATGCTAGACTCAGCTGCCTCCATGTCTGCATGAGGCTTTGGGGGACATTTAAACACAAACCATAACAAGGAGTTTAGTAAATGTTGGATAACTTTGTCAGCCTTTGTGGGAGCGCTTTTTACCAAACAGTATTTTCCCTAGCCAAGTTCGCAAATCCTATCCTGAAAATAGGAAGATTCTCTTACTGGGCCATAAAAGTCCTTCTATGCATAGGTTGTGTGTGTGTGGGTGTGTGCACGTATGTACGTAGAGGTCCTCTGGAGAAAGGAAGGGCAGTAGGGAACAGTTTCTTCTGGTCACTGACAATGGAGTCAGCCACAGTTAGCACTGTTTGATTTACTTCTGCCTTCTGTTCTGCTGCGCTGTCCATACTCTCTCTCTCTGGAGCTTTATGGGACTGCTGGAAGGCTTTGTTTCTCCCAAAGTAATAAAAACACATACTAGCAGAAGACTCAGAACACTTCTCTTGTGTATGTGTGTGCAAGGGTGGGTTTTTCTCTCCCCACCAAAAAAGAAATTTTTGCAAGATTGATAAAGTGAATAGAGCCAATTGCAATCAGGGTAGAAGGAACCAAAAGTCAGATTCTGGCCAAGTTCAGACTTCTTTCAGCAAAGATGTTAAACAAACCTTTAGCAGATTCACTATCAAGTGGTACCAAAAAAACAAAACAAAACTATAGAGTTGGACTTTTCTCTGTACTGCCCATCTTCCAAAAAAGGCCAAGGTAAGTAATGCTGTTGGAGGGAGAGAGAGAAACAGAATAAAAGGATCTGGAGGCCACACAAACTTACAAAGTCTCTAAGGTGGAAGGAGTGATGACTACAATGATTCACATCAACAGGGAGGCAGGCAGGACATCGGCCATGCCCTTTAGTTAGAAATTACAAATTTAAACCCCCTAGGAAAACCTTTGGCGTGCTGAAGAGGCCCTGGGATGCAGGAGTCTACAGGGGCGCAGGAGGGTGTCAAGAGCTAGAGACGTAGCTTCAGGTCCATACCCAGCACCACAAAGAAAAACAAACTGTGCCCAACAGAAGGACAGAGGGCCAGGAAGTCTCAGCTTGAGAACAGGCCCATAAGGCAGGTGCGACAGCTCATTCTTTCATGGAGTGCAAAAATAAAATTAACAAAAATCACCCATGGTATCAGTACCTTCCCCGTCCTGTGATGTATTGGGCCTATTGCTTTTTCTGGGGAATTTTAGGGATTTGGAAAAACCACTTGGGAGAGTTCTTTGGGCATTAGAAAAATAGCAAAATGTTTGACACACATTATTTCTAGTTTTTCATCTTCAAAGTTTTACATGAAACATGTTTTTCATTATAATCACCTATTTCTATTATATTAATGTTTATTTTACAACACTCTATTTATTCAGCCAATCTCGCCCCAAATACTTTCCACATTACAGCTGCCTCCATCTCATCTCCTTTTTGTATGTTTGTTCAGTGAAGATTAAATAGCAAAATCAAATGAGTCATTCTATATTACCTGAGTCAAACTCCAAAGCTAGGCTTACAAAAGAGACATAGAAAAGTACTGCTAGCAAGGGTCTTTAATATTCATGAACACTTTTGTTTATTGCAGAAAATGTATTCGGCTGACAGCCCGCTCCTGCCATTTAATTTTCTATGTGAATTAAGTCACTTTCCTCTGTGACAATGAAATGAGTTCCATCATGTGGGGGTGGAAAGGAGAGAAGAAATTATGGGGACTTTATGTTATAATTGAGCAAGAATGTGACTGAAAGAGAAATTTTCCTAAGTACATAAAAGGGTAAGACTTTAAGCCTTTAAGGAAAATGAAAGTTGTACGTGATAGGGAGAGGGTGGCTTTGCTAAGTGGGTCCTATTATTTTTGTCATCTTTAGAAGAACACTTTTGCTTCTTTCTGGCTCACACTCTGAAGCTGTGGCTGATGCCAGGGGGCAAGGATCCGGGGCCACTGAAGCCCAGGGTGTGCAGGACCCCTGCTCTGGTGTGGCTTTGCCAGTGGCCGGAGGCAGTGGGAAAATTCCTGGCCTTTTGGGCTGTACGCACTGTTAGCCAAAAGCCAGGAAAAGGATCCTGGTTCCACACCATTGGCTGGACGTCTTGCCAAATCCCTAAGTCTCCCTCAAGGCTCAGCTGTCTTCCCACCAAAACAAGGACAATAACCCCTGTCCTCACAGCTGGCCCCAGGGGCACCTGTCCACCAGCTACGGACACCAACACTAGGGGCTAAAGCCACAGTTACCTGGGTCCTGCACCCTGAGCCCCAACTCCAGCCAGCACCCCCAGCCTACCTGACCCTAGAGGACACTGGGGAGAGGGCAGAGACTCTGTGTCAGCTGGCAATGGCCTGCAGAGGGGGTCTGCAGGTTGGACTCCCACCCCCCAAAGCACAAGGACCACTATGATGGGGGGTTGAGGCCCCACCCAGCCAGAGAGGGTAGGCAGGTCCCCCTTGGGTTCCTCCTGACTAGCCAGGGTCCTGGGGACCCTGTCTGCACCCTCACTGGTCCCTACCTGGGGCCTGGCTTGGAGGTGATGTGGCGACCTGCTGCCGGAAGTAGCGGGATTAATTCCAGGGCTAAGAGACAATCAAGCGAAAGGCACAGGGTGCAACGCTCATTAAATGGGGGTCTTTTTCCTTTTTTCTTTTTTAATGTTGATTATGGCCAGGTGTAGCAGCACACGCCCATGATTGCAGCTAATCAGGAGGTGGAGGCTGTAATCCCAGCATTCAGGGGGCTGAAGCAGGAGGGTTGCCATGAGTTTGAGGCCAGCCTGGAAAAGTTAGACTCAGAGTAAAAACTGTGGCAGCAGAGGGCTGAGGGTGGAGCTCAGTGGCAGCAGAGGGCTGGCCTAGCACATGGTTCAAACCCCGGCACTGGGAAGGAAAAAAAAAGGTGATAATGGCAAGACATCTGACTTCTAAAAACCCATTTAAGAAAATAACCCTGGGCTGAGGATTAGTTCAGCGGCATAAGCACCCGCCCGGCAGGCACGGCATAAGCACCCGCCAGGCAGGCACGAGGTGGTGAGTTTGATCCCCAGTTGGTGGGGGGGACCCTCTCCTGGGTGACCTCGAAGCCCCCTCATACTGCAGTGAGCTGGACTTCAGGGCTTCAGAGCCCACTGTGCTCCCCAGGGTCTCAGTTGGGACAAGGACGCCGTGTGTTCCCATCTGCTTCCATCTTTTATTTATGGAACACTTCATCGGGTGAATGTGTCTGGCCACATTTCCTCATCTGATTTCAAAACAATCCTGTGAGAAGCAGCGTGAGGAGCCTAGGAACCCAGCGGTTACACGGCCTGGAGCACAGCGGGTTCCAGGGCCACGGTGGTGTCACGCCTGGGCTTGGTCCTCCCAGAGCGCTCTGCCCACCTGGCCCTTCCAATCCAAACCCTGACTTGGGGCCTGCAGGGGGCCCCTCACTATCACTTACGCTGCCACTCCTCGCCCCGTTACTCAAACAATCGTCTCCCCCCACCTCATTTTAAAAACTATGCTCCAGGTGAACGAGGTGTCACAAAAGCCACAGCTTCAGACTGTTTGGATGTCATGAGTCACAATCTTAACGGAAAGGGGGGGATGAAGCACGTTTTACTTGTCTACTTAGAATGAAACCGCTCCCCAGAGCCTATTTCCAAAGTGCACCTAGGCGTGTTACTCTGGTCACGGTGACATGGCAATTTTTCACTTGTAATTAGATAAAAGTCAAGCTTTCAAAGTAAAATTATACAGCGCGCAAATGTTCCCTGTCATCACGTCAGTCTCCTCGTTACAGACGATGCCTCTCCCAGCTCCAGATTCCCCTCCTGGCCTGTGTCACTGTCACGGAGGTGGTGGGAATGGAAAAGTCAGACCCTCTAGTGAGTGTGCTGCTCTGATTCTGTTCACAATTTCATATCAAAAATCACACCTCCCATTTGTCATTGTGACCAATATTGAGAAGTCGGGGTGCGCGTGCGTGGCGAGGCTGATTCCAGAGAAGGCAGAAACCATGGAAACCAGCTACAGCTGTATGTTTGGTGCTGCTCATGCAGACCAGGTACCAAGCTTGTGCTTCCAGCAGCAGCTGGGCATCAGGACCCATTTAGTTGTCACTGCACGGTGGGACCCCAGCCTCAGGTCAAACCAGCGCAAAGGCCGGTACCCGCAAGCCAGGGTGCTGAAGCAACAGAACAGGGCTACAGCCAGCGTCACACAAAGGGAGGGGCAGATGCCACCTGGAGTGCCACGCGGACCTGCTGGCTCTGTTTGTCGCCCCACCTGCAACACCACGCCTGCCAGTGCTGCTGTTTAGGTGAGCTTCCCCCCATAACGCTGCTGCTCCACAAGGCCTGGCAGGCTGCTGCCTGTCACATGCTGGTCCCCAGGAAGCAGGTGGGCACCAGCATCATCATCCCGGGTTAGGGGACTGCTGGCTGTGATGACGCACGCCTGTGATCCCATCACTACCAGTTCAAGGCCAGCCTGGTCTACATGGTGAGTTCAAAGCCAGTTTGAACCACACAAGGAGACTCTGTCTCAAAAGAGAGAAAAAAAAAAACAACAAAACTTGAAGCACAGAGAGACTTAATAACTCGGTTCAGGGTCACACCCTTCCTAACTCACTCACACCCAGGCAGTAAGACCTGAGTCCCTGATACTCACATCAGTTTCTGAAATTTCGGAGACCTGTTCCTTTATCCGCTGATGCCACCATTTCTCGACAGCCTTTCTCGTCTGCACTGTGTACTCTTTCGTCCACTTGCCCGTGGCGCTATAAATGGTTCTGGTCCATCCTGGAATCACTTTCTGCTTCCACCCGAAGACATCGGGGCTGCCGTTCAGCTGCCTTGGCAGAAGCAAGGCGCAGGGGCCCAGCCTAGGCCAGGCAGACCCCATGCTTCTTCCTGGGGGGCACTGAGGAGGCTGAGGCCGGGGACTCTCAAGGGTTTGGTCTTCAGGTCAACACAGACCAGCGCTCCCTTCTGGGTACATGCGTTCTCCTCAGCTGCCAATGAGGGTGCTTTCCTGAAAAGAATACTTTATAAGTTCATGTAAACTCTTTAATGCAAAAAATAAAAGCAGCCCGGGTCCCCAAACACCAAAGATACAAAACCCCTGTGGGAAGAAAGGGAGCCTGCAGCCAAGCACGGAGCTCCCAGGTATTGGGGAGGTAGAGGCCCTTCTCCCTTCCCTTTAGGCTACTACAGTCCCTCCAGGGGGCCTCCCATGTAGTCCCTCTGGGCCTCAGGAGCGCTCTCTGCACAGCCTGGTGCAGCTGAGGCTCAGACATCAGAAGGGATCACAACACAGCAGGTCCAGAGTTGGCAACAGCTGGAACTTGATGGTTCAGATCACAGGTTACAAAGACCCAAAAGACTAAGGCAGGAAACAGCCACCATTCAGCCTGCTGCTGCTTCTTTAGCTCTGCATTCATTCACCAAATCTGTATTGAGGGCCACTATTAGGTCCACACAGGGTCCCGGGTACAAGGGGCGGAGCAGTAGATGGAAAGTCCGTCTGTCTGGCATGGAGCTCAGTGTGGTGGAGCCCTTCCCTAGCATGTCCGAGGCCACAAGTTCAATCCCCAGTAATAGGGGAAAGAGAGAGAGAGAGAGAGAGAGAGAGAGAGAGAGAGAGAGAAAACAAGCCCCTTCTTTCATAGCAACTGCATACTAGTAGGAAAGCAAGTCAGAAACAAGCCAGGTGAGGTGACACATGCCCATAATCCCAGCCACTTAGGAAGCTGAGGCAGGAGAATTGCAAGTTCAAGGCCAGCATGGGCATCTTAGTGAGACCATGTCTCAAAATAAAAAATAAAGAGCTGGGAGTGTACTTCAATGGAAGAGAACCCTACATTCAATCCCCAAGGTCAACAAAATAAGTAAGTAGCAGTATGCTATATAATTTTTTGGAATACAACCCATACATCACATACCAAGATATCCAGATGCAATTCAAAACAGATGCTGGGTGTGGTGGCACAAGTTTATAATCCCAGTAGTTGGGGGGATTCCTTCGAGTTCAAGGTCAGCCTGGGTTACAAGTGAGAACCTGTCTCGAGAAAAAAAAAAAAGACAGAAGATAAAAGAAACCTGACACTTTAAGCTGTTGACAATTCCGATTCTGACTCTCACATGTTTCCATTATCTGCTAGGGGTTGGCCTGTTCCACAAAGTTACCTGATCTCAAATGTTGCCCAGGAAGGTCATCATAGGCCTATAAAAAAGGAATTCACATTCACATGAGACGTCACTAGTGTTGGCATTTACCAGCCAATCTGCCAAAGTTGGGTTTTTGTTTCTATTTATTTGTTTCTTTATTTGAGACAAGGTATCGCTGTGTAGTTCAGGCTGGCTTCAAACTCATGGCAATCCCGAGTACTGGGATTACAGGCCTGTACCACCATGCCCAGCACTTGCCAAATCTTTTGACATACTGATTCGCACTGCAATTGACACCTTTTACTTTTTCAGGGATGGATTAACAGTCAGATGGGAAAACACCTCAATATCAGTTGGGCTTGGCTTTTTTAAAATATGTGGATGTGACCCATAGGTATTACAGTGAACTATAAAAAACTAGTTAAATATTAGCAATTCTGTAAAACCAACCAAATCTATAGGCACTTTGTACCGCAAAGGAAATTCCATTCTGTTTTAGGACTTAGGTTTCCATATACTTAGAACTGTCTTTAGGAGTAAGCAACTTTTTGGTTCTCTTGCAAGCCTAAGGATGACCAAGAGAAAGCACAAGGGTGGATCCCTGTTATTCCTTTCTTAGAGTATCTGCTTAAAAACATAAGAAGAGGGTTCTGGGTATGTGTTGAAAGAGAAACAAACAACGAGAAACAAAATTTATAAAAGATATCAACTGACCCAAACTATAATCTGCCAAGTTTTTGGTTACAATGCTGGTTAGCCTCTGGCAGGGTGAAACACCAAAGATGGGACAGAGCAATTTGGGCAACGTGAAGACAGTCATTCTTTCACTTAAAACCCTAGTTCTGCCTCCATAACTTACACTACACATCGCACAATGAAACCTCCTTCTGCACCATCACAGTAAGTTTTATATAATACCTGGCACCCTAATAATTTCCCCTTTGCATCAACTAACAGACTGATAATCCTGGAACACTTCTGGGTATATAAAAGAATTTAACACCAGAAGTGTTGGTACATGCCTGTAATCCTAGCACTTGGGAGGCTGAGGCAGGAGGATCACCAGGAGTCTGAGGCCAGTCTGAGCTACAAACTTAGTATATGTGCTATTGAAGCAAGTAGTAGCCTGGGCTACCTAGTGATTTCAAGGTCTGCCTGCAACTACAGAGCAAGACCCTGTCTCAAAGAGAAAAAAGAAAAAAGAGAGAGAGAGAGAAAAAAAAAGAACAGAAAGTTCATAATGACCAAAAAACAAGCAGGTTAGAAAGTGGTTGATTATTCAGTCAACTGGGAAAATTTTCAGATTATGCCTTTACCTCAAATCATAAACTATGGCCAATTTCAGAAAATTACAAAATGGTTTTTAAAGTATCATAAGATGAAAACACAGACAAGTATGAATGAACTTGACAAGGTACAAGATGTTCTATTCTGAGGATAAAAACAATGTAAACATTAAAGGAAAATATTAATAAACCTGACCCTCAAAAAGTAAAATATCTGTATGTCAAAAACGTCATGGACAAGATAAGCAAATAATCAAGTGAAATGTGTCAGAAATGCTACAACAAAAGGTTATCCACCTCCATAAAGAGACATAATACAAAAAGAAAAATACCAAAAACCCAAAGTTAAACATGAGCAAAGGTGCGGCTGAGGGGGTAGCTCAAAGGAAGAGATTCCTCAGCATAAGCAAGGAGCTGGATTCAATCCCCCGCACCACTAAAAGGGGGTAGGGAGCGAAGGAAAACAGAAGAGTTACAAAGGGTTAAATATGTGAAAAAATTAACTTTAAAACTAATTAAAGAAATACCAATTAGAATAACATGGCAAAAACTTGTTTAAATGAAAAGAAATGAATTTTTATAGACTGCAAAGGGAAGGTTAATTGATAATTGACATCCCCTCTCTCCGGAGCAGTCTGGTAATCTTTGTCAAGATCATTTAAGAAAAGTCCAAGAACTAGGGTGATGGCTCAGTGGTAGAGCATGGGTTCAACACCCAGCACTAAAAACAAAACAAAACAAAACAAAACAAAACAAAGAAGCACAGAATATATTCTAAGTCTTGGTGTTGATATAGTTCAGAGGTAGAGAGAATGCCACCTAACAGACTTGAGGCCCTGGATTCCATCCCTAGCACTGCAATCAATCAATCAATGAATCAACCAACCAATTACTAAATAACTTCAGGTTTTTATTGGCTGCGAAGACTCCTCTGGAACCAGCAGTTTGTACCCAAGGCTGAGATTTTCACAGAACTTCCTGGCTCTCAGCACTATTCCCTGTCTACTTCCCAGGCCTCACTCTAGACCACTCCAAATACCCCACCTCCAAAGCTCTAAAGATCATTTCCTCTTCCTGAGGTCGGGCGCACCCATTGTATTCGAGGACTGTGTAATAAAAGGAATGTGGATGTGTGGCTCATGTCAGATTTATGATCAACTTGGCCCTTAAATCCCTTAACTTGGGCTCACCCAGTTCCTTAACTTGCTCACAACCTTGTCTCTTCCTTCACGTTGTTCCACCGAGTCAGCCCCACTTTAGTCAGCCCTGACCTCGACGATACTTGGGGGTCTTGGGTTAAGGTTTTTGGGAATAAAGAGGATATAAAACTTGACCCAAAATGATGATCCTGTATAGGGAAACTTAGCAGAGTAAAAGACAAGGAAACACAACCCAGGAGCCAAGCACATGTAGGCATGTGTACACTCAAGATAAACAGCAAGAATCCACCTGGGGGACTCTGTCTTAAAGAAATCACGTTTTTAAAACACATACTTTGTGTTTTTCGTCACTAATTGCCTGTGTGACCTCAGGCAGCTTATTTCCTGCCTGGAAACTCATCTCTCTGGGCCAGATAAGGCAGCAGGACCCTGATGCTTTCCGGGGATCTTCAGGCCATGACGTGCTGTGGTAATGACCTGGGGCCCCAAAGATGCCACCAATGACCTCGGAGGGGCCCAAACCCCGAGCCCAGGAGCAGCCAAACACGGATGAGGTGGGCACGGGAGCGGCGAGGAGCGGGAAAGCGAAGAGAAAATCGCGTGAGGATAGGCGAGTTTCTGGGAAAGGGTCCGGAGGGAGCGGAAGGGCCTGAAGGCTGAAGGTCCTCAGGCTTCCAGATCTGAACACGCACGGTTCCAGAACTCTCTCTCCTTGCCCGCACCTTCCTTTCTGCCCCCAGAAAACCGGGTCCTCCTGGCCCGGGGAGAGGTCAGTCTGGCCTCATCTCTCGGCCAGCTGAGCTCCGGCACGGTTTTACCTGCTCACAGGCTCTGGCCTGCAGCTCCTCTACGTCTCGTGCCCCAAACCTTTACGCGTACACGGCCCGGCCTGGCTCCATGGGCGCCGCCATGTTGGCAGAACAACAACTTTATTGAGAGCGGCGCCGCAGACACGGACAGGCGGGGCGGGGCGATGCGGGAGGGGAGGGGCGGGGCGACGGAGCGCTGGCTCTAATCCCTGCAGCGGCTGGAATCTGCGCTCCAGCCAGGTCTTTTGCCACGCGTCTTCCTTTAATGTGGTATCTGCGAAATGTCTCGGGGTTATTGCAACTGCAGCAGGTGCCTGGTTGCTGTAGTCTGGAGGCCGTGGGTTCCAATCCCAGGACAGCGACCGCCCTCTAGGCTTGGGCGGGTCCCTCAACCTCTAGCTCTCTAGGGTACCAAGTGATAGATGAGGCGTCTTGGCCACATTCTGTGATCTCTAGCCTTGGAAGGGAATTACCTGGCCAGCACCAAGGTACTGTACAGACAAAGTGCTTTTCTTACCCAAGCAGCAGGCAGGCAGTTGGGAAAGCAAGATGTATTCCCCCACACACACAACGCACACACACGACTTTCCTAGACATTCTATGTCCCTCACCTGGTAAGCCATTCTTGCTTCTAATGATCAATGAATTGCAAACCAGCAGTGTCAAAGTCAACTTTTTAAAAAGATAAATAAATCCTGTTTAAAGGAGAATTCGAAGACTATGTATCAGGATTGAAGAGCAATCAAGAATACTGCAATGAATGTACTAATTATGCAAAATGGTTGGTAATCCCATAGGACAAGAAAGAACAGTGTTTGGGAGTCGCTTTTTTTCTACAGGTCTGAAATCAGCGGTACTTCTACCAGGGACAGTTTGTCCCATTGCTATTAGACTGGTGCTTCTCTTCTTAGGGAGATGCACAATGGTCAATGACATGGTGTCCGCCCCCATAGATTCGAAACCTGTACTCCACCCAAGGGATATACAGGAATCTCTTTGGCTGGTTTCCTAGTCTTTAACAAGCTTTCCAAGGACCTCCTTACTCAAAATGTGGAACCTCACCTGGGAAGTGAGAATATCAAGGTCTACCCCCAGACTTGCTGGATCAGCCTGCATTTTAACAAGAGCCACAAAGATTCTAGGCACTTTGAAATTTGAGATGTACTGCCCTAGAACATGAGAATTAGAAAAGATCTTGAAGAACACTCTCGTCCAGCCTGCTCATTTTACAGATGTATAAACTGAGGCCTGAAAGAGCTGTCTTGCTCAAGGTTATGTGCAAGTTAGTAAAAGTTCTGGGATTCAAAACTGAGTCTCCAGCCTGGCAAAATACTGCTCTTTCTAAGTTGCACAGTGGATGATCATAAGGAATAGAACTTCTGGTCCAGTCTTCTTCCTTCAAAGGTGAGAGCACTGAGGCCCACAGATGGGGCACAGCTGCCTAAGGTCACACATCTAGTTGATGACACAACCAGGATTCCAACCCTAGTCTCTACCCCCAACACAGATTGTTGAATTTAAGCTCGTCCCATGGGTAAGCACACATGTACAACTCTGGTGACAAACTCTGGTCATATATGTCCCTTCCTCTAGTTTAGCCCTGGATTCTCTATCCTTATTTTGGTTCCAAAGCTCTCTTTTCTGTTATGAATTAGAGTTAACATTGACATTTCTGGAAGATTATTTCAAGTGGAAGTTTTCTAAAAGTCATTTGCTTTACTGAAAAGTTGCTATTTTTACATCAAAGAAGACAGAAGCATGAAAGTAAATCCTTTTGCTCTTTAAGAGCTTGCTAGGAAGATACATTGTTAAATGAAAGAGACAAGTTGCTGCTCTGTGTAGGATGTTGTACCATTTCTGATTTTTTTGGAAAAGATAAGGAAATAAAAGAAATACATTTGCTAGCCTGTGTATGGAAAGAAATCCAGGGAATTATATAGCCCAAATTATTTTCTGTGATGATCTCTAGGGACAATGAGATCGCACAGGCCTTTCTCCTCATGATGTTTCTGTATTCCTTTTACTCTTTTCTGTTGGCTTGTGTGGGGCTGCATAGCCCGCAAAGTTACCCAGGTCCTAAGCCCTGGAAGCCATCAATGTCATCTTCTTTGGCAAACAAATTTGCCACATGGGATGATATAAGGATCCTGGGATGGGGAGATCATACAGCGAGGCCTAAATGCAATCACAAGTTGTAGTGTTTCTCTCTTGGTCCATCTGTCCGTCTGCCTCCCCACTGCTTCCCTTACTCTCTCCTTCCCTTCCTCCTTCCCTCCTGAGATTGAACTCAGGGCCTCATAGGCCAGCATTCTACCACTGAGCTATACTTACAGCTCCTCGTGTGCCCTTATGAGAGGGAGTCACAGGGAAATTTGAGACACAAAGAGAGGCAACATGACCACCAAAACAAGATGTTATGATTCTAGCTGAGTAGATGATGCAAGAGACCATGAACTAAGGAAGGCAAGGAGTACAGCTCTAAAATCTGACAAAGGCAGGCAGGCAGATTCTCCCCTACAATCCAGCACCCCTGCTTTGGGTGGATACTCAAAAGAATGGAAGGCAGGGCCTCAGAGAGCTCATCGTGTACCTATGACCATGGCAGTACTATTCACAGCAGCCCGAGGTACAAGCAACTCAAGCGTCTATCAACAGAGGAATGGGTGAAAAAATGTGATATACACATGCAGCAAACTATTATTCAGCCTTGAAAAGGAAGGAAATTCTGATACACGCTACAACACAAATGAATCTAATGATAAGGGAAGTAAGCCAGGCCTTGAAAGACAAATACCATATGATTCCTCTTATGTAAGTAACTTAAAGCAGTCAAATTTGTAGAGACAGAAAGTTGACGGGGAGTTGCCAGAAGGCGGAGGCTCAGGAAGGTATTTTTTAATGGGAACAGAGTTGCACTTGGGAAAAATGAAGCCCATAGAAATGCTGCTGATGTTTGCCCCATCCTGGGAATGGGCTCGAGGCCTCTGAACTGCACACTTAGAAATGGTTAAAGCAGTAGATTATAGGTTTGTGTCTTTTACCACAATCAAAAAAAAAAGCAAAGGAAGAAAAGAAAAGAGACCCTCTCCTCCCCTAGGGCCTCCACAGGGAGTGAGCCCTTATTAAATGACAATTACAGCGAGCTTAGTTTTCAACTAAGCACCTGCAGCCGGTCCCACAGACCATCCTAGCAGTCACAGTGGAGTCACTAGACCATCCTAGCAGTCACAGTGGAGTCACTCGCACCAAGGTTCCACATCATCAAGCTGAAACTAAGCTGCATCTCTGGCCTCCTGAGAAATCAGGATCAGAGAGAGAACAGGAAAATTCCCAAGCTGGCCTGTGTAGATGACAATGATGAAGCTCTCTCTGCTTAATCCTTGCACAAAAGGAGTAACCTGAAAGAGCCCGAGGTTCCCTTGCTGCTGTTTTCCAGCTTAGAAGAAAAGTCATGTTGATGTGGACAATCTGCCTTTTGTTCTTTGGTATCTCCTTTCTCCAGCTTTTATCTATAAATTCAACCTTTGCTGCTCAGGACAGTAGGACATTTATTCTATTTTATAGAATGACAAGTTACCCGATTCAAGAATTGAAAATAAAGCAAATTAGAATTGTTTGACTAAATCTTTGTGATTTTTGTCTTTTCCAGGGTGCTGTATGTGGATGACACAGTGGTTTATAGATCCTCAGCATTTTCCTTTCATCCTCTCGCTAAAAAAGCCTGGGGGCCAGGGATTTAGCTCAGAGATATAAGCGCCTGCACGGCAAGCATTCGATCCCCAGTACCAAAAAAAACCAAAAACAAAAACCTAGTTATCCAGAGTTTCCTGTAGCATTATCTGTCCCTGCTGCCCAGGGTTTAAACTGAGGAGCAGGTAAGGGTCAGAGGATGTGTGTTAGCCACTTTCCCATTGTTGGGACAAAATACCTGACACCCATGATTTAAAGGACGAGTTTATTTTGGCTCACGGTTCTCAGAGATTCAATCTGTGGCAGGTTGGCTCCAAGGCAGAAAGGACATGGTAGAAGGGGAAGGGGAAGGGAAACTGCTCAATCCATGGAACCAGAAAGCAGAGGGAGAAGAGGGAGAGGGGCAGGAGCAGGAGCAGGAATACACCTAATCAGGTCACACCCCACGTTCAACTATGGACTAATCCACCAAGGGACATAATGCCCTCACGATCCCAATCACTCTCCAAAAGCCACACCCTTGAACGCAGAAGACTTTGGGAGGGATGTTTTAGATCTGAACCATAACATTCCATTCCTGGCCCCCCAAAGACTCCTATACATCTCATTGTGCAGAGTACATTCAGTCCATCTCTAAGAGTTGCTGAAGTTTTAACAGTTCCAGCACTGCCAAAAAGTCCAAGTCCAAAGTCTCCTCTGAGACTCAAGGCAAATTCTTAGTTGGGAGCCCCTGTAAGAATCAAAAAGGAAGTTAAACAATTCCAACATACAGTGGCAGAAGGTAAACATTGCTATTCCAAAAGGAAGAACTAAGGGGATAGAAAAGAATTTGACCAAAGCAAGACTGAAAATCTGCAGAGCAACATTAAATCCTGTAGCTCAATGTGCAGCACTCAGGGCTGGTTGTGGCAAGATGTGAGCTCCAAAATGTTAGGGCAGCTCCCGTATTGCTTTGCAGGTTGCAGCCCACCCACATCGCCTCTCCCTTGGGCTGGCTCTGCTCACTGCCTGCAGCTTTTCTCAGCAGATGTACCACATTCCTGACATCTCCAACTTCCTGGGGTCTCTGCTCCATCTTTGGTTTCACTGTCAGTACTTTAAGCATCACCCTCTCAAAGACTCTTCCCAGAAACTATCACACATTTTTGCCTGGCCTCCCAGACCTTCTTCTGAAATTTAGGTAGAAGCTTTTGTGACCCATAACTGTTACATTCTGTATACCTGAAAAATTAGCATGTTTGATGCCGAAGCCTGTACCAGCTCTAGCAGTAGTCTGGCCCCCTTGGACCACAGCTGCAGTAGCCTCTGAGTACCTACATGGCTGAACTCTAGAAGACCGAAGTTGGGGAAATACTTCCATAGGCTGTTGTGAATGGGTAGGTTACCCTTGGCCTCTCTCTCTTCTTGAAGAAAATTCTTCCAAAAGAATTTATTCTCTTTATACCTTTAAACCTGAAAAGGAGAGGACTGAATAATTCTTGAATTACCTTCATGACTTCTTTACAATTGTTCTGATGCAAAATACTTTGCTTTTTTTTGAATGCTAATTTTTTTTCAACAACCATCCTCTCCTGTGACCCAACTTTTTGGGTGTTTTCTTCTGGTGAAATTGAAAAATTTTCAAATCATTTAGGTCTGCTTTTTGTTCTCCTGGTTCTCACTGCAGATCTGGCTAAAAGAAAGTACCAGTACTCATGCCACAGCTGGGATGTTGGGCTGTTTTGGAATTTCCTCCAATTTGTCTACCATCATCAATCTCAGTCTCTTACAAAATCTCAGGAGATGGGCAAGATATAGACAAACATTCTGCCAGAGCATAATACACATGGCCTCTAGTCCAACTGTCAATGGAGTCCCTGTTCTCAACTGAGACCTCATGAGCCTGACCTTTTACTGTCTATATTCCTATCAGCATCTGGTCTTCTGAACACCAACAAGGATCTCCGTTAATCTCTATGTACAGCATTCTAAGACTTCACTGGTGAGCATCTCTATACCTTTTCAAACTCCTCCCATAAACCAGTTCCAATGTCTTCTAAACCCATAGTCAGGTACAGACATAGCAGCACCCCACTCCTGGTACCAATGTCATATATTGGTCACTCTCCCATCACTGGGACAATCCATCTGATACCCACAACTTCAAAGAGGAGAAGGTTTATTTTGGCTCATGGTTTTCAGAGGATCCAGTCTATGGTTGGTTTGCTCCAAGGCAGAAATGGCATGACAGAAGGGCTTGTGGAGGAGGGAAGAAGAGAGGAGGGAGGAGCCAGGGACAAGAACACTCCCTTCCAAGTCACCCCTTTCCTCAGTGATTCACTTCTTCTGACCTGGCCCCACCTCCTAACAGTGCATTCAATTTTGAAGTCACCCAGAGATTAACCCACCAATTAGTATAAGTGTTTCCATGATTTGATCACCTTCCAAAAGCCTCACCTCTGAACACATAAGACTGGAGCTTCAGGGGATAGTTTAGATCTAAATTGTAACACAATGTAGAGATCATGAGCAGGCCTCCAAGAGGGAAGAATTTTTTTAAGATACTGGGAATTGAACCCAGGGTCTCATGCATTCTAGGCAAGCACTGATACTGAGCTACATTTTAACTCCCTTTTAATTTAACTTAATTTTATTTTGAAAAAGGGTCTTGTTAAGTTTCCCAGGATGACCTCAAACCTGCAATCCTCCCACCTTAGCCTCCTGAGTAGTTGGGACTGTGCACAGCCAACCCCACGCTCAGCCAACAAGAGCCTTCATCCACATTTGAGGAAGAGCTGCTAATGGCCACTACAGCAGGCATCCCTGTCTTATTACACTGGTTTCCTCACTTGGATGGCGTTGCTCCTACTGTTCCACCTTTAAATATGATGCTCGCTTTAGGCTTTAGGCAAACACTCTTTGTGTTACCCACAGCTAAGACGTCTCCAGGGAGCCGCGCTGGCACCCACACACTAGTGTCCATCTTCCCACACGGTGCCAGGGTGGTTAGCATGGGGAAAATACAAAAAACGTTCCAGCATGTTACTTTCTAGACCAGGATAAAAAAGTATTATAAACTCTCCACCTCTCTCTCCTCTCTCTCTCTCTCCTCTCTTTCTCTCCTCTCTCTCTCTCTCTCATTGTTTTCTCCCAACCTTCCTCTCAGGTCATCTTTCAGATACCGACCATTTCTACCTCCCCTTGTGTCACCATGTTGAGACTTCCTCTCTCCTCCCCTCCCCCTCTCCTTCCCCTCTCCCCTCCCCCTCTCCTTCCCCTCTTTCCTTCCCTTCTCCTTTTTTCCCCTTCCCTGTCTTTATGTAGCATTGACTGAACCCAGGGCCTAGTGCACTCCAAGCACTCACTCTACCACTGAGCTATGTCCCCAGGCACCCTGTCACTTTCAAGATGAGCAACTCTGAGCAAATGCCCCAACCTCCTAGGCTCAGTTGCTGCATTGGTAAAATGTGGTTTACCATGCCGGGAAGACTACGTGATATTATTATATAAAGTGCTGGGCTGAGCTCTAGACAGAGTAAACACTCTCAGGGTCACCACAGCTGTTATTACTTTCTCTGACTTTATAGTGCCCACCTGAGCAGTGGCTGGGAGGTGTTGAGGGTGTAGGGAAGGCTGCCACCTCCGTCGCCACCGAGGTGCTTATGAACAGCATGCAAAGATGACCAGAGGAGAGCTGGCGCTAGGACTGCTGATTGGTCTCTCACTGCTTGTGTGGACTTGGCCAAATTATCTGCTCCCAATTTCCTCCCTACTACAAGTGCAGGCATCCACGTGAAACACCTCACGCATCCTGGCAGCGGGCTGGTCAGTGAGTGTTGGCTTCTCCATCGCTGCCGCAGCAGCCAGAATCCTGGTTTGGAGCTGGGCTCCATAAACCTCTGCCCATCCAGCTGTGCTGCGACTTGATGGGTCCTCAGGGCTCATTTGCTGAGCCAGGTGAACCTGCAGGAAAGATAGCTGGCTGGGTGTCTCCCACAAGCTTCCTAACCCTTCTTCTAGGAGCCACCTCCAGGGAAGTCATCCTCACCAAGTTATGAAATAACAAAGAAGCACCTTAAAGCCCACGTTCTTATTTGAACATCCAGCTGGGCGAAAGGTCTGTACAATATCTACCTGCTCCAGAGTTACCTCTGGTGCCCAGCATTCCTACCGACTAATATTAGTTGAGTGCTTAGAATGTATTAGGCACTGATGGTGGTAACACATTACTAATTTTAATTCATTTCAGCACCATAACTGTTATGGTTAACATCTAGATGTCCCTCAAAAGCCTCATGTGCTCATAGGTAGAACTTTTGGAAGGTGATTGGTTTATGGGGCCTATAGCTGACTTCCTGTGAGGAGGCCCACTGGGGGCGTGGCTTGGCTTTTTCTCCCTCCATGGCTCCTCCCTTCCCTCTCTGCTTCCTGTTCACCATGCTGTGGACAGCTCTCCTCCTGCAGGGCCCTCTGCCAGGCCACCCTGCCTTGGAGGTAGCCGACTGTGAATGGAAACCTCTACAAACCATGAGCAAAAACAAACCTCTCCTTCCGGAAGTGTCAGATATTGTGTCTCAGCGACCAGAAAAGCGCCTAAGACAATAATTAAGTCTCCAGAGGTACATTGATCATCACTTTGCGAGTGAGGAAAGTGGGATATAGGGAGACTAAGAAAATAATTCAAGGCCACAACTAGGAGCTACAACTGGGATTCCAACCCAGACAGGCTGGCTTGAGAGACCATGTTCCTAACCACTGAGACCAGGCTGCCTCCTCGGAAGATGCTGTGTGTGCCCAAGAGGGACAGGTGAGTTAAATACCTGCTGAAGACTGAGCGACAAGCCCGTCACCTGGCTGTCCCCCCGTGTGGCCAGCCCTCCACACGCGAGGGAGGCGGTGGAGGGGATGCTCTGCTCCTCGTCCTCAATCTCATTGGCTGCAGTTTGCCTCACACTGAACCTCAATCCAGTCAGAGCACTGTTTAGCCTTGTGACGTCCAGAGAGGCCTCATTCAAGTCTTTAGCTTTGTAAGCTCCAATAGAGGTTTACATTATTCTTTTAAGCACTGTCTCCCCACCTCCCAAATCAGTGTTACCCGAGCCATGACCTTTGCTTCTAGATGAATTGCCAGCCTGCAGATTGAGCCTGGCACTGGTGAGCCCAGAGGCTCAGGATGGGCTTCATCAAGCTAGTGTCGGAGACATCAGCCACTGGGCAGCTGGTAGCAGATGGCTTTGTGCAAGTTGCTGCAAGACATCTGGCCCTCAGGGGTCTTGGAGTGAAATTGGTGGCTTCCTAGCACCTCTTGATGAGTGTCACCAATTTTCAAAACTTTAGTGCCTCCCCTCCCCCACCTTACAGCCCTTGAGTGGATATAAAAACCTTGCTATGACTCACGCTGCAATTATACTCGGACACAGAGACAGACCTCAGGATTAAGCTTTTAATCTGTTCATTACAGGGTAGGGAAAAAAATCCTTTCCATCACTGCAAATCTTCTTAGGCCTTGTGATTGCTTCTAGAGAAAAACAGATAATCCTATTTGAAGAAACAGTGAATTAATAAAAGAGCAGTGAGTTACATCTGACCTGAAGAGATTCAGAATTTGTTACTGCTGGTTTAAGCAGGGGCTACCACTGACACTTGCTTATTTCCAAGTGTGTTAGATGTAACTTGCCTGGCTTTTGGTGATATCTGCAATTAATGAATACAGTTTGCTAGGGTCCTATGGCTCCTGTGTTTCTGCCATTAACCTGGCACTTAGTCATGCTCCTGGCATCTCTTGTGTTTTTGAATGGTTAATCAGCCCTTGAATTTTCATGTCTGCTTCTTGTCTCCCCAAGGAGTCTATAAATTAATGAAGTCAGTGAGCAAGCTCTTCAGACCCTTAATGAGTTGCACAGTTTACACAGAGCAGAGCAAGTCACAGGTTGCTCCAAAGACCTCATTTAGCCATTCCCACCCCAAATCATATGGCAGATGAGTGGAGAGCGCAGACTCAGTTTCCCACTCTGCCCAGCGTGTGGCAGGGGGAGATTGTGTGTGCAAAGAAGTTAACCAGAGACAGACATGCGGAGCAAACTTGGGAATAGGGCTAGTGATATCAATGAATAATAATAATAATAATAATGTTAATAAAAAGCAACTGTTTTGTAATGTCTTTCTGTGGCTGGAAGGGCTTCCCAGCATGTCCTCTACCTGTCTCCCAGTGGCTAATGAAACACACCCAGTATTGTAATCCCAATATCAAATATTGTAATCCAAGTATTATAATCCATTTTCCAGTCCTTCTCACAGTCCAAAAAGTTATATTTGTAATCCCATTGAGACATTATTGGAAGCCAAGCAAGTTAATTCCAATCTACCGTCTCCGATGCCACTCACAGCAAGAGTAAAAACGCCAAGACAGATTATGGGCAGCCAAGGGGTCCTAAACCCAATCCAAGTGAGGATGAGTGGACAAAGGTCCCGATCCAAGGCCTCTCCCAGAATTTATTATCTCATGAAGAAGGAGGCGGCTCAGGGATAAGTGACAGTGAGAATGGTGAGTAACTTGAGCTGGCTAGACAGGTGGGGACAAAAGCATCTTTGCAATATGCAAGGAGATTGGCAGACAGACCAGTCTGCATAACTTGGTTGGGTCAGCATGGAAAAGAATTTAGGAGGCTGTTGCTTCAGTTTCTGATATGTAAACTTCTGTGCCCTGGGGACTCGTAGCCTCTTACTCTGAGGCTCCTACCCAGCTGACATTCCCGGAGCTGACTGGCTCTGCCATCCCACTGCACTCATCTTTTACCGAGAGCACTATGTGAGGACACAGCAGACTGTGAGTTTGACCCCCAAAATTACATATCAGTATTTCAGCTGACCGTATCTGCAGTGCTTAGAGCCAGTTGAAGAGAGAAGGAAATACCATAGCCAGCTCTGTACACATCGGTATATGGAAATAGGCCTTGATTTAACTAAGGTTGCAGCAATTGTTCTGCATTCAAGGAGGGGCGCCCTGGAGTCTTCTACACCCAAATAAGGAGGAGGGAGGCAAACATAGCTGCATTCTTTTAGTACGAATCACCTTTCAAAACACGTGCACTCTGGAGTCCCTTCTTTCTAGTCTCTTCTCTATTCTCCATCCTTGTGCCTCTTTAGGCTTTTTTACCCTTTGCATCTCTCCCCAAGCCCTATAACCTTTCTCTACTGCTGGTGTCTTTCTCAGGAGAACTGGAGGCTCTTGTGCCCCGTGATTCCTTCCATCCCATGGGAGCTGAAGACATAAGAGTGAAAGGGGAGCTGGAAGTCCTGGTTGGTCAAACAGTGGCAACTTTAGCATCACAACCACTGCAGCAGCACCTGAGATCTCAACCTGGAGCCCAGGGAAGGCAGAGAAGGAGAGAGGAATTGGGCTGAGTTTCAGTGCTTGGCCAAGAGAGAAGGAACAGAAATAGAAGGAAGAAGCAAAGAAACAAAGTTCAAGGAGAAAGAGTAGGAGGAGGAAACTGAGAAGGAGGGTGTCTAAGTTATTCTTCTTGTTGCTGGGACAAAACACCTGATACCCCAAGTTAAAGGAGGACAAGTTTATTTGCCTCATAGTTTGTAGAGGTTTCAGTCCATAATCCGCTGGCTCCAAGGCAGGGTGGTGTGGCACAGGGGCATCACAGAGGAGCAACAGTTCATGGTGGGCAGAAGGCACAAAGCAAGGCAGCAAGCACCGAGTGACAAGTTACAAGCAGGTATGCTCTTTCTGTCTGTTACCTCTTGTCTTGGCTACTCACTCTTAGGATGGTAGCACTCGTGCCCAGGGTGGGGCAGCCTTAATCCTAGCATCAATCCTGGCATCATCCCATTCTTGATCTCAGCAGCACACACCGTGGATCCAGCCACCTCCCAAAAGTGCCATTTGTGACCACATGAGGCTCTGGGGGGACATCTAGACACAAGCAGTAACAGAGGGGAAGGAAGAGAAGAACACGTCACTGCTGTGCCTGGGATGGGACAGCCGTGAGCCATTATTAGCCTCAGCCCAGGGTGGGGACCTGCTGCTCTACAGCCCACGATGGGCTGGATGGAAACAGCAGATGACCACCACAATGTGGACATTCTGTAGCCCTCTGAGTCTGGACCAGTCGTGTCCCCAGGAAGAAGAGGAAGATGCTGAGACCACCAATTACAGCACGCTTATCACACACAGCAGGTTCTGGGCTCCACTGGGCAGCAGCAAACTGTCTCCCCTCGCTGGTGCTTGGCTTCTGGTCTGTGGAAGAGGGTGGACATGGTCCCCACCTGAGATGTTTGCTGCTGCGAAGAAGAAAGGAAAGGTAGTCGGTGTGGTGCCTGGCGTGAGGGAAGTGCTCTGCTTCAGCCGATCTCAGTGTGGCCCATGTTACTGCTCCTCCTGACAGCTGGGGTGGGGCCAGCAAGGTGCAGGGTGGGGGCATTGGCCTCAGGAAGGTGTGGGCACTTGGTGGTGAGAAGTCACAGTAACATGTGTGCAGTATTTTCTCCCGGCTCAGTATCACATGCGTGGACTGAGGTGGAAGCATCATCTGTGTTAAACCCCTGCTTCTCCAACACACAGGTTAGCGCACATCACCCTGGGGTCCAGCGCCCTGAGGTGGGCCTGAGAGTCTGCATTTCTAATAGGGGACACCGATGTGTCCTGCAGGGACCCTGATTCTGAGTAGGAAGCACTAACTGACAAAGTGGGTACCACAGACCAGTGCAAGGGTAAAGCTGAGATAGGAAGCCGGGCGTAGCAGTGCACATCTATCATCCCAGCACTCCAAGGGCTGAAGCAGGAGGATCTTGAGTTCAAATCCAGCCTGGGAAGCTTTGCAACTTATAGTGAGCCCCTATCTCTAAATTAATAAAGAGGGGACTAGGGGTGTAGATTGGTGGTAGAGTACTTGCCTAGCATACACGAGGCTCTGGGATCAAATTCCAGTACTGAAAAAGGAAAAATTAAAAGTGAAATAAAATAAGCCACACTACAGGACCTCTGACAGATTTTGGTGCATTAGGTGAGTTTTGCGGACAAACGCCTGAGTGGACGGGAATCCTGAATAATGAAACTAAAAGAAGGAGAAAAAGAGGAGGAGGAAGAGGGAGGCAAGCAAAATGAAAACATTAAATTTTACATCACTGTTGTTTTTTGTTGTCGTCATTTTGCTTTTGTTGTTGTTTTTTGTTTGCTTCTTGATTTTTCTGGTTTTTTTTCTTTAAAACTCAAATGAAAGCAAATAACTTCAAAGGCAAAACAGCAACAGAAAAGAACCATTAACAGAATTTTTCCAGCTACGGATTGATCCTATCAAAACCACTTGAGTAAATACATTGAAATCATTTGAAATCTGCCTGCTATTCATTGGATGGAGGCTGCCGAAGGGCTGGGGAAGATTTTTTTGAGGGCTCAGCAAACCTCTCCTTGGGTCTTGATTGCATATTAACTTTGCTCGGCAGATCCGAAGGCAAAGGCCGATCCCAATCCCAATGACTGAGTTTCTGTCTGAATCGCACTAGCCACACACAAACTATTCCACACACACTGCATGAGAGGGTCCTGACTGCCCGTGGCATCACCGAGTCCTGAGGGCCCAGGGGAGGCAGCCGCCACCGAGCATCCTTAGGACTCTGGGTCTGATGGTGAGGCAGACAGTGGAACCCCTCATCTGTGAAAGGGATGAGCCCAGATGCTGAGGAATTCAGAGGCAACACATCTTGGGCTTGAAGATGAAGGGGAGGGAATCTGGGGAGAGGACAGATCGCAGAAGGCTTCTGGGAGGGGATGGTCTTAGCTCTGTCCTGCTCCTGTGATAGCAAACCCCCTCTGGATGTTCTTCAACTCCCTAGAAATGGGGTTAGGAAGATGGGGGGCCCACAGCCAAAGAGCAATGTCTCCAATTCCTCTGTCCTCTGTAGTGTCCAGAAATTGCATCAAAATCGCCCTGCTGTGCACTTTAGCATATCATTAGCATCATTTGCAAGTAAATAATTGATTGGTTCTACTCTACAGTTACCAAGTGTCCAGACTCCCTCACAGAAGGGGTGAGCTCAGGAGCCCATGCAGGTGATCTGGGACCTTAGCTCTTGGCCTGGGAAGTGGCCGCTCTGATGGAGAAGGAACCTTCTGTTCCCTAAGCGAGACCCTCAAGAGAGTGGAGCTGACCAAGGTGAGCTGCTGCAAACAACATCCAACGCCAGTGAGCATGAGGGAGCCCAGGCTGGCCCTGTCCAAAGAACTGAAGCCCAGGGCCCTATCATGCATTGTTCAACAAAGCGTTTTCCTCAAACTGATGGCCAAGGAACCATTGTTTCCTTAAATATTTGAGGCTTATTAGCATGCATTAAAAAGTAGTATTCTGTGGAGTTTGAGCTAAGGGTACTGCCCGGGCTTCCAGGATCAGTCATGGATGTCCAGGAAAACAGAACCAATAGGCTGTAGCTGTCTACTGTAATGAAAGAGAGGGAGAGAGAGAGAGAGAGAGAGAGAGAGAGAACAGACAGACAGACAGATGGAGACAGAGACAGAGACACAGAGACAGAGAAGCACAAAACTGTTTTAAAGAATTGGCTATTGTGATTGTGGAGTCCAAATCTGGAAGCAAATGAGCAGGTTAGAGGAGACCCAGGGAAGACTTCAAGATCAAGTTGAAAGGCAGTCTGCTGGCAGAATTTCCTCTTGGTTCAGAGAGGCTGATCTTTTTCAATTTTTTTTTTTTCAAATTAACGCCAGGAACGGTGGCATCCACCTGTAATCCCTGCAGGCTGAGGCATGAAGTTCACCATGAGTATAAGGCCAGCCAGGGCCACATAGCAAGACCCTATCTCAAAAAAACCAAAAACAATCATGGACAAATATTAATTGTACAAGTTAATGGGATTCACTAGGCTGTTTCCATACATGCATCAAGCAATGATCACGTGCATTTAACCCTTCTAACCTTCCCCACCCTTTTTTGTTAAGGCCTTTAACTATTTGAACGAGGCCCGCTGAAGTCACGGAGGGTGATTTTTTTTTTATTTAAAGAAAAAAAAAACAGGAAAAGAGTAGAAATAATACAGAATTTTTAAAAAGATAGTAAGAAATCGTTAGTTGATAAATTACATACTGTCGTCTTAGAAATAGTTGCTCAGCTTACAACATTAAGGCATACAAAGTAGACAGTCAAACAGTGAGACTGTAAACAGCTACACATGCATGGGTCTTTATATGTATTTCTATCCTTTCTGTATTAGAGGGAAAAACAAAGCATAGCAAGACAAAACAAAACAAATTCCTATAAAAGCATGAAACAAAAAAGTCATATAAAACCACAGTACAAGGTGATCTACAATGGTTACTGTGTTGTCTCTAGTTATGTTCAATAGAATTGTCTATATCATCAGGCATATTTGAATATAGCAGTATAATTGAATATAGCAGTACATAACAATATTGGTAAAAACAAAACATTGTAGACAATGTAAAACTTCAAAGGCAGGTGATAGGCAGAGTGGGTATCCTAGTGAATCTTGTCATCTTCAGTGCAGTTGCCTATACACTCAGACTTGATACTATCAGTCATAACAGCTTTGAATAAAATCTGTCAATACAAAACAGCAATTTAACAAACCAGATTCAATTAAGATCAGTCATGGTAAAACAGTATAAGTTATAAAGAGCTTCAGATTAAGTTAACAGGAAATTAAGTATGATTACTGTACTATATTGTGCTATTTTTGGGATAACTGTCTGTGCCCTCAAGTCTAGTACAAGTAGACAAACTGGAACAGAATATAGTCCATCTAAGCAGAATGGTGTGAGTAATGTGGGTTTTAAATCCTGGTACACTATTAAGAATATCCTCCACCTTCTTTTTTTAGACTATTCCTCCCCTTTCACTCCCACAGGGTGCTGGGCCTTTTGGGTCCCACCAATTCCCTCAGTTTTTAGATTGGGGGGCAACCTGCTATTTATCTAAGTGGTTCTGAACCTTCTTGCTCCTGGACTTGATCTCAAGATGTATTCCTTTACCTACAAAAGCCTCAATGTTTTCCTTCCTTATAGCTGAGTAGTTCTCTACTGCACATAAGTATCCTGTCTTTCCATCCTATCTGCAGGTGGTGATGGAGTTACCCCTATTTCTCTCTGGCTCTGTGTCACATAGAGCATTGTTTTCTCATATTTGATTTTCGGTCCATAAACCCTCTCTCAGGTTGATTATATTTCCCACACAGAGCATCTCACTGGACCCTACCTCCTGATCTACTCTGCCTGTATTTTTTTTTTTTAGTGTATCAAGGCCATCTATGTTAGAGATTATAGCCAACATTCTCTGCCTCATTTTTGCTATGCTATTTTTCTGTCATTGTTTGTATACTTTTCTCCTTCATTCTACTGCCTGCCCTGTTCATTGAGGCCTTTCTGCCACTGTTCCTGAAATCCTGGTATTTTTTTTCTCTCTCTCGCTAGAATGTCCTTCAGTATTCTCTATAGGGTTGGATTGGTGGCCACATATTCCCCCAATTCTTCTTTGTCATGGAAGCATCTTGTTTCTCCATTAGTTTCTAGTGACAGTTTTGCAGGATACATCAATCTGGGCTGGAGGTTATTTTTTTTCAGGGCTTGGAATACTTCGCTCCAAGCTCTTCTTGATCTGATGGTCTGTGTGAGAAATCTGCCATGATCTTGATGGTTTTCCTTTATATGTGATCTGTTTCTTTTCTCTGATGGCTTTTAATATTGTTTTCATATTGAATTTCTGGTATCTTGATTATTATATGTCTGGGTATAGCTGTGTTTTGGTTGTAGGTGGCTGGAGTTCTGTATGCCTCATATGTCTGAATATCATTTTCTTTTCCTATGCTTGGGAAGTTTTCCTTAATTATTTACATGAATAGCCTTTGTAGTTCACCTGTTTTTATTCCTGCTTCTTCACTCACATTTCTTATTCTTAAATTATAGATTCTCTTGTCTTCTAGCCTTTATATTGTTATTGCCTGTTTCTTGTTATTTTTAAGAGATCTTTCCTTTCATGATCACACATTGCAAACTTGTCTTCAAGTTTTGATAGTCTATCCTCAGTTTCTTTTAAGCAGTTTTGCCAGCTTTCAATGGAGTTTTTAATTTCCTGGTATTCTCTTTGAATCTGCTTCATGTATTCTAAGTTTTCTTTATATTCATTATTGAATGTTTCTCTCCCTTTTTTGTGTTTTTCCCTTCTTCCATCTGTGTCTTCTTGAGAGATGCTTATCATTTCTTTTATTAATCTACTTATATCTTGCTTTACGTGATTTAATATTTCAGTTTTGTGCTTGTCTACAAGGTCCCAAAGATGTCTCTTAATGTCCATTGAAGCCGTGTCTGAGTTGCATGTTTGCTGCCCTCAGTCTCTTTTGTTTTTCCCTCTCATAGATCAGTGTTCTCAGGGTTTGGGGCTGGGGGCTTTTTCTTGTTTCTCTCTCTTGTCATGTTTTTGGTTTCTTCCATACAGGTGTATAGTGGAGGTCCCAGCCCCTTTCCTTGTTGGTTATAGTTCTTCTGAAGCACGCTGGCAAGGGATTTCTGCCCTCTCCTGTTTGTTTTTGGCCATTGAGGTGTAGGCAGGGGCTGCGTATGCTGTTTCCTTCCTACTGGGCCAGTCAACCTTCTGGGGCCTTCACTGGGTTAGTGTGTGCTACGCATTGGGAATCGGTTTGGGATGGCTTATTGGGTCCTGGCCAGGGGTGTGACCCAGGGCAAGCAGATCCCACCATTCTGCTCTGGGAAGGGAGCAACCAACTGAAGTCACTGTCATTCCTAGTTCAGGCTCCTCCTGCCTGATTCCAACGTGTCAAACATTTGGTCACGCCCTTCCTATGTGTAGGGTGGGTCTTATTCTCAGCACTCACTGTGGTTTAATGGAGGGACTTGGTGGCTACATTCCTGTTTGGCTCGCCAACCTCAGTCTTTGGCACAACTGGTTAGTCGCAGCGGCACAGTTTTGAGTGCTTTAGCATGTTTGGGCTGCTCCGGCCAGTTGCGGCGGCAGTGGTGCAAATTCAGGTGACTGGAGAGTGCTGTGGCTGCTAATCTCAGCTTCTGCAATGTACCCTGGGACTACGTGTTTGACCAGCTTTTTGCCTTTAGTTTCTTCCTATGTCGAGAGGATCCATCCCCCTCTGTCCAGACCTCTCCAGGGCATTTTATTACGGCATGTGTTGTCTCTCTCAGGGGAGGTTCTGTATCCTGTTGTTTATCAATCCACCATCTTGTCCTTCTCCTGCGGTCTGATTTAAATGTCAGTCTCAACCAAGAAACACCTTCACAGAAACATCTAGAATAATGTTGGCCCAAACATCTAGGCACCATGGCCCAGCAAAGTTGGCACACAAAGTGAGCCACCTCAGTGCCCTGATTGGTGTCCTGTTGCTCCTTGTGGTGTCAGGGAAGGAGCCCAACTGGGTTGGAGGAGCTTTGCCTTCCGCACAGCATCCTCTGCATATTGGAGCTCCCAGGTAGAGAAAAGCTTCCTCCAGCAAGGTAACTGTGTTAGATTTTTCCTTGGGGCAGTTCGGAAGCAAGAGCAGAAGGAGGGAAATAAGGAAAAAGGGCCTTTATTGCACGCACAGAAGGGCTGCAGAAGAGTGCAAGATCACTCCGAGGCAAAGAAGCAGGCGGGCTTTTATTTGGTTTGACAGGGGGTAGAGTTTGAAGAGGCGGGCAGAATGACATATTGACAGCTGATTGGGGGAATGTTGGCGCATGCACGAGCACAAAAAGCAGGAAGTTCAATTTCAATTTGGGAGAAGAAGGTGGAAGTCAGTATGGAATGGACACGCTGTCACACACGGGCCAGGGCCCTATTGGGCAGGCACCACGCTGAACCTTGCAGAGCTTTGCACAAGCGGAAGCCATCAAACTGGACACCGAAGCAGTGTTCTAAGGCCCACTGCAGTCACCCACTGGTCTCACATTATTTACCTTTTCCTCACATGCAAAATACTTCCCAAAGCGTCAGCCCTTTGCTACATCAGGTGTGAGGACCACATCTCATCATTTAAACAAGGTTCCTGCTTGGATGAGGCTTCCCAAGTGCTCCTCACGGGCCGGCACGAACTCTTCCTCCCATTAAGAAGAGGGGTCTGTGTCCTCCTGCTCCATGGGTCTGGGAGAAGGAGCTCTGTTGACCATGTTGAACAATAAAAGATAGCAAGGTGACGCTGCCACTTCCCAGGCCTGGGCCTTGACAGACAGGCGCTCTCCATTCTGTCTCAGGGAACTCTCACCCTGGCCTCAGCACCATGGAGCCCAACAACCCAACACCATCATGTGGGAAAGGCCACCTCTGGACATTCCAGCCAACAGGGCTGCTGCCATCCAGCCATCCCTAGCAAGGCCCAGACGTGACCCACAGGCCACCCAGAACTTCCAAGCCAGCCCAGATGCCAGCAACCAGTAGCAACCTTCATGGGCAGGGTAGACTCCCCCCCACCCAGTGTACCCACATCCCTGACCCACAAGTCATGAGGTGCACTCGAGGAGCAGATTTAAACCATAGCAATAGACAACAGGAACAAAGGGTTTCCTGACAGCCTCTGCTTCCACCTTTCTTAATACTTGGCATTGTCTCTAATAGCACAAACTTCTTCTTATGTGGAGCCCTCATATAGGAAGAGAGCTGAGAGAGGTTACTTTGCTTGACTTTGAGAAGAGGAACCTGAGCTCCCTGGCATTTCTTTCCCTGCCTCATGGCTAAGGTACCTCTGGAAACATGTAAGGGCAGGTCCTCATTTGGGGTCCAACCAATCGGCATAAAGAGAGCTTGTTTTACAAAGAACATCCCACAGGTCTGAGGGCTAGAAGACTTGCTTCATACAAATGATTCTCAAAGTGTGGTTCCAAGACGCAGGATCAGTACCATCCAGAAACTTGTCAGAAATGCAAATCTTTAGCCAAACCCTAGGGCTAGCAAGTAAAAAGTTCTCGGGTGTGGGGCCCAAGCCTTCCAGGACACTCTAACACAAGCAACAGTTTGTGAACCCTTGTCCTACATGCCAGAATGAGCTAAGTATTTCCCAAGTGCTTAGAAGTCACCAGACTGGGCTCTGAATGCCGACTGCTTTTTGGTTTTGTGACCATAGGCAAATGAATGTCTCTGCCTTGCTGCATGAACTGGGGCTTGGAGGGCTGGCAATATGGGGGTGGAAAGAGTTTACTCAGAGAAATAGGAGCAGACAAGAGTGCATCCTGAAGAGAGTCCACTGTTGGGAGGAGCAGTGGGCGAGTTTCGGGGGGAGGAATCATGCCATCGGGATGAGAGGGCACCCTTTAGTAGCATCAGGATGTGGGGAGGGATCCAGATGGCTGACCAAGACATCTCAGATTCCTCTGGCCCTTCGGGATGACTCACTGTATCTGGGGTTGTATGCCAGGCCGAGCTGCAAACTGTCCAGGTCTTCTGCTTGGGGCTTGCCTAAGGCTCTTCCGACTTAGGCAAGGATATTTGTCTCCTTCAACTTTTTAGGGAAAGGTGAATCAGAGAAAACTTGCTGCTGAGAGTTTACATCCCTCTGTCACCAGAAGCCTCAGTTTCCCCATCTGGAAAGAAACAACTGTGGTCATTACTGCTGACTCTCTCTTCCCTTCTCCCTCTCGCCCTAATGGTCCCGAACCTTCTGGGAAACCCCAAGCTGTGCTGACTTCTGAGTCCAACCCCGAGGACAGGCAGCTGCCGTTCTCTGAGCCCGGGATTCTCGGGTTTCCTTGGCAGCAGGTGGGACAGTCAGGCCTGTAGAGTTAGTGGACATTCGCTAGCGGAGCTCAAGATTTGCAAGACTCCTTCTGTCCCTCTAGTCTGGAGCTTCTCCCACCCGCCTGCTCCTTCCGCCAATGCCCATCAGGCCGGGTCAGCGTGGTCCCATCGCTCATTACTGTTTTCTCCCTGGGTTGGCACCTCCTTTTTTCTCTGTCAATACCAGCAGCCAGGTTGTCACGGCAACCCAGGGTGGAGCGGGAAGTCCATCCTTGACCAAAACATTGACCCTGTTTAGTTAAACATCCACTGAGTTCTCTCTGTTTCTTGTTAGCAGAAATGTACCCATTTGACATTGTCTGGGTTTTTTTCTCCTTTTTTCTTCTCCTTTTTAATTCCCCTCTCCACGTTCCTCCTCTCCACACTCCCTCCCTCCCTGCAAAGTTGCCCAGCTACTCAGCTGCCTGACCAGTGCCTGTTTCTGAATTTACTGGCTTAACTCCTCTGTCTACTAACTAACCTGGGTACCTTTTCTCTGATACCCTCCTCAACCCACACTGTCCTCCCAACCATTGTAGGCCATGAACCAGGAGTGCCTGAGAATGCAGGCGACACCACACAGCAGCGGGAGTGAGCTGGGGAGCCTTGTCTCTCTAGCCTGTGACCTCACCGTTGCAGAACCAGGACACTGTTGTCCTGCTTTGTCACCATAGCTTTTAGAATAACAAGGAATCTAGGGAAATAAAACACCAGAATATAAACAAAAATTATGTCTGAGTGTGATGATTTTCTGCTTTTTGCTTTGCTGTATTTCCTAAAAATACTTGCAGTAAGCAATGTCTGTATTTCTTTTCTGGAAATAATTACACACTTATAAGAAGTTGCATAAATAGTACAGAAAGACCCGATATTCCCTTTACCCAGGCAGATATAACTTTTATAATAAAAAAATAAAGTTTAAAAAGTACTCCTCCATGTACAAGAGCCAACATTAGAGAGTTCCCAGTGGCCAAATCTTAGATAATTTGAGCAATAAATGAAGACAGTAATGGGTTATTACACATAGACTAAAATAAACATCCATGAATCCATACCGACATAAACAAAGACTTGAATAAATAAGTAAAGGAAAAGGTAGAATTCCAAAGAAAAATGTAAATGGAATGATGGATATGAGAAATAAGCATTAGGGAAGCAGCCAGCAGTAACTGTGGTCTGAAGCGTGGGTTGGTGGGCAGAGGATACTGGGAAACAGGATATTTTCATAATCTCAAAGTGACTTTTAAGAAGATTTTTTTTGAGACAGGGTTTTACTCTGTAATTCAGATTAGCTTTAAACTCACTATGTAGCCCAAACTGACCTTGAACTCATGGCAGTCCTCTTGCCTCAGTCTCACGAGTGCTGGGATTACAGGCAGGTGCCAGCACGCCCAGTAAGGTAATCTTTTCTATTCTTTTTTTTTTTTTTTTTTGAGACAGAGTCTGGCTATGCAGTTCAAGCTGGCATTGAACTCACTTCATAGCCCAGGCTGGTTTCAAACTTGCAACTATCCTCCTGCCTCAGTCTCCCCAGTAAGATAATTATTAATCAAAACAGAAGCCAAGCAGACTTAACGAAGATATTTTAACCAAGATATCAAAGCCAAGATCACTAGTAATCAGACACACTGAGGTCATGGATCCCTGGCATGATATGTGATAAAACTTCTTGTCCAAGATACATTACCTCACTGTCTTGGGGAGAAAACTTTAGATAAACCCAAACTGAAGGACGCTCAGACGGTTAGCGACAAGGTCATAAAGCCTGGGCAACACTGAGGAGCTGTCCCAGATCGAGGGGGCTGAGGAGACACAACAACTGAATAAAACGGGAATCCTGGATGAATCCTGATCTAGCAAAAGGACCTTGGCGGGACAATCAAGAGTGCATTAATGAGGACTGTTAGTGGGGTGCAGTGCAAGGCAAGTCTAGTAAGAGGAGATTCACTGAGAGATGCAGAGAAGGAGCCCGGAGACCCAGCCCCTGACCACTACATCTTGCTTCCTTTTGACAAAGGAGTAAGTGTCTACTGAGGCTTTCTGTGCCCAGGCACTGGATGTACAAAGTTGAATGAAGACTTAGCTCCTGAACTCAGTTCCACAGCTGTGCTGGTATCCCCAGTCTCCAGCCAACCTCCCGGCACAGCCTTAAAACTCAGCAACCGAGTGACCTAGTGAGCCAGGGTGGCAGCTGCCAGGGAGCAAAGAAGAGGACAGATATTTACTTACAACCCTAGAATCAGTGAGTACACATCCTCTCAGCATCTGGTCATCACTGTGGTCCAAAACTTCCTAACACAGAAGTATTAGTGAGGAGACCAATGTCCTCCCACTGCCAACTCCAAGCCACAAAGGTACATTATGACCCTTCGTGGGTCATCCAGGTGGGCCAAGCTGTCTCTGCTTTGTGAAAAACAATGTTCAGAATTCAGTCATATTCAGAATGTGTGTTTCTCCATCTGTTTAGGAAATTAACAAGCTGCCATAGTTCATAATTTTGAAATTATGAGTTACTGATCAACACAGAAAGTACATAGTCCTAAATGGGAAAAGCAGAGACAAAGTGGCAAACTTACCATGAAGAGCACGTCGGGTCCTCTTGGCCCCACCTGACCCTCTGTCACCTGGCTGGGTCAACTCCAGCCAGCTCTCCCCAGGAGCCACCTGACCTGTGTACTGTGCTCCTTGCTTCTCACCCTGGAGCTTCTCTGTTAATGACATTACCTGAGACCTAGAGAAACCCACTCAGCACCCGTTCAGGGGAGCCCAGAGTGTTGGGGTGTTAACCCTCCATGTCAGTGTCTTGTTACAGTGAACACATTTCTGACATCAATCAAATAATGGAGGAAAGATTTCCTTTGGCCCATGGCTTCAGAGGGTTCAGTCCATGGTCAGCTGGCACCATTGACCTGTGGTGAGTGGAAACAACATGGCAGAAGGACATGGCTGAGGACCGCTGCTTACCTCATGACAACCAGGAACCAGAGTTGGGGGGTGGTCTGGAGTCAAGCCGTGTACGTCCACGTCACACCCCTAGTAGCCCACTCCCACACACAGGCCCCACTTCATCACAGCACATTCAGCTCGGAGCCTCAGGTGGAGGAGTCCACTGATGAGGTCAGCGAGCTCCCCACCCAATCACCTGCCAAAAGTCCCATCTTTGAACACGAGAACCTTCGGGGGACATTTTAGATCCAAACCACAGTGTGCTCTGTGGGGAAACATTTGACCAGGGATAACCAGGACCCCAAGGACAACACTCTGTTCCCCTCCCAAGGGAGGTCTCCCGTGGCTGGGCAGATGGGAGCATCCAGTGCTGTCAGCTGTGGCCAGTTCCCTAAGATATGCTTGTCTGTGTCACTGCCCACCCACATTCTTGCTCTTGGAGTCACATTTCTCCATAAAATACTTGCACAAGAAGTTTTGTCTGGGTGTCTGCCTGCCACGGAAAGCAGGCTACGACAAACTCCGCAATGCAAGAACAAAATCTTTCCACAGGACGGAGGCTCTACGGGAAAACCGATGCACGGCAGTGGTCGTGTTAGGGTGGGGACTGTGAGTGACTTTTCCACTATGCTCTCTTTAAACCTTTCTCTAAATGAGTCTCGACTCTTACAATTAGGAAATTTACACTTGGAAATCGTTTCCATGCTGAAAGTCACCCACGGTGCTGAACTCGGGAGAAGCCCGACCCAGTGCCAGCCCCAGGCTGCACCTGGGCTCAATGCAGGTCCTCAAGGAGCCGGGGAGGGTGGGAGCCAGTTGCTTGGGGGTTGGAGGAGGATTCAGGGAGTGAGTTAATCGGCCAAAGTGTAGCTAAAGAAAATCTATCCACTCTGGTGGTTCTGAGCCTTGCAGGGGTTGTTTTCAGCATTTTGACTGGTTCTAAAATTTGTCATTTCCTCCATTTGAAGAGTTTTATCACTATTGGGGTTTTTAAACATCACAGGAACCTTTGAAACTCTTCTTTGGGAAGAGACTTTCAGCTCCCTGTCCTGCTTCACCAGGGCCAAGGTTAGGGCCAGAGTCCTGGAGGGAAGGGATCGGGCTAGGGGTTTCCGTGGAGATAGTCT
Organism: Hydrochoerus hydrochaeris; assembly: GCA_004027455.1. Taxonomy (NCBI): domain Eukaryota; kingdom Metazoa; phylum Chordata; class Mammalia; order Rodentia; family Hydrochaeridae; genus Hydrochoerus; species Hydrochoerus hydrochaeris. Next base: position 216,854 of record PVLA01001500.1, read on the forward strand.
ACAGGTTTTCTGGGTAACAGTAATCAATGCAATGCCTTTTGGGCAGGGAAAAAGGCCTCAGACAGAGCCCAGAGGGCATGGGAGCATATAAGGTGGACAGGGCAGGGCAGGGAAAGCAGACTGACTCCTTTGGGCTGGTCTGGAGTCCTACCCACAGCCCTCCAGCTCCGGAATGGCCCTGCTGGGGCTGGTTTTAAGAGCAACACACATACCTGAGACTGTCAATTTCCTGTCAAAAAGAGAAGATGAGATCTAGAAATACCCAGCGGCCCACCCCACTATTCCCTTTGATTTGCAAATTGCCTGCCCCCCACCGACCTCTCTCTCATTTGTGTTCCAGTGATGTTTCCAGGCTCCCCTAGATGTGTCGGTCTTGCTGTCACACAATGGTTTGGGAACTGTCCCGCAGAACCCTTGGTCATCCCCAAAGCCAGGTGTCAGGGCTTGGGGTAGCAGACTGAGCACCCCCACAGGCTTCCTTTCGCCTCTGGGGACTTCTCAAAGTGGGACAAAATACTTTGGAAGGGGCTGTCACAGACTGGGGCACCTTGTGGGAGACAAGCAGGTCCCAGGAGAAAGGCAGCCAGGGCAGTAACCTGCAGCCCATACTCGTCCCCAAGGTCACATGCAGACACACCCCTCTATGATCCTTGGGATGCGGTCCCCCTCTCTGGGGTGGACAGGCTGAGTTGTTCACCAGTTTCCCTGGTGTCAATGCTCGCCCACTGTGGCTGGCCAGGGGCTGAACACGCTGACTTTTCAACAGTGGCCTCCTGGGAGCTGGTGTGATTCAGCCTTAGCACCTGCCTGTCCCAGCCCAGCTGGCAGCACTGACTGGGTCCCTTGGGTCCCAGCGACGAGTTGACCACTCACAGAAACAACTGCCAGCAGCTGGGGCCATGGTTAACAGCATGGCACAAGGCAGGTATCTAGGCTCAGAGCAGATGAGAAATGATTTTAGGGTCATAAAGCTGGAAAGACACAGCAGGGACTCTGATTCCAGTCTTTAGAGAATGCTGTCCACAAGAATTTCGGGTGATTCGAGCACTTGATGCGTGTTTCCAGTCCAAATGTAGGTGTCACTGTCATTATAAATGGCATACCAGATTTTGAAGACTTGGTAAGGAAAAAACCCCTAATGTCAGCTATGTTATTTATATATGTTTTATTAGCTATATGTTGGGTTAAATAAAGTATATTTTTGGAATTAATTTCATGAGCTTAACTTATTTCTAATGCAGCTACTAGGAAGTTGTGCATTTCCCTCACATTTTAGTACCATGCACATAGCTCTGGGCTCCAATTTAGGGCTCTCTCTGCAGAGAACCAGGCATTTCCCATATTCTGGGGTACACAAACCCCTACAGGTTTCTGCATGCATGTTACACGCACATACATACACACACACACACACACCCATGTTCATGCAGGGTTGCTGTGTTAGATTTCCATCACTGCAACAAAATACTTGAGGACACTGTCTTAAAGGAGGAAAAGTTACTTTGGGCTCACAGTTTCAGAGACTTCAGTCCACAGTGACTTGGCCATTGCCTGGGGTCTGTGGTAGCACAGGACATCTGGGCATGGAAGTGCTGGTGCAGGAAGACTTCACTTCAATGTGGCACAATGTAAAGAGAAAGAGCAGAAGAAGTCAGTATCCAGAAGTCCCCTTTAAGGCCATGCCCCCAAGGACCATATTTCCACCCCCAGGTGCCACCTCCTATCAATTCCACTGCCTCCAGGAGTGCCACAGGCTGGTGATCAAGCCTTCAGCATTTGTGACCTGAGCAATAACAACCTCTTTCACCCTCCCTGCCCTTTCCTTTGCACACTCACCCTTTACACACAAAGCCAGTCAGGGAATCAAGTCCAGGGCCACAAAGGCACACAACCCCCAGTCCAGCCCTGCCCACAGAAGACTGCCTGAGGACCTCAGCCTTCCTTTGGCCTTGAGAGACAATGCTCTAGGTATGGGATGGGTGACACCTTTACCATCAGCCTAAGCTTAAGGGATTCTTCCAAGAGAAGGGTATTTGCCGCAGAGATGAAATGGTCCTGCCTGTGAATCTGAGCCAAAGGTCTGATTCAGCCCAAAATGGAAATCACAACCAGGTATGGTGGTGCATACCTGTAATCCCAGCCCTTGGGAGGCTGAGGCAAGAGGGTCACTGCAAATTCAAGACCAGCCTAGGTTACAAAGTGAGCTTGGGATTAGTTTAAACTGCATAATGAGACTGTTTCTAAAAAACACAAAGAAAGAAAATGTCACTGCTATGGCGCCAGACTTCTAAGCTGTCTTCTTCTGAAGTTTCCAGCCTGAATTTTCCTTGGGCAGAGGGTGCCTTATCAGAGGCCCTATTGCTCTGGCTTCTCAGTAATTTGCACATTTTTGTGCATGTGCCTGGGTGTGAGTGGGAGGATGTGCATGAGGAAAACCGGCATCTTTTCCTGCAGGCTCCCTCCCCCCATCGATAGCAAACTTGATCAGGGTGATGCTGGCTGGGCCTCTAAGCTCACAGTGCGTTGCTGGCTTAGGAGCTCCCTTCAGCCTCTCTCCAGGGTCAGGTCACTGGCCATCTGCAAAGGCCTTTGTTTTTCTTCTTGCAAGCAAAACAAAGCAAAACAAAACCAAAACAAAAAACAGCCCTTCTGGCCCAGGTGGCACCAGTATGACATGGGGAGGTGATTATCCAAGTGCAGACCCCAGTCTGTAACCAGCTGCAGTGCAGCCACCACAGGGCGCCCCAGGACCTGGTTTCCAGAGAGCTCAGCAGCTGCCGGTGTCTGTCACAACACCCAGGGAGGGGTCGGAGAGCTCCTGACAAAGAGCAGGAAGGCCCCAGAAATGTCACTTTCCTGTCCCTAATTGCTTAATTAGATGTCATGTTGCCTGCTGGACTCAAAGCTGATGAAGTCCGGTGGATACATCTGGCTATACGGGCCCTGGCTGATTGTGGGGTGTAGGTAGAGATGGGGGAGGGTTCAGTTACTGGAAAGATTCTAGAACCAGCACATGAGAGGATGAGCCCCATACTAGAAGGCAGGAACGTTCCTTGTCACATGCTGCCATTAGTGAGCTGTGCGACCGGGACACCCAGCTCTCCACCTGGGCTTCAGTTCCGTTCTGGTAAGATCAGAGTGAGCCAGCGTCTGCGGGAGGGCTGCAAGCTGGGGCCCTGGATGCACCCTGCTCTGCTGCTCAGTATAACGAAGTAGAGGAGGATGCTTAGCAGCATGACGTCATTGGAGGCGCAGGTCCCTCCTGCTCTAGCCATTTTGTCTAGTGGCACCTTGTGGTCACAAAGTGGCTGCAGCCATTCCAGGTGGTTTGAGGGTGGCTCACATTCCTCCTGAGATTCAATGTTGGGAACTTGGTCCCCAAGGTGGTGGTACTAGGAGGTGGTAGAAACTTTAAGAGGTGAGGCGACAGGTCCTTAGGGCACTGGTGGGCAAATGTGACCCCATGTAGGTCTTGGAAGAGGGTGGTTACAAAGGAGGCAGCCCAGCCCCTCGCCTCTCCTCTCTGCTTCCTGGCTCTAGCTGTGTGCTTTGCAGAAGCTCCACTGGGTACCATTTGCCATGAGGTACTTTCCAGAATGGAACCACTGCTGGCACCATGCCCTTGAACCTCCACAGCCATGAGGCTGAATAAATCTCTTTTCTTCATAAGTAGCCTGCTTCAGGTATTTCTGTTATAGAGACAAAAAAGTGGACTGATACACTAGGTGTATCACAGTTCTGGGCCCACAGTCTGGTTAAGAGGAAGGAAACACCCCCAGAGGCCCCACCCATGGAGCTCATCTCACATCTCATTGGAGAACAGTGGTCACATGGCCACTCCCAAGCCAATCATTGGTAAGGGGTGGGATTACTTTGATTTAGTTTGGAACCCTCTGGATTTTTAACTCTGAGTCATCTTCTACTGGGTCACTGGAAAAGGTGGGCCCTGAAAAATACTGAGGTTCTGTTAAGGAGAAAGAAGGTGGGGTTTGGATGCTAAGCAGCCCACCAGCAATGTCTACTACATGCACTGCTTACATGTCAGTGAAACGTGGGATGGCTTTGGTCCTGATATCCTATGTTCCATGTCGCCATTCCTCCTCTTACCCCTTTGTCCTAGTTACATTGCGGGGGACATAAAACAAATCAAACTGGCTTAAGTTTTTGAAAAGAGAGTTTGTTGAGAGGCAGATTCAGTCCTGCTTGACCAGAGGTCTGAGTGCTCTTGTCAAGGGGAGACGGCTCCTCTTCCTTCCAGCTCCCTGGTGGCTTCTCCCGGGCTTTCTCTCTCATTCCAGCTCTTGGCAGATGTGACCTTCAGCAACTCCAAGCTTACTGTCAAGAAACCAAGCCAAAATGCTGGAGGGGCTGTGGGGAAGAAGGAGCCCTTCTCCACTGTTGATGGCAGTGCAGACTGGGGCAACCGCTGTGGAAATTCCTCAAAAAACTAGGATGAAAGGTCCCATTCGACCCAACTATTCCCCTTCTAGGTATCTTTCCAAAAGAATTAAAAATGCCATACCAGTGATATATGTGAACCCATGTTTATAGCATCACAGTTTCTAATAGCCAGATCTTGGAAACAACTTAAATGCCCATCCACTGAGGAATGGATTAAAAGACATAATATTTTTATACAGTGGAGTACTTCTCAGCCATAAAGAAGGATAAACTGGAAACTTATGGTTAAGTGGATGCAACTTGAGAATATACTCATTAGTGGGATAAAAAGGACACACATGTGTAAACATATGTTTCATTAGTATGACAAGCTGAAAGAAAAAACATGTATATGTGTGTGTATATGTCTGTAAAAAGCGGCTGGGATAGCCACCCTACTGATTTGTCTGAGTTCGCTGAAGACAAAGATTTGTGCTGGTGTTGTTTGGAAAGTTGAGTGCAGGTGTCCTGTGCTCTGGGTGAATGATTTGGGGATGACAGTGTGCAGTGTATATATCATTAATGCCCCTTAATTGATGTGTTTTGAAATTTTGTTGTAATTTTTTTTCTTTTTCTTTTCCATTTGGAATAAAATGGATTTTTAAAAAATTGCTTTTTCCTGCCAGTACCTTAGAATTACGGGGCAGTGGTGAGGGTGGAGCAGCCCCTTCCCCAGGTCCCTCCCACACACCTGCCCTCGCGGACCTGTCCACCGCTCGATTCCAACGATTCCCCTGGTGCAGCACCTCGGACTCCCTGCAGTTCACTGTGAGGCGCTTTTGGTCGCCAGGGCAGGGCACACTCCCTCTTTGAAAAGCACACTCACCTCACATCCTGCTGTAACAATAAGTGAAATTTAATAAGGAAATAAAATCCCATGTCCACGAGTAACGCAGCCCTCTAGGGCAGGTTTTCCCGCCGTGCAGGGCCGCTGAGGGCCTAGATTTGCTCTCTGAGACGTGGGCCTCTTCCTGGAGGGGAGAACAAGTCCTGGGCTGCACTGAGCAGCAGTCTCTAAACTTTGCCTTGGCCTGAAAATTGATTGGGTAAAGTGTTGTTTGTGTTTAGAATCGGTTTTTGTTTTGTTTTGACGTGTGTGTGGCGTCGGGAATTAGACGCAGGGACTCCTGAGTGAACTACCCCTCCCACTGCCTTCTATTCTTTATCTGAGACAGTGTCTCCCTAAGCTGCTAAATTGCGCAGGCTGGACTGGAACTTGGGATCCTCCCACCCCAGCCTCTTGAATACCCAGGATATGGGTGCAGGCTGATGTGCCCGGCCTCATTTTGCCCTGCCCCCCCCTTTTAACCCTGAGACACTGGCTGTGGGGTAAGCAGGTCTGACTTGGGACCCCGACCCCAGTGTGGCACCGGCTTTCCTGAACACAGACTCCCAAGCACAGTGAACTGAGCTTCCTGTCTCAGGGACCATGGCTAGGAGGCCTCTGGTCGGTCACCATGGCTGACCAGCGGCAGTGCAGACAGCGGGCAACAGCGAGGGGGCGCTCTGCCTCCATGAGACCTCCTACACCCAGCGTGTGTAACGAAGGTGTTGGCGCCGACTCTGCCTCTAACCTCAGACTCTGCCTCTAACCTCAGGGACACTGACCTCCTCGACCTTTGTCTCAGCCGTGTCACAGAGTTGAGCCAGGTCAAACTTTCTTTCCTTTTTTTTTTTTTTTTTTTTGCAATACTGGGGCTTGAACCTAGGGCCTCGCGCTTGCTGGGCAAGAGCCCAGCTGAGCTGCACCCCGGCCCCCTCCATCCAGCCCTCCGGGCCACCTCTCGTTGACTGCCCCCGTGACTCTTCCTCTCCAGACCTGCACGTCTCAGTGTCTGTGTGTCTGTGTCTGTGTCTGTGTCTGTCTCTGTCTCTGACTCTGTCTCTGTCTACTTTGTCACACTGCAGAGCGATGAGGCGCTGACTGGAAGAGGACAGGGCAGAGGCTGTGGAGTCTTCGGGCTATTATCCTGCCAGTGTCACTACCCATGCGGAGGCAGGGTTACATCAGCCTGGTGGGAGCTGGTCCTGGAAGAGAGGGTGGGGCCCTGCATCACCCCTGAGCACCTCAGTGGCAACTCGGGCTGCCCGAAGGAGCCAGTGAAGGACGGGGGCCTCCAGTGCTCTGTCTCCCTTTTTCTCCCTCCTCCCTCGCTCCTCCTGCAGGGTGCTGTCCCGCCCAGCTGCTGCCCTCTATCTCCAAGGTAAAGTGTTATTTTTTGACGATTGCTACGCATTTCAGAACAAATACACTAAGGGCAGGGGAAAGGGAAGGAAGGTTCCAGCCTCTCAGAGTCCACACTCTGGAAACTTCCAGAGAGCAGGTTGATGTCCCCCTGCCCCATGTCCTCTGGAAACTCAGCTTCTCAGGCTGGGCCTCCCGAGTCCTGAGGGGAGGGCCTGGAGAACCCAGCTGTTGGTCGCACGTGTGACCCAGAGCAGCTTGACCCAGACTCCCCCAATTCATGGCCTGTGACAGTGCGCACAGCACTGCCAAGGTTTCTGTGGCCTTCGGGGGCTTGGCCTCCCTGCAGCCCCAACTGTCCATGCCAGAGGAAGGTCCCCAGGAATGCTGATGAGGCTGCCCTAGGCCCTGGCCAAGTACTTACTAGCCACAGTGTTTTGTAAATTTTGCAAAAGTTTGATGCTTTTATGTTTTCTCTCTCAGGGAATCACACCAAAGGAGGCGCTTCAGGAGCCATAAATCGTTTAAAGTTCTTTTTTATTTTTATTAGTACTGCTCCAAGTACATGGAGATTACATTCAGCATGGGGTGTGGAGGGGCCATAAATTTTGGATCTGGCCCTGCTTCCGGTCCCAGGGAGGAGGCCTTTGATTCTGACCAAAAAGCCCAGGGCGCTGGGGTGTCTGATTCCGTCTCTGTTTCTGTCTCCATCTCTGTCTCTTTCTGTCTCTGACTTTGTCTCTGTCTCTGTTTATCTCTGTCTCTCTGTGTCTTTGCCTCTCTCTGTTTCTGTCTCTGTCTCTGTGTCTCTCTCTGTTTCTGTCTCTGTTTCTCTGTCTCTAACTCTGCCTCTGCATCTCCATCTCCGGCTCTCTCTGTTGGGACAGTGGTGGCAGCGGGGATGTGACGGTGTCCCAGGTACCAGTGACCATGGTCTCACCCTAGGCTTCCCCTTTGCTCTGGGCCATCTCTGCCACCTTTGCCCTGGGGACCCCCAGCAATTCCCCGGCTTCTCTGCCCCTCTTCTTTGCCCATGTCTTGGCCTCCTTTCTCCTATCGGGAGCATCACAAGTCCCTCCCACTGACCGTGGCCTCCCGGCTCCTGCCCGGTCCCCTCTGGCTGCAGCAGACCCTGGCGCTGTGTCTGGGGTTGGTGCCCCAGGAGGAGGGGGTCCAGGAGCTGACTGTTTTACATCGCTGCTCAGCGTCCACTGCAAGTACTGGCTCCTGGGTCTCGAGTTGGTCAAGCAGATGCAAGGCCCAGGGGTGACAAGGAAATTAACTCACTGGGGCACCGCTGCCTGGGAAGCACAAGCTGAGTTGTGACTTGAGGGTAGGACCTGGCCACCTTCCCTCCCAGGTCTGGGATTTCTGACCTGCTGAGGACCCCATGTTGCTCTTGGTGGCCCCTCAGTGACCTCCTTGGGCTTTTACGTGTGTATCTGTCTCGCTCCACAGCAACTCAGTGCCAGGACAGTGGCCTTTATCTCCCTCTTCTCCATTCGGCTGCAGAGGTGAGGGTGTTAGGATGGGATTTGTGCCCAGAGGAGGGATGGACAGGACTAGGGACACAGAGGACAGAGCAGAGCCCAAAAGAGCAAGGCCCTGGGCCCTGGGCACAGGTGAGGCGGTTGGGCAGGTGCAGGTCCCGCTGCCGGGCGCCCCAGGGCTGAGCTGCGCGGGCAGGGATGTGGAGCCACTGCTGGTGCAGCCGCAGCCTGTGCTGGGGACGAGGTGGGGGAAAGGGGACAAGGGGAGGAGGGGAGGACACCCCGACGGGGGCCTGCTCAGACCGGTGTTCGAGAGGGAAGATCCTGGCTCAGGATGCTCAGGAGGGAGAGGATGGGCAAGGAAAATTCACAAAGCTGCAAAAGACAGCGTGCCCTGGGCAGGAAAGGAGCCCGTGGGAAACCCCGTGCTCTCCGTGACTCCGCGGCACGGCGGACGGTTGGTCCAGTGAACTCCAGGCCAATGCTGAGGACAACTGGAAGGCACCTTGGCGCACGGCACACGCTTGAAAATCCTTTCTGTAAGAATCTCATGTCAGAAGACAAGGCAGAGGGGACTGGGCACGCAAGCCGCCACTGCCTGGTCAGGCTGGGGTCCCTGGCTGCAGGGGGATGCTAGACCTCAGGTCCCTGAGGCGGGGCCTCTCAGGAAGTTAGCCCCGAGGGAGCCAGGCTTGCGGGCTGCTCCTCAGGACCTCCCGGATGCCCACGGAAAGCATCAGAGGGAAGAGTATCAGAAACGCCACCTACGCAGCTCCTGAAGATACAAGATTTCCAGGCTGGCTTGATCTTTGCTAAGCATCGATCTTCACCATTATAATCGCTTGCAAACTCTGCTCAGAGCTGCAGGCCAGTGGGCCCCTGTGGAAATCTAGATTTTAGTTTGGGGAAAGAAGAAGAGTAAGAAAAGCATTCGTGTTTTTTTTAATCTGTTAAATTAAGAAGACAATGTATTTATTCAGAATATGTAATAAAACCTTTCAATTTCAAAAACCCTGGATTATTGGGAATTGACCTCTCCCCATCCCGCTTACCAAGGTGTGAATTCCCTAAAATGGGTTATGAAGTAACAGCTTCAGTTTATACTCGAATGTATCATTTGCCCGGCAAATGATATAGATTTCCATCATATAGAATCACGTAGACCTTTGCAGAAAATCCTGACCCCTCCGTACTCACCCCGCAGCTCCCGCTGACTCCCAGAGCCTCAAGGTCTGTGCGTCTCTGCCAGCTGGAAGGTCTCCAACCGCCGAAGGTTGTTTAATTCCATTTGGAGCACTCTCTGGAATCTGGATTTCACTGTGTCTGGGTTTTTAGTATCTAATCATTATTCTTATCGGGATGTTCTCTGCAGAGAACTTGATTTTCGCCAGCTGCAGTTTAAGTGCAGGTCGGTGGAGAGCAGTAATGAATAATCGATGTGGCTTTAATGAACACACCTCCCTGGGGTGTGGGCATCTCAGGGTTTTCATCCTGCCCTGCCCTGGGTACTGATTGAGGAGTGCAGGGCCCTCAGCCTTGGGGTGTGGTTGCGGCAGCATCAGTGGAAATGAACATGGGGGTTGAGAGAAGCCGGCAGGGTCCTCCCTGTCCAGCCCCTGCTCTGACAGTGGTGGCAGCCCTGTGACCACTGCTGCCCCGGGCAGCTGCTCTCACCTCTCAGAGCTGAGAGTATCTTCCGCCCCAGAGTCCTGGCGCTCAGGGGTGAAAGCAGCCCCTGATGGCAGCCCCATCCCGGAGTCCCTCGAGCCCTAAAGGCCAGGCCCTGTTCTGGCCAGGACTCCGCGGGAGGAGCGGGTAATGAGGTGTCCAGGGCCGTCAGCGCTGTGTCCTTCAGGAGCCTCCCACCAGGCAGCTGGGCCTGCAGCAGCCGAAGAACCTGCGCTTCCCACCTGTTCAGAGGCCTGCAGGACGCTGTGTGGCTGTGTCCTGGACAGTGATGTCACGGCTACCAGGGGAGGAGCGGGCAGCTGGCAACAGGGTATGGTCTCCTTCTCAGTCCTGTGTCGCGGAAGCTGTAGTGACCAGTGCCGGGCTCTTGGTCCTTGAGTGTAGCATGGGGCAGGGTGCCCAGCACCGCCGCAGTCTCCTGCTGCAGGGGTGCAGCCCTTTCCGGCTCCAGCTCTGGGTCCCCCAGGGATCTCTCTCCAGGATTCTTTCCAAACAAAGCAGATCAGTGAGCCAGGGCACAGCTAGGGCCCCAGCCACAGCCTGGGGAATTCTTTCTTCGCGCTGCTCTGCCGCTTGTCACCTGTGTGCGATGAGTCCTTTCCCCCTCAAGACCTCAGTTTCCCGTCTATAAGGAGCTGCCCTGGCCACCCCTCCCTGGCTATGGCCATCAGACTTTAATGCCAAAGATGCACGAGAGTACTTGGAAAGTTATTTTTGCAAAACCAGGCTGCCTTGTCTCCCCTGCGGGTGCACATTCATGTCCCAGGAAATCCTTCAAGACATCCTGAAACGAAGCCTCCGACCCACAGAGCCTCACAATGGCCCCGCATCCACTGTGGCTCTGCCTGGGTCTGCTCCTTAAAAACAGAAATCACCAAGGTAAAAGTTAAAGGCAGGGTGTGGCAGCCACACATCTGACATCTCTGTTACTCTTGAGGCTGAGGCAGGAAGATCAAGAGTTTGAGGGCAGCATGGGCAATTTAGCAAGACCTTGTCTCAACAGTAAAATAAAATAAAATAAAATAATAGTAATAATAATAATAATGAAGAAAGGCTGAGATACAGCTCAGGGACACTGGTTACCCAGCATGCTCAAGGCCTTGGTGCCATCCCCAGCTCTATAAAAACAAAAACAAAAACAAGACCCACAAACCAAAATAAATAATTAAATATCCTCCAAGGCCCCAGCTCAAGTGAACCAGAACCAGCACATGAGGCCATCTATAGCCCCATAGCCTTCGAGAGTACCTGGTTTGCTGGCTCTCTTGTACCCCGTGGCCTTTGCTCCTGGGGACCCTGCTGGCCGAGCCCCACCCTTGGCTCTGGGACTCCTCCAGTGTGTGTTCTAGGCCTCACAGCAAGGCCTGGCCCCTGCAGCCTAGCTCCCCACTCAGGCACGCCCCGTCCTGAGCCCCTGACTCCTGGACATGAGCTGCCTGCCCCCTGCATGGTGAGTTCCCAGGGGACCCTGCATGACCCGGCTCACTGTGACACCTGGCAAACACCTGGTGAATGAATGGCTGAGGGCATGGGCCTTTGTGCCGGTGCCCTGACTCAGGTCTCTGTCCAGGCCCTCCTGTCTCTGGAGATATCGCCACAGGCTGGTCCACACACGGCACAAGCCTGTGTGGTGGCCATGGGAGCAGGAGGTCCTGGAGGCTTGAGACACATGAGAACAGGGCTCTGCTACTGGGTCAGGAGCTCTGCTGGCAGCCTTCCCCCAGCACGCTCAGTGCCTGTGGCAGGGGCAGGGCGCGCAGCAGGGGCTGGACCAGGGCCCTTGGGCACAGCTGCAAGCAGGGCAGAACTCCGGCCCCCGCAGCTCTCCTGGGAGCCATGGTGGTACGGTAGTGGGACAGATGGAGAGAAGCCCCTCACTTCCTCTCCATGGGCGGCCGGGGAGCTGGTTCCTCTGAGCGCCTTCCTCACCTTCCAGAACTGGCTTGGTGTGGATTTGGGAAACCATGTGCCCGACACACTCAGCCCAGCACTGCCTGGAGGAACTGCCCAGGCCGGTGGTCAGGATGCTTCCTGGCAAACAATGGCATTGACACGGCCCAGCCACCCGCCTCGATGTTCAGACACACACATCCTATCCCAGCTGGCCACTGGGTCCACTTCCTCTCATCTGCGCAGCCCCTCAGGGAGGTACGCAGCACTCATGTCAATGCCCTGGAGGAGGGATGAAGGGGGCACCTGGCCCACCCCACAAATCCCTCAATGGTGAGCTCTGAGGACAGCGTGGCAGAGGGTGAGACGCCGCACTGGCTGCCCTGACCACTTTTGTCACCCGCACAGCACTCAGCCTCCTGAGCCCTCGCTGTACCTGTGGGAGCCACCTGTGCCCTGGAACGTCTGGCCTCGTGGTCCTGTAGGGCTGGGGCTGGGCCTCCTCCCACGAAAGCCCTGCTGCGGAGGGATGCAGGGCACAGGGACGCTCTCTTTCCCTGGTCCCCTGGGCTGTCTGGGTACCATGGCAACAGAAGCACCACTCAAAACCATGGCGTTTCTATCATCGCCTGATGCCAGATGTGGCAGCACCCAGCCCAGGAGCACCTGGGGGTCTCTCCATGGATCCCTGCGCCTGCAGGACACCAGCAGGTGGGCAAGGACATGCTTGGGACCCTGCTGTCTGTCTCCCCATCTCATCTTGAGGTTCTTGCCAACAGGACGCCTTTGCAGCTAAATTTACAGCTGCTCTACCTTGCACGTAGGAGGTGCTTGGAAGAGGCTCACACATGTGCCTGGTGCCCAAGCCCCCCCGGCTGTGACAGGAAGAACCAAGGTCGTCAGGTCAGTGGCTGAGTCAGGAGCTGGTGTCAGGCAACAGAGCATGGTGTGGGAGCAGTGGGTCCCCAGTGTGTAGCCCACCTGCCAGGGCTCAGATCCGGGTCCCACAGGCCATCAGCTAATAACCCCAGTCACGCTGCTGTCAAGCAGCAGTCTGTGCCTCAGTTTCCCCTTCTGTGAAAATACACAAGAGTATCTCCCCACTCCACAGATTAAAAACAGAATATTTGGTGAGAGTTGTTTATTGAAAACAGAAAAAAAAACACAGTATATTGAAAACAGAATAGAAAAAGATATTCCAAAATGCCTGTAAGGGTTACCTGTGACCCTTGGGGTTGTGGAATGGCTTTTGGTTTCCTTTATGTTTTTTTTTTTCTCCCTATAATTGTCAACTTTTCTACTTGGAACGTGCGTCTAATCTCTGGAAATGTGAAATTTTAAAAACTTGTTTGGAAAAACCCACCTGAGACCTCTAACTGTGCCTGCCCACTCCTGACAGCTGTCCCTGCAGCCCCCGGCCACCTGGGACTGAACAGAAGCCTGCAGAGATGGCCAGACTGGAGCTGTGGGCCGTGCTGCTTGTCCACCCGACCAGAGAGCAAAGCCCCTGTATAAATCTACCAGTCAGGCGACCCTCAGATCTCTCCTGCACAGTGGCCGGAGCGATCCCAGCTGCCTCCCAGTGGAGGACCTCAGCATCACTCTGCACTGCTGGGGCTCGGAGCCCTGATGTCTCCCTGAGCCCTGGAAGCCCAGGGTGACAAGGCCGGGTGGTCTGTTAATTTTGGTGCAGACAGCAGTGTGGTGCAGCTGCTGGAGAGGCCCCCCAGGGCTTCTGAAGCCTGTCTTCGAAGCTTGTGTTGGCGGGAACGCTAGGCAGGGACTTCAGCTGTCCAGGAACTCTGAAGGACAGAGGACCCAAGTCTATGGGTGACTCGGTCAGCCCGGTTCTGACCAATGAAGCAAGTCAGCGCCTGGCCTTTGGGTCACCCAGCCCTTTTGTTCCCTGCTCTGGGCTCCCCCTGGGCTTTCGAGCAAAGCCATGAGGCAGACACTGACTTGGCCATGGGAGTCCTGTCTGTAGCCTTCTTCCTACACCAGCATCAGGGGAGTGCGCCTTGGCCCAGCCCAAAGGGGAAAACTTTTCACATAGGTTCTTTTCTTCTTGACAAACACATGTTTAAAAAGCTGGGCGCCATGACACGTGTCTGGAATCCCAGCTTCTTAGGAGGCTGAGACAGGAGGGTCACAAGTTCAAGTCCTGCCTGAGCAACTCAGAGAGATCCTGTCTCAAAATTAAAAAGAAAGGGCTGAGGATGTAGCTCAGTGGTAGAGCATGTTTGGGTTCTGTCCTCACAAAACAAAACAAAACAAACAAAACAAAACAAAACCCTCTTTCCAACTCAGCCCCGTCCATCACCCTGACTCCTGATTAAAACAGGAGCCACCGAGAAAGAGAGAATGTACAGGTTGGAGGTTTCTCACTGGGGGTTCTTTCTTTTCTTTCTTTCTTTCTTTCTTTCTTTCTTTCTTTCTTTCTTTCTTCTTTCTTTCTCTCTCTTTCTCTTTCTTTCTTTCTTTCTTTCTTTCTTTCTTTCTTTCTTTCTTTCTTCTTTCTTTCTTTCCTTCCTTTATTTTTTTGCACAAAAGTGCCAAAGTCTCATTAATTGCAGGAGGCAAAGACAGGAAAGGTGGAAGCTGAGAACCAAATCGCCCTCTTGTTTCTAATCCCAGAAGAAAGAATATGAAGCCCTGAAAAAGGACTCCAAGTAGAGGGACAAGGAAAAGCAGGAATTTCCTGGACATCATGGTGCATGGCACTCAGGAGGCTGAGGCAGGAGGATTGCAAGTTCAAGGCCAGGGAAGGCCACAGAGTGAGTTTAAGTCCAGCCAGGACTATGTGCCAGATACAAAATCAAAGAAGAGATGCTCTATCCTAACCCAAGAAGTACTGAGGCTGCCAGCTTGTGGGTGAATAAACAAAGTATAGACTGCAAACAGCACTACAGAGTGGGAGAGAGGAGTTTACATGGTTTCCCCGTAAAGAAACAGCGCCTGTATGAGGAGATGGGTATGTTTGCCCTGAATCAAGCGTCACACAGTGTGTGCGTGTGCAAAGCCTCATGTGGAACAGATAAAGTATTACGCAGCAGGGTAAAAAACTAAGTTTCAATAAGAACCGAATTGTAGACTATGCAACGGTGGATGATGGCTAGTACGGAAGGACAGAACTGGGGCAGGCGTGGGGCAGTGCAGACCATCCCAGCCGTGCTGCTCAAGTAGACGTCAACATGAAAGAAGACACACAAGCGCATCTGTGACAGTCCGGAAAGGGCAGAGCTCTAGGGACAGAAAGAGGAGAGAGGAGGGCTGAGGCCGCTGAGGACTGAGGAGAGGAGGGGGTGAGGTGGGGTGGGGTGGGGGAGGAGCGCCTGGGTCCCCAGGGCCAACGCGGGGTGGGGGTGGGGGCTTTTCACCCAGGGCCGGAACATGACGAGACCCAGCATCACTTTCTGATTATCTCTGTGTCCTCAACAGATTTTCTTGTCACAGAGCTGCTTTCATTTCAAGACACTTTCTGTGAAGTGAGCTTAAATCATCTCAGGCGTCCAGCTGGGGTTGAGGGGACCAGCGGGGCTGTCATAACCCCCACAGCGCAGAGCTTCTCCAAGCCCACCGCTTCCAGCTTCTCGGCTGGCTGTGAATCTCACGTCCTGTTCCTGTTCCTGGCACTCAGGGCAGCATGGTGTCCTTGCCGTCCCCAGGCTTCCCTCACAGAAAGAAAGAAAGAAGAAAGACGGAAGGAAAATTATTCTCTATCCACTTCTCATTACACCATTTTTTAAAAGGGTAAAAAATAAAGTTTCAGTAAGAACCGGGCACCAAGTTACTGGCCTCTGCTGGGATGGTGTTTACCCCACTGTGCCCTGCACAGGGCCAAGCGCTCTGCCCCACTGTGGCACCAAGTGCCCTCACCAGGCGGGTCTGAGACAGTCCCGACAGAGGCCAGGCAGGGAGCTCCGCCTCCAGAGCAAAGGACTCCGAGGGTCAACAGGAGCACACAGGTGACCTTAGTTTCCGGGGAACTCGTCCAACGCACACGCGCCTAGCTTCCTTTGGTCTTCGGGGACAGAAGCTGAAACTAGACACCGTGATGTTTTCATCTCTGGGAATTATTTTTTTTATTATTTATTTGTTTTTGGTACCGGGGATCGAACTCATGACCTCGTGCTTGCCAGGCAGGTGCTTATGCTGCTGAGCTAAATCCCCAGCCCCCTGGGAATTATTTTAAAGAGAACCGTGGTTTGGTGATGTTCTGATAAATCTAGCAGGCTCCTCCATGCCCGGTGGGTGCCCGACTTCACCCAGGCCTGGCACACCACTGAGGTGCGGCGAAAGGCTTGTGCACAGCAGAGCCCGTGTGTGAAAAGGATAAGCAAGGGATGGAGGAGGGGAAGGGAAGGAAAAGGAATTAAGAGGTATGGGGTACAGGCACCAGCTCCCCAGGGAACATGATCATCATGTCCTGTACGCATGGAATAATAAACATTACAGTTAAAAAGAAAAACAGGAAGGTTTCTGTATGTGGAAGCTTGTCATGTATGTAAAGAATGACAGTTCTTCCTAAGGTTCTGGCTCCGAGGGTCGGGTGGCCTGGACACAGGATGGTCAGCAGCCCCCACAGCTTAGGACTGCTGCGTCATTGTGCTGCTGTCCCTCCTCCTCGCTTTAAAGGATGACACGGAGGACCTCAGGAGTTATGGGCGGGACCCGGGGTTCTCACAGACCCCACGGGCTCGCGTAGGTCTGGGGACCCATGACTGTGTTTAGTGTGAGGTTAAAATTAGGGACAGTGTACACGGAGTGAAGTGGACCCTTTGAAATGCACAGCTGTGTGAGTTTTTGAGCAAACGCATGTAATCCTATCTGTCACCACCCCGATTCAGAGCAGCTCTGGTCCTGTGGCTGACTTGCTGACTTAGACGCCCCCCCAACACCCCCACACCGCCACTTCCCTGTGCCGTGGAGGGAGCAGACCCAAGGCACCTTCTGCTTCCTGGCAGAGGCGCTTTCCTGATGGCTGGGAGTGATGATTCCCTCTATAATCAGTTCTGCCTTGTTACAGCGGCTGTTGAAAGAACCAGGTTGCCACTGTCACTTTCTGGTGCCTCTTGAGGCCAATTTTCTGGACTGGAGCTGCACCCAGAGGAGACCTCCTAAGATCGCTGGATCTGACCTCCGCGGGTGGAACCAGTCACCTGCTTCCCAGAGCAATCACAAGTGCTTTGCCAGCTGTTCCCAGCTCTCAAGAAATCATTTAATTGGTTTGGAGGCTACAGGAGCCTCTTCCAATTAGGGGCCCACCATGCCAGCTGCCACCTGCACATACGGGGACAATCAGGTTGGGCTTTGCAGGACAACAGGGCTACTCACAGCAGTCACAAGGACCCTCTAGCCACCGTCAGTCTGTGTCCTGCAGGCAGGAGCTCAGCTCCATTGCCAGGTCCCTCACCAAGACCCAGAAGGGAACAGGTTTTCAGCCAAGCCCATTTCCCTGGCACGGAGGAGTCACCCCAGGGAGGGGACAGGGCTGGCAGGCAGAGAGGGGCCTCCTCGTCATATCTGTCAGGCTGCAGAAGGCGAGCTCCCCGCCCCGGTGGAGAGGGCTGTGACCTCCCCTTCCTCTCCCCCCGCCATGCTCACACTGCCTCTGCTGCAGGCCAGGGAGGGGACCTGGTGACAAGCTCCACCGCAGGAATACAGTGAACCGGGAGCAGTGCGTGTGTGGGAGTCTGACAAAATGTTCCCGCATGAGGGGCCTTGTAAGAAAATGGGGTGTGCCTGGAGGAGGGGGGAGGCCAAGCGGCGAAGTCAAAGAAACCTAGGGTTGAATGATTCCCCCCTCTACAAACCCCACCTGGAACTGCACCCTGAAAATTCTGTGCTACCCCCAGGGCCTCAGAATCACCGGCCCCCAGGCCTCGGAGGGGCTACTGTGACCGGCAGAGAAAGCTAAGCAGCCAGCCAGTACTACAGAGGTTCTGTTCAAATCCCAGCCTGCCCCGCCCTGCCCCACGCCTGTCCCGGATGTGGGAGCTCCAGGGCCAGCTGCTGCCTTTGCCACCCATCATGTGTGCATCTCTGCTCAGCTCTATCCAGAGGCATCATGTGGACAGCTTGGGAGGGGCCGTGGTGGGGGCGTCTACACCGCAGGAGCCAGCCCACATCATACACCAGGGCCGGACTCCTCATCCGTGAGACAGACCAGGCTGCCCATCCCAAAGGCACAGCCTTCCACAGCTTCCCGGAAGGGGCATCTGTAACCAGTGACGAAGGACCAAGTATAGAGCTGACGCCTCTTTCATCTCCCCTAATTCCAGGCAAGGCTCCACTAAGGGAACCTGGACTGCATTTGCTAGCTATGGAGGATTTGAAAAGAAAGCTAAGATGGGATAAAAGTCGGTCTGCTTTTGAAACATCACATACATCAGTAACTTTGCCCATGATGACATATTCCTGGGCTGCAGGGAGGAGGGGTCCAGGGCACTGTCCCCATGCTGGTGGCCTCTGCTGCAGCTGCTCGTTCTGGGTGGTCAGCAGTTCAGGGAGGGACCCAGTTACCCCTAGGCTCGGGACACTCCCAGCCTTGGCCTCCAAGTCTGTCACTGTTCCTCAGCCCCTGCTCTCTGGGGCTCCAGGCAGACACCTGGCATCATCCTGCCTGGGAGCCTGTGGCAGATTCCCCAAACTCTACCATCTTTTGCAGCTTGTTCCAACAAGACCCAGAAACTATGTCTCCACCCCTTAAGTCCTATTTGCCCCTGACGTGCTTTGACCGACAGAACATAGCAGCAGCTATGACGTGGGGGTTCTGAGCCTTGGCCCCAAGAGGCCTTGCAAACCCCTCTCTCATGCTGAGATCTCTGCCACCGTCAGGTATGGGGCCCAGGCCAGCCTGCTGCATGACAGCATGACCCATGGTGCACAGGCCAGGGTGCCCATCGCCAGCCAGCACTGCAAGTGTGAAGGAGGCCTGTACCAGCACCGCCCGGCCCGGATCCATAGAGCCTCCCAGGCTGGGCTGGACTCAGGAGCTTGCTAGGTTCTGGAGGTTTAAACTGATAAATATCAGGACACTTTATGCCGCAAAGGCTAACGGAGACAGGGAATTTTGCTGGGTGGCTGTCTTTTTCCTGGGCTCTGCACCATAAGCGAGGTTCTGCCTCTCCGTGGAGCCTGGACCGAGAGCTGCTTCCTTAACACCGCTTCCCTGCCTTGCCTGGCTGGAACCCACCTCTTCTTCCCATCAGCTTGTTCACTGATTTCCATGTTGATTGCAGTCCGCTTTGCCTTGGGTGTATTTGTACACAAGCCTTCAGTGTGGAGGTGCGGAGGCCCTGATCACTGTTCTAATCGCTCAAGTGCCTTAGCTGCTGGGTTCCTGGGGCTCTCAAGTGGGCAGGCAGCCCCTCAGGGAGCTGGCACTGCTTACATTCCCAGCCCACCCCTATCGACACTGATTCATAAATTCTGGGGTGCAGCCCAGACACTGGCCTGTTCAGCTCACACCCTAAGGGACTCTGGTGTTCCTGAGCCACATGTGAACTGCACTGAGACCAACCCTGCAGCCAGGATGTGCTCAGGGAAGAAGCTGAGGAGGATGCCAAGACCTTGAAAGGGAAGTCACTCGTCCAAGGTCACCGAGCTGGAGGGGGACACTGCCAGGCTGAGACCCAGTTACAGATGGCCCTGCATGTCTTCTCTGGGAGGGAGGATGCGGCACGCGGCCACGCACGCACGCAGCTGCAAAGCCCAAGGGGCCACCACAGGCTCGCTTTCTGTGGAGGAGAAAATCCTGTGCACGCACACACTCTGAGACAGCTGCTTGTGGGTGAACAGGTTGGGGTGACAGCCAGATGTTTCTGCCTTGCCCCTGTCGGAGGTCCAGGCTGAGAAATCCAGCGAGCTCGAGTCTACACCCGCCCCACCTCCGTGTTCCCAGCAAGCCAGTTCCGGTGAGGACCCGGGTGGAGTGGGGCCAGCTGTGGGGTGGGTGAAAACTAGTGAAGGCTCCCCGTGCAGAGCCTGCTGGGGCACAGGCAGCCAGGGTGTGGGCCGGGGACAGCCGTTGGAGGGAAGGGGAGCTGTAGGTACACCCTGGTTGCAGGTGACACCTACAGCTCTGTGCGCAGGCTGACTAGAAGTGGGGTGTCCCATGTGATCTGCAAGGGGTGCAAATTTGGCTTTCCTTGGCTGGAAAGGGAGACATAGGAGAGAGGAGGCAGAAGTTATGAAGTCTCTGCTGTTTGAGGCTGATGGTGGGGGCTGGGGTGGGGCTTCCAGAGCCACACCCAGCTCGCAGGTCAGAGTCCCACCTGTATGCAGAGTCTGCTGTAGATTCAGCCTTTCAAAGAGAGTTGGATCCCCGGGCCTGGCCTCTGGGCTGTTCAGTGCTGTCCCCAAAGATCTGACCTCAGGGTTCCAGTGCCCTGTGAAATCCGCCCCCTCCCCATGGCGCCCTGGTTCCAAGCTTCCCAAGGAGACAGCCGGGCAGCCAGCAAAGCTGTCTCCTGCCTGGGCCTCTGCTCCGTTCATGCCCTGGTCCATCATCAGGGAGACCTGGAGGAAAATCCACCATCAAGTCACCAAGGAACCGCGTCTCCCTCATACCCCTCATTTCTTCTGGGCTGTTCGGACACAGACATGGCCCTTTCAGTTTAAATCCAGGCCCTCCACGTAGGAGGATTTTATATAGCACCTCTTCAGGATGCTGATTTCCAGGAGGTTTCACCTCCTGCTTCAGTGGGTCGTCTCCCCAAGGCCCCACCCTTGTACGGCTGCCAGTGTCTCCATCTGACCCTCACTCCAACCCCAGAATCTCCTAGATTCCACCCAGTTCCTGGCTCCCTCATCCCCAGCACCCCCAGCACTCTCGGGGCCTTGGCAAACCTTCCCGCACATCTCTTTGGTCCAACAAGCCTCTTTTTAAGTAAGAATCACAAAGGGAAAGATTTTTCTTACATTAAAAAAGAAGGGGGGTAATGTTCTCCAGACTTCAGAAAGAAACCTCACAAGTGTCTATTGCTTTTAGAAAATCAAAATGTCATGTCAAACCTTACCTACCAGGGCAATCGACCAGAAATATAGATGTTTTGGGGGACAGTAGTCACAGTCCCAGGGTGGACTGTTTCCAAAATCCAGGCATCTTAGGAAACACTTTGTGGGAGGCCACGGTGCCAAAGTCGCTTTCAGCACCTAGAATAGCACTTGCTTTTCTGTAGCTGCAGGAAAAGAGCACATTTTTCTTTTCTCTTGCAATGAGAACTTTCACCAGCAGCTGGAAAGACTAGTTTCAGGATCCAACTTAATAAACATCAAAATAAGAAGAAAAAAAGTTTGAATTGGGCACAGGTGATGCATGCCTGGACTCCCAGCTATTTAGGAGGCTGAGGAAGGAGGATCTCCAGTTAGAGGCCAGGCTGCCCCATCTCAAAAATTTAGAAAGGGGGATGGGCTGGGGGTATAGTTCATTGTTCCCTGGGTTAAATTCTTAGTACTGCAAAGGAGGAGGAGAAAGGAGGAAGGAGGAAAGGAAAAGGAGGGGGAAAGAGGTTGTTTGCCTAAGCAATTGAAAACTAGTGGAAAAACAAATGGCAAGAGGAGGGTGTCAGACAGAACAGGGTGCAGGCTGGATGCTCCCCCATGCTGCTTCTCCTTCCTTCCTCTACCTTGCTCGTCTGCCATGCATGGGTGATGGGAACTAAGTCTGATCCCTGGCCTTTTCCTCTCTGGTCTTTTCCTCTGTGTCTGCTTCCTCACTGCCATGAGCGAGTGATATTCTTCCACCCCATCCTCCCACCATGATGTTTCTGCCTTACCACAGGCCTATAATTGATATTGAAGTTACCATGGACTGACACCTCTGAAACCATGAGCCACAATAAACCTTTCCCACTTCCACTTGCTTTTCTCAGGTATTTGGTAAAAACTTGACACAGGGAGACAGACCCCACACAGGTTAAATGCATGGAAGAGGGTATGCAAGCCTACATGCATCCCCCCTCTTTCATAGGTGAGCAAGCTGAAATACAGACCTTGCTCTAAGTCCAATCTCTTGGTTATTATGTAGCAGATTCAAGATTTCCACCAGAGTCTGACACCTCCTGCCTAACCATTATATTTCCTGGCCCTCCAGTAGATACTCAATAAGATTGACGGAGGACAGAATGAAGGACAAGCCCAGGGACTGCCTGTGCTGTCCAGGGACCCAAGCAGTCACGCCCAGGGGGACCCACCATGGCTTAGACAGCTAGTTTTCCAGGTATGCTTCATGGAAATCCAAGGTCCAGGAAGACACTTCAGGGCCATCCTAGGAAAGAGGACAGGTCCCAAGCGAGCTGTAGGGGCAGGGCCCCCTGCTCCACCGCCTCCCTTAGCTCAGTCTGATGTGTGGGGTTCCGGGGTTCCAGGTGATCACTGTCTTGAGGAAAGGATGAAGGCCAATTTTATTTTTATTTTTATTTTTTGTACCAGGGATCGAACTCATGACCTTGCACTTGCGAGGCAGGCGCTTAGGCCGCTGAGCTAAATCCCCTGAAAACCAATTTTAAAACCCCTGTTCAAGACGGAGAATAACCCAGGCAGCCAGCACAGTCGAAGTCTCCTTGAGGGTTAGAGCAGGGGTAGGCGTGGTCCCACCCTTCCCCCTACAGAGGTGGGAACCGGGGATGGGAACATGATGCAGCTTGTGTCACAGAGTCACACAGCCGAGAGCGAGTCAGCACCCCTGTCCCGGATCCCACGTGCCTTCCAGCACTGCTGCTGTTGGCTGATTGATCTTGAGGTACCGGAGGGGAGAGCTGGGGCCACACTGACTCAACTGAAGCGTCTGTGACATCAGGATGGCCAGCGTGACACTGAGTGTTGATTGTTGATCCTATTTCCTCTTCCTCCTGGGCTCGGGGCTGAGTTTCATTTCCCAGTATTCCTTGGGTTTCTATTTCCCCGACCGTCCTCAAGATTCTCTGTGACCTCGTGGTTGAGGTCTCACCCTTAGGTGGGCAGAAGGCACAGTCACCACTCTCAGGCTTGGCACATAAAGCCTCCCACACGAGGCTGCTGGCCTCACCTCTTGGCTTGATTTAGAGCAATGGTGGTGAAGCTTCGGCACCTGTGCCACAGGAGAGCCCCGGCATCACCTCGGCATCTCCCCAGCTGGGGCCAGCAAACCCGCGCCTCACTTCTCTGTCCCGGTAGCAGGTTCTAAATAAGTTCTGCCTGAATAAGATCACCTGGTTCATGGAACCATAAGTTCTGCCTGAATAAGATCACCTGGTTCATGGAACCCTTATCCTACCCAGAAACTCGCCACCAGGGAGGGGTCTGGGGAATCCCCCAGCTTCCCAGTCTCTGTGCAGAGCGAGCTGCCTTAGGCGGTGCTAGGGAGGGGGGAGATCGCCCCAAATCCTGCAGCCACCTCATCGGGGTTCAGCTCTCTGCCCACGCCACCCTCCGTCACCCTAGCAACCTGCTTCTCCTCGCGGAAGGTTCAGCTCTGGCCTTGCCGTGGGCCTGGTTTCCGCTTTCTCATCAGAAGAGACGTGATCATGATGGCTTATATCCCCCCAGGGCTTGCAGCGAGGGTCCCCTGGGTTCATTAATGAATGCGGAGCTTCAGGAGATGCCTGGTTAAGGAGCCTCAATTAACTCTGGCTGAGGCGCTACCAACCTGAGGGCCCGGCCTTCAGGGCTCCAGAGAGTAACCTCATTTATCAGCAGGCTCTGTGACACCCCGCAGGTGCTCAGACGCCAAGGGACGACTGACTCAGCCTCTCCTTCCCCTCAATGGCGCTGACACAGAGGCTAAGGAGGGTGACGGGGAACAGCCAGGCTCCCACCGCTGCCTTTTTCACTGTGTAGCTCTCACCACCATCCTGGGAGGAAGCATCACCACCCCCCCATTTAGAAGTTCAGAACCTGGGGTTCAGAGCTGGAAGTGAATCGCCCCGGCCCTGGGGCTGGGAATCGAAGCCTGCTCTCTGCTCCTGGCTGCACCGCGCGAATCTGCCTGCCCTTGACGGCATCCCGGGTTCCGGAGGTGCACAGCTGCACTCTCTCTGTGCCTCAGGCCAAGGAGCAGTGCCCCTGGTGCTTAGGGCAGTAAAGAATGGGATCCCATCTTACAAGTTCTGCGGGCAGCTGGGGAGATCTAGGAGAGACAGGCAGCGAAACCATGATTCGTCTAAGCCGGAGTGTGTGCAGTACATGGAAGTAACATAAAGAGCTGGGTCACCCAGGGCTTCAGACCAGGCCTTCTGGGAGGTGAAGGTGGAGCTCCAGGGTCAGAGAAGCAAGAGGCGGAAGAGCATGCAGAGCTGGAGGGAGAGACCTTGCAAAGCAGCCAGCAGCATCGGTCTGTGCAAATGCACTGGGCAGCAAAGAGAAGCCCAGGGTGCCAGGGTGTAGCTGGGCCTGTGCTAGGGGAGTCTCAGATGTGACACAAGGAACAGTACAGGACGTGGGGCTGGTGAGGCCACGAGAGCGGTGGGAAGCCACTGGGAGGGCACAGAGTACCAGGCAGCTGAAGCACAAAGTGCGACTTGCATTTCCATCAATTTCTGTGTCACGGGCAAGGGCAGTTAGCATGACCCAGGAGCATACGCTGTGTGATCCCAGCGCTCTGGGCCTCCTGAGCTCGGGTCTCAGGGCAGCATTCTAGGGGCTTCAGAACAACTGGTGTCCACCGGCTCTAGCTGCTTACAGTGCTGCTCAGGTCTTAGGTATCCCTGGTCATCTTCCACCTCGTCACTCCCCATTTACGATAGTGAGGGCACTGAAGTGTCCAGATATTCTTTTCAAGGTGTCCAAATATTGTTGGATGCAGTATTCTATTTCTCCCTTCACGTTTAAGGATCTGCTACTAGATGCAGATGTTCATAGCTGTTTACCCGGGTGGGCCGCCCCCTCATCACTGTAAATGTTCCCCACTCGACTCTAGTAACGTGTTTGTTTTAGTCTGTTTTGTCTGGTGCTTGCGTATCTAGCCCAGCTCTCAGGATCAAGGTTTGCGTGGAGATCTCTGTCCAGCATTCACTTCCAGGCCACGTCCATCTTTGAATCTGAAGTACGTCTCCCATGAATGGCATCCAGGGGGTGCTTTGTAAAAACCAAATTTGACAGTCCTTGAACTTTTGCTTGGTTGTTTATTCATACTTAGTGCTATTGTTAATGTGTTGGGCTTTCAGCCGAGTTTTTGGCTTTTGTTTTCTGTATGGTTCGTGTCTCTCTCTCTCTTTTTTTTTTTCCTTTTTGGTACAGGAATTGAACTCACAACCTCGTGCTTGCCTGGTCATGTCTCTTTCTTTGTCTGTTCTCTGCTGCTGCATTCTTTTACAGAAAAAGTATTTTCTAGTGCAATATTTCCATTCCTGTAATGATTTTAAACTATATTTTTGAGGCATTTTTCTTACTAGTTGCTAAACAGCTGACAGTAGACCTTCTCATATTTACTAACAATTCCAGTGAGATGTAGAAATGTCCCTCCTACATACCTCAATTTCTTTCTTTCTTTCTTTCTTTCTTTCTTTCTTTCTTTCTTTCTTTCAAGATAGATTCCTATGCTATGTAGTCCAGGCTGGCCTTGAACTCACCATGTAGCTCAGCCTGACTGCATGGTGATCCTCCTGCCTCAGCTTCCCGAGTGCTAGGATTACAAGCGTGTCCCACCACACCTGGTAGTTATCATTCCTGGTTCTCTTAATGTCTTCCTGTGCTGTGAGATGCCATCTGGTATCATCTCCATAATCCAATATAGCTTCATTCCTATCTCTTTTGTGATATATTTTTAAAGAGGTAAGATCCTGCTATGTTGCCCAGGCTGATCTTAAACTCATGGGTTCAGTTAATATTCCTGCCTGAGCCACAAAAGGGAATATGCAAGTAACAATACCCACATGAAAATATAGTCAACCTCACAAATTAGGAAATGCAAGAGGAAATAGCACCAAGATAGCCCTTCTGCCTCCTGTGAAACTGACAATGATTCTTCCCTCCTTCCTTCCTTCCTTCCTTCCTTCCTTCCTTCCTTCCTTCCTTCCTTTTCCTGGGAACAGAACACAGGGCCTTGAGCAGGCTAAGCAAGAGTTCTGTGCAGCACTGACCTACATCCCCAGCCTTCGAACTCTTTCCTCTTTTTGGGACTGCAGCTGGAGCAATCATTCTAGAAAGCTATTTGATAACATTTACCAAAATGCTCTGGATGATCCATCCTCGTCTGTCACGCTCCTTGCTGAGAATAATCCTGTGGGAAGTTTCCAGAGGATGTCCATTGAGACAACAGTCAAAAATACTGGGGAAGATGAGATGTACAGCCATAGAGAACAGTTAAAGAAATCATACTAACACACCCAGTAGGTTAACAGTCGTGAATGCATCTAGTTAAAGACATGTTTTGAAGGGCTATATAACTATATGGGAAAATGTTTACACTATAATGTGTAGTGCAAAATGAAATATATATATCCATCTACATGCAGCATGTTACTAACTTTGTCAAACATAGAGACAAATGTGTACCTCTGTGTGTGAACCCGTATGTGTGTGCATGTGTGTGTACCTATGTGAGTACCTGTGTGACCCTGTGTATATATGTTTGTGTACCTGTGTACACCTATGTGTGTATACATATGTGTACCTGTGTGTATACCTACCTGTGTGTACCTGTGTGTGTGTACATACCTGTGTGTATATGTGTGCATTTGTGTGTACCTGAGTGCATATGTATGTGTACCTGTGTATTGTGTACGTGCACTTGTGTGTGTGCCTGTGTGTATGAACCTGTTTGCGTGCCTGTGTGTATGTACCTGTGTGCGTGTATGTATGTGTGCGAGTGTGCACGCATATGCGAAGGGCGTATTGGCACATCAAGGTGCTCAAGGCCATCAGGAGAAGCTGGTACATGAGGGGATCTCCCAGATGCTAATGGAGCAGGGAGGGGTACAGGCACCTAGAGAAGGGTGAGGGGAGGCGAGAAGTAGAGAGCCGAGTTTAAGAGAGCACTGGGACCTTCTTTGCTCCCCGCCAGTCTTCCTGGGGCCCATCTTGGCTGACTGAGGTGGTGGATATCCAAGCAGAAGCTGTTAATCTTATATGAGACATTCTGAGGCTCTAGGGATAAGCAGGGGGCTTGGGTGGCACCTGCGGCCATGAGAGTCTTGTCACAATGCAGCGCTCTCCAGCTGGTGGAACCCAGAGGGAGTACCTGGCTCCCTCCCCAGAGGGAGGACCCTGGTATCTATGTAGGCAACAGCAGCAGGGTCGTCCTAGAGACAGGGCATCCACATGGGACTGGGGCAGGACCCTAAGGGTGTCCTTTGATTTTTTTTTTTTTTTGGATTTTTGAGACAGGGTCTCGCTATGTGCTTCAGGCTGGCCTTAGGTTCACTTTGTAGCTCAGGCTGGTCTCAAACTTGCCACAGTCTGTCTGCCTCAGCCTCCCAAGTGCTGGGATTACAGGAGTGTGCCACCATGCGCAGCTTGATTTTTAAAATTATTATTAAATATATTATACTACACATATTATATTAATACAGAAATTACTTTAATTGTACATATTTGTGGGGTACACTATAATACTTAGAAACTTATATTCAATGATCGAATTGGGGTCCTTAACATTTCTATCTCCCTGCATTGTTTTAAAATCTCTGATTAACATGTAACGCTTGTTCGGTTGATGGGGTACTACGTGACATTCCCACAGATGGGGTACCACGTGACATTCCCACAGATGGGGTACCACGAGACATTCCCACAGATGGGGTGCCACGTGACATTCCCACAGATTGGGGTGCCACGTGACATTCCCACAGATGGGGTACCACGTAACATTCCCACAGATGGGGTGCCACGTGACATTCCCACAGATGGGGTACCACGAGACATTCCCACAGATGGGGTGCCATGTGACATTCCCACAGATGGGGTGCCACGTGACATTCCCACAGATGGGGTGCCACGTGACATTCCCACAGATGGGGTGCCACGTGACATTCCCACATATGCATTTGACGTGTACTGATTGCAGTACAATGGGGTCGCTGTGGTTTGAGGAACTCATGATGTATTTTACAAACAACCAAAAGAGGAGCACAAAGCCTCCAAGCCCGAGGTAATGAAAAGGAGCTGGAAAGATTAACTAGGCAGAGGGCTCAGGAAGTAATACCAAGCCCTGGATTTGAGGCTGGCAGCTGTGTGACCTTGGTGGTACTTCGTGACTTCCATGAGACCCAGTCTGAACACCTGGAAATTGGAGGAAATGATGCCACCTAATGTGGACAGAGAGAGAGAGACAGTCTCCAAGCTCATAGCAGCCTTCTTGGCACAGAAAAAGGCTCCAGAACATCATATTGGCAATGACAGTGAGCTGTCCACGCTGCTGACCGAGAGTCAGAAGGGCCTTTCAGAGGCTTGGAGGAGGCAATACCCGAAAGCAACTCATGAAGAGGCTGGTTTTTAAAAGCCCTGTAGCAAATCCCAGTTTAAGTGGTGTCTCCTCAGCTGTCCTCTAAATGCAAAGCCCCTGCTGCCTCTGCTCTCTCCTCATCCTCCGGCTTCTCCAGCCTGAGCTTCCTTTGTGGACCTGAGAATTGCGTTGCTGCAATCAAAGTCGGCAGAATCCCGATTGGTTGTGTTGACAGCGTTTTCATCACCCAGCGTCTGCTGGGAGACTCTGCACGGCTAGCTTTTAATTGCATGGCCCACCCACATGCAGGCCGTTTGCAGCACTCGTTTGTCTGGCCTGCTCAGGACTCTCTGGCTGTGACGCTACCGCTACAGAGCCCAACAACACCACAGCTCTTTGGTGAGAGGAGGCGGGGGAGGCAGGGAGGCAACTTCACATTTCTCATTTTTTTCTCTGGAAGGAATTTTCCAAGGATCAACCACCAAAGAGCTCATCCACTGCCTAAAGGCAAGGTGTATACTGTCATCGCAAGAAAGAGGTCAAACCTCAAAGACAAGGTGAGGGACAGAAGCTGAGGGACAACAGACAGAGAGGAGAAAGGGCCAGTACAGGGAGAGGAAAACCGCCTTTGGGGGCGTGTGGCCAAGAGCACCATAGACAGGAAGAGTGCGGAGGGACAGGCACACACTGAGAGCCCCTGGGCATGGACGGACTGGAGCCAAGAAGCTCCTGTCCAAGCTGGTGCCCCCCGGGCAGGTGGCCGGAGAGGCCATTTGGAACCACGCGGGCAGCTCCTGTAAGGGCAGAAAAAGTCAGACTCCTCGGCACAGTGATACCAGTTAGGACACGGCGCTCAAGGCAGGCGGAGACTTTCCCCAGTCCAGCGTGGATCTGTCTTTAGGGAAGCTGGACTGGAGACGGGCCGAGGACTTGCAGAGACAGTGGGAGAGTGGCTGGAGGGACGGAAAGAGGAGTGGAGGCCACCATCCTCATGGGAAACTGCCCTCTCTTCTCTTCTATTTTTTGAAGACTTTGTGAGTCTGGGGTTACCCTGATCTGATCGTATTCCGCATTGGTCAGCCAGCATCAGGATCCACGCAGGACACCCGCCTTCCCTCTCCTGTCTCTCTCCCCCTCGGCCCCATAAACAGTTCAGCACAGATCCACTGCCTTAGCGACAGGCGGAGAGCAGAAAGTGCCCCGCCCCGCCTCTCTTCACTCTGGGCCTCAATCTTCCTGCAGTCTTTCTGTGCCCTTTACTTCTCCTCCTGTACGGAGCGGGGCATTGCTTTATCCTCCAACTGCACCCCTGGGATGGACCCCAGTGCCAGAAGTCCCTCCCAAGCATTGTTTCTGAGGCCAATCACTCTGGGTAAGGAGGTTGGGTCCTGTGCCCAGACGGCAGCTCCCAGCTGCACCGCAGGGTTAGAGTGGGAGACGGGCGCTTCCCGGAGGGGACAGGCTGTGGCCCTGGGGAGGGAACCACAGGTGCTCACCTGAGCAATCGAAGCTCGTGAGCGCTGCGTCACACCTAAGGAAGAACCTCTGGCTTGGATGCCAGTTCGACACTGCAAAACCCGCAGCTGTTCAGTCTAATCCCCCGCAGCTCCCCACCGTCTCCAGCAAAGCCTCTCTCAGCTTCCAGTCTTCCCCTGGCATCTAGCTCCCAGTTAGGAGGAGCTGGCGAAGACCATGACCCTAATCACAATGAAGTGATAAAAACACACCTTGTCTTATCAACACGACTGTACAGGCTTCCTTACATTAGTATTCACCTCATCTTCACGGTAATCAGAAATTAATGAGTGCTCACACTTTACAAATAAGGTCACCAAAGGATAAACAGAGTGACCGGATCCCAGTCATAAAGTCAGCACAGGCCGAGTCAGAATCTGAGCATCGAGTGTGCCAGTTCCCTCTGAAATACCGGCGGATGCTGGGGACAGGGTGAGCACAGCCCTGCAAAGGCGCTGCGGGCCGGGACTCAGCTGTTCCTCTGCAGGAGCACAGCCCAGGCCTGGCACGCAGGGAGCTGGAGTGTTTACCAGATGGAGCTGGGGCCCGCTGCTCACAAGACGGCGTCTGCTCTTCTCTGACACGGAGCTTAGCCAGCTGCCCTTCGCATGACTCCTGCTCCTGGTCCCCCAGGCTTCTGATCCCCCTCTGTTGGTCCGAGGCAAGGCTGAGAGCTGCCCCCTCGCCTGTCAACCTTTCTGCTGTGGCTGCTGTCACTGTGAGTGTACATTCCTCACCCCAGTGTCGGGGACCAGGCTCTGTGACAGATCGTGGGGCCCCAACAACGTGACTTAAACCCCCTGCAGTCCCAGGGTCAGTGAGACCTTCCTTCAGGAGCAGGAGGAGTGCGGGAGGCTGAGTGCCCCTGGCTACAGATGGACAGACAGAGGGGTGGATGGAATGCTGATAATAACCCGGCACTCCCGAGGCAAGACAGCACCTGCGCAGACAGTCACCAAAACACAGGCGTCTGCATTCAGAGAAAACCGGGTGCCTCCGTGATCTACCCCTCCGGCAGCCGCTTTCTACAGCTGCCGTCCCATGAACCGCACGCTGCCCGTCCCCCCACGCTTCCTGCTGGCCAATACGGCGGGCCAGCTGCAGAGCCCGCTAGAGACCAGCGCCTCCCGGGCCCCCTGGTCCCCTGAAGTTGGTCTCTTTCCCTTTCTTTATTCCCTGTTACCCCCCCTCACAGATGTTCAAGCATCTTATCAGCTCTCCAGGCCCTGGTGCAAGTCAGAGTTCCCTCCGGCATCTGCATCACCTGGGAGTTTGCTGAAAATGCAGCATTTCAAACCCCATGGCTCTGACCCAGCAGACCAAGCCGCTGCCACAGGCCTGGGAGCCTGCACCCTGAGAGCCTCTCCAGATGGCGCTCCCCTGCAGAGAAGACTGAGAGCCCCCCTGTTTTACTGCCAGCCGGCAGGCTGCCTACCTCCCCTCTCCCCTTCCTAACGGCACTGGGAATCAGCCAAAGCACGGGAGGGCTGCACGAGACAGCAGCGGCAGCACGCGGGGAACTCAGCGGGTGACCTCACCTCTCTCCAGCATGCGGGGAACTCAGCGGGTGACCTCACCTCTCTCCTCCTTTGCCCTGTGACCACGGCCTCACCTGTCTGAGCCTCACAGAACTAACAAGGTGGAACCACCTTAGACACTTTGTGGAGTGACCATGAGGTTTAAGTGAGAGAATCACGAAACAGTAACGACCACACCACTGTGATCGCCGTGCTCTTCAGAAGCCAGGGCGGGTGTTTAGACGCTTGCTCTGCTGTGTCCTGGCTCCCCGCACCCTCTGTGCACCGCGGCTGAGGCGGGGAGCCAGCTGTGTGGCTGGGCAGGAGTTAACTCGGCCACGTGTCATTCGGCCAACCCCGCTCCAGGCGCCATGCGGAAGCGCCCTATGGATGTGGACACTTGAGTCACCGGCTGACTTTAGAACAAAGAGATCAGATCACCTTGGATGACGGGAGCGGCCTCACCCAGTCAGGTGAAAGGGCTGCTGGGCAGAACCAGTCCCGGGGGACGTTCTGCCTCAAGAGCCAGCGTAGCTGTCGCTGTTTCCAGCCGGCCTGGTGCTGAGGGCCTCAGCCGTGGCAGCCCACGATGGCCACACCACTCCCCGAACTAAAGCTCACCTGCCGGCCTGGGAACGCTGCCTCGCCAGGGCAGCACCCCGAACACTCCGCACCCCATCCTCTTTTGCCGCTGGGACACAAGCGTCTGACCTGGTCTCCATCTCTTAGGCTCAGCCGTGAGAGATTCGACTGCAGAAATGAACCACCTGAAGGTTCTAGAACCTTCCACAGGGTGGTGGCTTTCAGGATCAGCAGTGGGGTCAGGATTGCTTCGGTGTGTGTGGGGTTCCCTCTGATGCCAGAGTAGGGGCATCCACACCGGGCCGTGCTGCTCGAAGCCTCGCTCTGTGCGTGATTCCGCAGCCTCGCAGAGATTCCCTGCAGCTTGGGGAGTAGCCGGCTCCTTCCAGTCCTGCTCCCTCAGAAGCGCGCCCACTCCTGTTCTGTGGGCAGGGGCTCCCCTTGCTCTGCCAGGCCCTGCCATGTGCCCGCTGGGGAGCAGGCTCTTAAGCCCAGAAAAGTTACTCATGGCTCCTAGTTCCCTCCTCTACCCATCAAGGCCCCCCAAAAAGTGCCTGGGGAAGCTTGGCCAGGAATACGATGAATGGCTCCAGCCACCGGGACTGTCCCTTCCCAAGCCCACCTGCCACGGCCACTTCCCCCTCGGCCAGCACCAAAGCATGTCTCCTACTTCAGAAGCACAGTGAGCTATGGGCCGCGGGGTGCTGACATCTCAAAGGATTCTGAGATCTGTCCCCAGAGAGTGAGAACCCACTCAGGATTTGAATTTGCCTCCCACGGCTGCCAAGCTCTGAGCAGCTGGTCCAGCAAGGTGACACCTCATCGCACACTGCTTCTCTGCAAGAATGTATTCCCAGGGGAGAGAAGCCAGGGCAGGAGGGGGAGACCTGGCCTCACCAGAGCCTCAGGACAGCCCCTCCGAGGTGGACTGCTCCCCTGTGGTTGGTCTGTGCTTTGAGCTGGAGGTTACTACTCAGCCCTGTGTGTGTGTGTGTGTGTGAGCTTTGCCATCACTGTAACCAAACATCTGAGATAAACAACTGAAAGAAAGAAAGAGCTTCTAGGGCTCATGGTTTCAGTCCATGCACTTGGCTCCATCACTTTGGGTCATTTTGTTTTGTTTTGTTTTGTTTGCTGCCCAGGCCAGCCCTGAACTCAAGACAATCCTCCTGCCTCAGCCTCCTGAGTGCTAGGATTACAGGCCTGGGCCACTGTGCTCAGCTGGGTCTTCGTTGAGGCAGAAAATCAGCAGATCAAAGCTGCTCATTTCATGGTAGCTGGGAAGCAGAAAGCCAGGGGATGCAGACAGGGAGGAAATGTACCCTCCCAGGTTAGGTCCCCAGTGACCTGCTTGCCCCTCCCAGTCACCCAGTGAGTCCTGACCCCTCCGTGGATTTGTTTCTGGATGAGTCAGAGCCCTCGTGACCCAGCTGCCTGCCAGGCCCCTCCTCTGGACGCAGCGCGTGGGAAGCAGGCTTCCAGCACGCGAGCCTTGGCAGAGCCCCGATCCTGCCCTGAAGGCCTGGGCGGAAGCTCTCCGTGACTCCTCCGCTGCGGCCTGTCTTCTCCTGTCAAGCCGGGCAGGGCGTACCGCTTCCCCAGCTCCATCCCCTGGCTCCTCTGCCCTGCTGTGCCCTGCAGAGGTCTCCCTGGGGCCACACACGCAAGGCCCTCTGTGGGTCAGCAGGTGGACAGCACCGGCAGAAGCCTGGCGCACAGCATCCTGGAGCTCTCCCTGCGGGTCAGGCCACTTTTTCCTCTAAGCACAGCCGACGCAGGGCAGTTTCACCCCATCTCTGTCCTCCCGGCTCAGAGAGCATGGCTGCCTCCCCTTCCCCTCAAGTTTCTGGTTCTCAGCTCATTTCCCAGTGCCCAGCGTTGGCTCAGTCCCCCACATGCCAGCTACCCACTGTCTCTGGTCCCTCCTGACACTGAATGAGCTGGATCCACTGTCCTGCTGGAATCCACACACTGCACCCCAGGGCTCTGCTGGCTTCCAAGGCCAAGGCCCAAGGAAGCGGGAAAGGTGCATTGCATTAACACCTGAGGTGTCACCTGTGCCCGGGAGCAGGCACACGGAGAGTTAGAGGCTGCCATGACAGACACTGCCGCATAGCAGCTGGGGACAATTCCGCCCACACTGGGCAGAGGGGAGCACCTACTCATGTCAGGTCTAGGGTTTAAAAACAAAACAGAGGGACAGAACCAACCAGGTAATTCTATCCAAGCAAGACCCCCAAAGCCTGACCTCTCAAAAGTCCATGGGAAGCCGGCGTGGTGGTGCACGCTAGGAAGCCCAGCACTTGGGATGCTGAGGCAGGAGGATTGTTGCAAATTCAAGGTCAGCCTGACCTGCACAGTGAGACTCTGTCTTGGAAAATAACAACCAGTGGGCGGGGACCAAGAGATGGAGAGAAGGGGGAGGGAGGACGGGAAGGGCAGCTAGAGGAATTAGGACAGGTGTGTCCATGGACCTGCCCCCCACGATGAATGTTACCGTTCCGCTCTGCGAACATGACTAATAAAAATACTTTTTTGTTCAAAAAAAAATCACAATTTGGGGCTCCTTGTTGGATGAAGAACTCTGCCCAGCCACGAGACCCCTCAGGGAGAAGGACCACAAAGTGAGTTTTAGCGGACAGGTGTCATAAACCCCGACTAGGGCTTGTGGATGTAACGGGCATAAAGCGGCAGAAGAACAGCTCGCTGCCTCCTGTCAGGTGTCTGGGGTCCCCCAGCCCCTCCTGGGCGTGATTTACCCTCTGGGGAACAGTGTCAGAACGGGATGGCGGGCAGTTCTGGGGGGGTGGAGAACGTATCACCCCGAGGCCGCCTGACTTGGGCGATGGTGGAAGGGGAGGAGGAGTCCTCCTGTGATGCTGGGCGTCTTCCGCAGTCACGGGCTTTACCCGCTGCAGGGAGAAACCAGCTGGAATGCGAGAAGAATGAGTAGACATCACGCTTGGCTCCCTCCTGCCCTTGGCTCCCTTCTGCCCTTGGCTCCCTCCTGCCCTTGGGACGGGCAGAAAACAGCATCTGGCACTGACTGAATGGCTTGATAATTTCAGTCTCTGAGGCAGATCACAAATGGTGCTGCTCTGGACCTGGCTGGGACCCCCACACCCCCACACCCCCTGGCTCCTGGCTGCTCCCATCTGCAGGGCGTCACCCTCTGTGAAGGGAGTTGCCACACCCACAAAACCCTAGGGACACCCACACCCAGGCCGGTTGACGGCTGACGGATACAGGTCAGAAGGCCAAAGACCTCACCCCCCTGGGACACCCGGGCCACTAAGCTCCTGGGAGGTCCAGTTGTTGACTGACACCCTTGCCCGGTCACTTTGACCTTCCCTACCCTTTCAGAGCCCTGGTCCCATACTTACTCCTGTAGGGGCTTCCAGTACGAATCGGGAAGCGACACACACAGCCCCAGTAGTGAACGCTCAGGTGTGAAGCCCAGTTCTGAGAGCTTTAAATATTAATCTGCTTCCTACTGGTCTCACCCAGAGCAGAGCTCCACAGTAAGTGCCTGGCTCTCTCCATGGCTCTGGGCTGTCAGAGGAGGGAGGGGACAGTGCTGGACTCACTCCCCCTGCCCAGGCCGTGTGTGGGAGTTGGGTGGCGCCAGTGACTCTGCCAATTTGCTAATGAGGCCAGGGGCCCAGAGGCGGTCCAGAGCCGACCTGCCACTGCCAGGCTCAGCCCACGCTCCTGCCAGTCTCGGGAGGAGCCAGGGAGCTCATTAAATCCATCCGCGCTGCCTTCCAGCGCAGGGGGTATTTTTAACTATGTGGCATCTATGTATCCCTGGGCACCCTGAGCGAGGGTCTATGAATCACTTGCAAAATTGGCGAGATGTGCCAAAGGGGCATCTTCATTCCATTTAGCTGGGACTGTTTGGGCAAGACTTCGAGTTGGGAAGAAAAATACATTTTTTTGGCTACAACCTGTGCTGGGCAGGAATAGACTGCGCAGCCGAAGCTGCTGGAGCCCGGAGTGACCAGGCTGAGGCTGGCTCTGCTCTTTGTCAGCACCATGGAGGATTCAGTGGAGACCAGGATGAGTGAGTGAGGAGGCTGGGGAGCTCTGTGGTGGTCCCTAAGGAGCAATGGGGAGTCCCCAGATTTCAGGGTGTGCCCCCCACGGCACCACGGGCTGTGTGAGAGCAGAGATGCTGGCAGCAAGCTTAGCACTGACCATTGCTAACTACGGATCCCGAGCAGGCTCCTTTCTTCCCACCTACTTTTGCTTTCTTGTTGGAGAGGAGCAAGACCTAGCAAATGTCATGAGAGGAAATTCAGGATGTGGCTTTGTGAACTTCCTGTGCTGGTCAGAATGGCAGTTGTTGAGGGGACCCTGAAAGAAGACCTCAGAGGCCTCTCAGGCAAGCTCCCACAGGGCCCCGAGGTGGGGGGGAGTTGCCTCATGTATGTGTTTGGTTGACCACTGATGGGCTTTTTGGGAAGGGACTGTTCATGAGGGCTCTAACTTCAAATGGATTAATTCAGGGATGAGATCATAATTTGCTGGCATACCTGGGAGGTGATAGAAACAGGATATGTGGTTTAGTTGAAGAAAGGGGTCATGGCACACGACCCTGAGGGCTGTATCTGATCCCCAGCCTCTCCCTCTGGGCTTTCACCCTCTCCACTTCCTGGCCACCATGAGGCGAGCGACTCTCCTCCACCATGTTTTTGCCTCTCTCTCCTCACCAGCCAGCCACAAGCAGAAACCTCCTAAACTGAGCTTTCTTTGCTTAAATTGCTTTTCTCAGGTATTTTATCACAGGGAAGAAGAGCCAGCTAACATGAAGCACCCTGTGGGGGGCAAGCTTTCACTCTGACTTCAGGTGCTGTGTCACTTCATTCCCCCAAACCTCTCTGAAGATGGTGTCTTCTTGGGTGTTCAATTCACACACTGTTTGGGTGTGGGCAGCTGTATTCTCAGGCCAGATGGGTTAGGGGCAACACACATCTGGGCCATAGGAAACATTAATTCTGGGCCTGTTCTACTCTCAATATTCCCCACATAGCCACGGGTACACCGTGCCCTTTGTGCCGTGTGTGTGGCAGGGGAGTGGACAGGGAAGCTGTGACGGAGGAAAACCTGACTCAGGAGTTGGAGGACCACCCCTCCTCTGCGCCTCCTCCAGCAAGGCAGCAAAAGCCTGCGACCTCCTCATGGCCTCTCTGGAGAGAGGTGACCTTGTCTTTTCCTCTTTCTGTTTGGATGGAGAGCGGGGAGACGAGGGAGAGAGATCTGGGGAGAGCATGTCTCACTGAAGCAAAGGCTTGGAGGACACTCATCCCGAGCAGAGCCTCTTTGGGTACTGGGAGCAGAGAGAACAAGAAACGCCGGAGGAACTGGGCGGCTGCGTGGAACCGTACAGTGCTTCAGTGGCCGCTGGGACCGCCTGCTACCGGAAGCAGGGCTCAGGCCCCTGGGACGTTTCCCGGTTACACCCCACCCTGGAGACGCCCAGTTCCTCCCTGTGCTGACCCAGCTTCCAGCTTTATACAACTGCTTTCTGGGGACTGCTCCCCCATGGCACAGCCAACGCAGCCTGGGTCCCCTAGGCCACAGGGACCTGTAGGTGGGTCACAGGGATTCTGAGTCACTGTGAGCACTTGGCTGCATGCTTGTGTACTTCAAGGCCAGCAATTAAATAATTTCATGAAAAGCCTGCTTGGAGAGTGTGCTGAAGGCTTTGGCTCGCAGGTTCTCTCTCTCTCTCTCTCTCTCTCTCTCTCTCCCCCCCCCTTTTCCACTCCCTGCATGATCCTCCTCTGCTTGTGTGACCTCCAGGAATGCTATGTACCCTCGTGGGCCTGAAAGTTATACAATCTTCATTTCTATTTCAAGTCTCTCTCCATCAAAGATTCCGACATAAAACAGGAAACTTCTCACGAGAAATATAGCCTGTGGATATAGCTGTCCACATTCAACATGACCCAGTCAACAGGAATGGCCATGGCAACCATGACAACATACCATAATAACAGAAAGGAAGAGGGTAACGGCACACAAAAGATAGCTGCGGAGCATGTTCTGGGAGTAAAAGAAAACACAACTCAAGAACAGAAGCAAACTTCCAGGAGTGCTGCTTCTGGCGAGACCAGGAATTTAATAAAACAAGAGCTGCAAGGTGAGTTGGTAAATCAATAGACTGACACCAAAATAGTTCTTTCAGAACTCAGAAACAAATCGAGGATCAAAACAAGACCACTAAAGAATTAATAAATATATTACAAACCCTGAGAAACAGAAAACAGAGGGCTCAAAATCAAATTGTGAGCATAACCAAAATGAGACAAAGGGAAAACACAAAGATATTAGAGCAAGTAGAGAAGATGATAAACATACCTGAAGACAAGCCACCAACAATAAAACTGGACTGTCTAAAGAAAGCCACAATTTAAACATCCTGAAACCTTTCAGCTGAAAGATATTTTGACATGCTAAACTCACACACACATGCACACACATGCACTACACACAATCTTTTTAGAAGAAAATAGTCTACAAGAAAGTAAAATAAGTGAATTGAAAATAACTTGGTAAATCGGTAGAATGTTAACGGCTTTGATGGTAGATGAGGGTGGATAAGCGACGCTGCAGCCAGAGGTCATCATGAAAGAGAATCAGCCTGGAGTTTCCTTGTTGGGAAGAAACTGGGGTGCAGGCCTTGGGGGTGGTGGAACAAGCCTTAGACCTACCTATACAGCAATAAATACAGAGCAGCAAAACCGTGCCATGGGCCTAGGACTCCAAAGGGTTCACCCTATGTCTCAGTTACTTTTCTCTTGTTGCTGAGACAGAATACCTGATGCTCAAAATTAAGGAAGGAAAGGTTTAGTTAGCTCACAGTTTGTGAAAGTTTCAGTCCATAATCACCTGGCTCCAAGACAGAGTGGCATGGCACAGGGGCAACAGTTCAAGGTGGCAGAAGACAGCAAAAAGCAGCCAGAGCAAAAATGGGGGCTGGGGAGCAAGCTCTTTCCTTCCCTTATACGGTAAGTAGGCCACTACCCCTTGGGGGTAGCACTCACACCATCCCCCCGTCCTCCTTTACGCAGGCTTAGGATGTTTACAAAGCCAGGACTCTGGTCCTCTGCTGAATCCCCTAGTTAAGCTTCTGAACTTCTCAAACTGAGACATTTAGCAGCATCCTAGAGCAGCAAGGCAGGTTCTCTATACCCCAGGACTAGAACTGCTGAGTTACCTAGTTAAGCTTTTAGACTTATCAAGTCGATGCAATGTTTCAACCATAATACCCTGGAAAAAAGTGCAGGGGAAAAACCCTGCCTAGCAGAGACCTACTCCAGGAAGAGGTGAGAATCCCTTCTGGTGGAGGGAAGAGACTCCAGGGCACCGCCAGTCTTCCACAGGAGAGAGGTGTGAATTACGCGGAAATACAGTCCCACGGTCCAAAATGAGCGTTAATAGAGGAATCCAGGTCGGCAGGGCCCACAGCTCCCGACATGTATCTCTAACCTCGGTGTGAATTTGCCTGGGAAAGTCTCATACACGGTGTGATGAGATTCCAGAACTAGAGATCCCAACAAGAATGATGGATAAGTGTGTTTGAAGTGAGGGGAGAATTTTCAGAGGAACAAATGACAGTGTGGCTTTTTCCATAATATGTATTTTAAATTTAGACATTTAAAATTAAACTTAAATTTAAACATTCACTGTAGTTCAATATGAAATCAGAAAAGGTCTCAAGAAAAAAGAAACAGACTTTTAATCATAAAGATTACATTTTAGAATTATCAAACAAAATATTATTTTAATATAATTATGTAACAGACAAAGCAACAAACTATGAAAATAGATGCATTACAAAAGAATCAGACAAAATCTAGAAATATATATAACAGAAGTATAAAAGAATTGGAAAGCAAAGTAGACAAAACTGAAAACAGAATTCATGAGTCCAAATACAGATCTGAAAAAATTACAAAGAAAGCAGCTCAGAAAGAAAAAATACAGAAAACTCAGGTGAAGAATACTCTGGTGTGAAAATGTCCAATATAGGTCCATTCATGGGCCCATAAACGGATGCTAACAGACTGGAAGAAGAAACAACAGCTGGACATGACAGCACACGTCTATAATCCCAGCTGGGAGGGAGCTGAGGCAGAAGGATCACCACAAATTCAAGGCCAGCCTCAGCCATATAGTGAGTTCCAGGTCAGCCTCAGCTACATAGTGAGTTCAAGGCCAGCCTCAGCCACATAGTGAGTTCCAGGTCAGCCTGAACTACACAGTGAGACCCTGCCTCAAAAAAAATTTAAAGAAGAAATAACATTCAAAGAAGTAATAGCTAAGGGTTTTTCAGATTAAATATATGACTCTTTATATTTAGAAAGTTGCCAAAAATAATCTCAAGCAGGATAAATCACAAGGTGCCCAAACCCAGATATCTTCTCACAGTGAAAGTACAGGATGCTGAGGACAAAGAGAAGTTCTTGAAAGAAGCCAGAAAGAAAAGACAGATGACCCACGGAGGTCACCGCCCAATTCCTCAACATCCAATATGGCGGCCAGAAGACCACAGTAATGGTTCATCGGGTGACAGGAGTAATGGCCAGTGAGCTTCATAAGGCCAGCAAAACACCGTTTTTCTGGAGTGGATTCAGTAGAGACATGTAAACACTGAGAACTGACCTGGAAACCTCTAGGGGACGGGCTTCAGGAAGAAGCACAGTTGGCCAGAAGGAAAGTCCAGGGTGGAGGAGGGCTAAATGGGTGGTGAAGGCCGGTCCACTCCGCTGCGGCTGTGGGACCGGTATCACTTCCCCCTTTGGCCCATGTGGAAAGCACCTGCCCGTCACCCCTGCCGCGACTCCCATCCTAGGTCCCTGGCTGTGCCGGAGGTCCTTTCCTTTCAGCCCCCCTGGGCTGCCGCCAACCTCTCCACGCCCCCCCCACCCCTTCCCTCTGCTCCCCCTTCCCACACCTGAGCTCCCCGGGGGGGGACCTCGGGCTGGATCTCAGGGTCCTCCAGAGAGATTCCCGCAACAGTGACCTCATGAGTAAGGTCATTATTCTTTAGGAACCGGAGAAAATCAAAGGGATTTTGGAAAGGAAAGAAAACAGTCGTCTTAAATAAACACGCAGGTAAAAATAGCCATCGCCGTGGAAACCAGAGGCAGCTCCCTTGTTGAATGAGAAACACAAACTCAGGTGCGGCCCAGGGGCCAGAGTCGGGGCCAGCACGGGCCAGCGGCGCATCGGGCCAGCATCGGGCCGCACCTGGAGACCCGCGCTGGCAGCTGCTGTCCGCGCCCCTCTCCTCCTCCTGCTCCCCTCCTCCTCCTGAAGGGGCGTTGCTAGCTGGCTGCTACGGCTTCCGCCGGGGCGAAGCCTCCAGAAGGAGGCAGGCAGCTGCCTGCATGGCTCAGGGCCAGGCTGGGGGACCGTGGAGAGATGGGCCAAGCAGAGCCCTGTGAAGTCGTGGGGCTGGAGCAGGGAAGAAGAGGCAGCTCTGCCAGAAGGGACCTGTACGGGGGCAGCTGTACTTCCCCGAGCGTCGTGGGAGGACCCTGCTTGCCTCATTGCCCGAGGACACCACAGCAAGGGGCATCTCCACAGCCACCCATCGAAGCCAGGTGCTCCCAGCACCGATTCGGAAGGAGGCAGTGACATTGCAGAGCCAGGCTGAGGGATGAGCAGCCCTTTGTCTCTTCAGGAAGGTTTGTGACACTTGGAGGTTTAGGTATGAGCTTGGCAAAGAGTGACAGCCAAAAATCATGGTAGCCGGGCACAGGGCCACACACCTGTAATCTCAATGCTAGAGAGACTGAGACAAACTTCAAATTTGAGGCCATCCAGGGCTACACAGTGAGTTCAGGGTGAGCCTGAATTATATAGTGAGACCCTGTCTCAAAAAAAAAAAGCAGGGGGCTGGGGATTTAGCTCAGTAGCGTAAGCACCTGCCTGGCAAGCCTGAGGTCATGAGTTCAAGCCCCGGCACCAAAACAAAACAAAATGACTGCAATACTGGGTTTGACCAAAAAAATTCTAAAGTTACTCTAGTTTAGAAAAGTAAGGAATATGACCTTTCTTCTCCCCAAGGGTTCCGGGGCCATCACGCTTGCTGTGTTCACAGAGGGGAAGCAGAGATGGCTGGGCCTAGTGCCAACGTGCTCAGCCCTTGGCCTCCGCCATCCGAGACTGACGAGAGGTGAGAGATCTGTGCCTTGAGTCACCACAGAAGGACAGAAAGTGAGGAAGGGGAGCCCCTGGGGAACAAAGCTGGACACAAGAGGGGGCTGGTGGCAGATGCCTCTCCTTGTTGGCCTTTCTGGTGGTTCCAGTTTGTCTTGATCAAGAGCGTATGTTTCTTTAATGACCATAATAATAATAATTTGACCAAGCGTTTAAAACCCAGACCAAATACTGTCTCAGTCGCTTTCTTATTGCTGAGACACAGTACCCAACTCGCACAGCTGAAGGGAGGAGAGGTTTACAGTGGCTCACAGTTATAACCCCCAGCGCCCAGGAGGAAATGGTATGGTCGGTGGAGGAGAAACGTTCGCCTCATGGAGGCCAGGAAGCAGGATGCAGGAAAGCTCAGGGAGGCAGACAGAGGTTTTGGGGACACACCTGGAACCCACTCCTAAAAGCACCACCTGTGAGTCCAGCGCTCCCATGACCCAGTCACCGCCCCAAAGCTCCGCCGATGAGAGCAGAGGGGCTTCTGGTTGGAAGACCCGGGGGAAGACTCTCAGCACTCGTCAGGCCTTGGATTTGACCTTCTGCCATGCAATGCCCCCTCCAGTCATGGGGTCGCCATGATGGGTCAGCTGCAGGATGCGCCCCAGTGGCAAAGGCCTGGTCTCTAGAACAGTTCTTTCAGGCCCTCGGGGCGCAGCAGCGGGCCTGCTGGGAACGGCATGGTGGGGTTTGGTCTCACTGGTGTGGGCCACTCTGCCTGGCAGCGAGGACCAGCTCCTCCCCAGCTGGCCCCAGAGGCCCCCTCGGCTATCGGGGCGAATGACGACGTGTCCCGCAGGGCAGAGCATCTCGCCCTTCTGCTGCCCGTCCACCGGGGCAGGCGGCTCACTCAGCCCGGATGCTGCTGCTCCCTGGTGGTGTAGCCTTGGGCGAGTTCCCATGCTTCAGTTTCTCTGCCTACAAACCATAAGTAGCAGCTACTATCGGGTTGTGAAGACTAAACAATACATTTGATGCCCACATGTGACAGGTGCTCAGTCCATCACCCCAACCCTGCCCACAAAACATATAAATGGAAAGGGAGGCGGGGATGGCGAGCCCAGGGGAAGGGTCAGTCCGTAAGAGTGGAGCTCCCCGGAAGCCATGCCACCGCGGGAAAAGAATGCTGTGAGAATTGTTAAGTAACAGAAAAGTGCTGGGAAGGTGAGAGCCAGACCCACACAGCCTGTTAAATTCTGATGACATAAAAGAAGGAATTGCATGCAAAGGATTTAGCAGTGGTGATTTCTGCAGGGATTATTATTTTTATGGATAACATGAATTGCCCCAGGCCTCAGTGAACTGGGGAAACAGGTTAAGGGCCGCAGTCGTAGGCCTCACTTAATAGATTGGCAGATTTCTCCTGCCTGCTTGGGGAGCTACAGTGAAATATATTTTTAAGTCTCATGAAGGTCAGAGGCCCAGAATGCTGGAATCAGTTCGCAATGTCTGTCACAGGAGTCTGTCACGGTGAAGTAGGGTCTGTGAGATTTCTATCTCCCATTCGAGCTCTACACACATCCGTTTGCTTATAGCTTATTAATTTTTAAAATAGGTGCTTAATTAGCACACAGAAAAGTACAACTATCTTAGATATTCAGCTTGACAGATTTGACAAATAACTACATCCCCCTGGAACTACCACCCAAAACAAGGCATCGGACGCTTCCTCTTGGTGCTCTTTTTCAGTGTTTATAGTTTTTTGGGGATGCAGGGTCTCATTTTATAGCTCAGGTTGGTCTTGAAGTGTGTAGCCCAGGCTGACCTGCAGCTCCTGGCCACCCTCCTGCCTCAGCCTCTGGAGAGCTGGGATTACATGCTTGTACCATAACACCTGGCTAGAAGGTTTCTACCATCTTGAAAAATTCCCTTATGTCCTTCCTTATCATCTTCCCCATTCTAACCATGTTCCAATATTGATCACCGTATATATATTTTTTTACTGTTCTTAGATCACATAGAAATGAATCTGACCTCTTATACCTGGTTTCTCTGGTTTAGCATGATATCTGTGAGGTTCATTTATCCTGTTCCACGTACTATTTGTGAGGTTCAAATCCGACCTGACTCTCCCAGACCCCAACCTGTTACCCAGCAGAGGCACTACTCTCTGCAGGGAAACCAGCTCGGCACCAAAGTTGTCATTGGCAAGCACAGGATGTCATGAAGGAAATAAAATAGGACAAGGAATTTTTCAGGTCCCTGGACATCTGGGGTCATCTGGAGACACTTGCAAATTTTATACTGGACACCTCAAGGACTCTGCCCATGGAGGTGCAAGACAGAGAACTCTGACCACTGATGTCTATTAAAATCTTCCCGCCTAATGTGCCCTGCCTTCTCTCCGTCTCTTTGTTCCAGGCGGATGGTCTTACCACGCTCTGTCTGCCTGCACCCAGGCACAATAAAGTCCACTCCATGTTGACTCCAGAGGAGCCTGGTGGTCTTGGCTGGGCCTCCTGCCTCCCTGGATGTTATACTATTCATTATAAATTGCTGAATGTGTTTCATTATTACAGAAGCTATATATGTAATTACACGCCTATGTGCATGCATATGTAAATATTTTTGCAGTACTGGGGATGAAATCCAGACCTTTCACACAGCACTACATCCTCAGGCACTTCTTAACTTTTAATATTGAAATAGGGTCCCGCTAACTCACTAAGTCGCCCAGGCTGGGCTGAAAGCTGTGTTCCTCCTGCCTCAGCCTCCCAGAGTGGGGTCCTTTCGACGGACACCTGGGTTGCTTTCGGCTGGAGCTGAGTGTGAGTAAAGTCACTTG
Source organism: Hydrochoerus hydrochaeris (assembly GCA_004027455.1). Taxonomy (NCBI): domain Eukaryota; kingdom Metazoa; phylum Chordata; class Mammalia; order Rodentia; family Hydrochaeridae; genus Hydrochoerus; species Hydrochoerus hydrochaeris. The sequence goes on from PVLA01001500.1 coordinate 261,531, forward strand.
TGAACATTCAGACATGAACCCTTTTGTGGGCAAGTGTTTTCATGTCTCCTGGGTGAACATCTAAGAAGGACATGGCTGGATATGGGGGCAGATGTGTGTGTGGGCTCACTTTCTCACACACTCACTTTCCTGAAATGTTGACATCAGCTTGTGTTCCCAGTAGCGCGGCTCCCTGCAGTCACCAGTGCGGGCGCCGCTCTGACTTGAGCAGTCCTGGGAGCGTGTGGTGGAATTTCATCACCGCTGAAATTTCATTTCCCTGACCACTGAAAAATGTGAGGCCTGTTTCATGTACTTAGCAGCCACTCGGACAACTTCTTTGGTTAAGTGTTCCCAAGTATTATTTATTGAGCATTTAGATAGCTTTCTCCTTAAAAGGAAGCACAGGGGAAGCTCCTCGGTGGACGCCATCTGGCTGCCACGTCAAGGTTATTATGTTGTCATTCAGTTGTTGTTGAGTCCATAAAGCTCTGGTCTGGCTGTCTGGATCTTGCACCTGAGTAAGAGGGAGTGTTTTTCTCCTGTGGCTCTGCTCCACTGAGCCCCTTGGCTGGGACTCGTCTTACTCTGCCTTGCTGGCAGCTGGCTGCCATCAGCTTGGCTTGCTGTCCTGCCTGGAGCTCCCGACCACACCGCCTGACTGCACCAGGGTGCTGGTTGCTTGGTTACCACCTCACAGGCCCAACTGGGCTGGTCCAGCCTCACCTCACCTCCCAGCCCCACTGCCTCCGAGCTGGGTGTCTGGCAGTGTCTGTGGGTTCCATGGTATTGATTCCACACCCCTTAAAAGCAGTTACTAAAGAGACAGGGGGTCCAGTTGTCTGGTTGTCAGGCTGGTTCCTGAGTACTTTGCTGGTACTTTTTCCCAAATGAAAAGAAAGAGGAAAAAAAATATTTGCCATGACTTCCAAGTGGAAAAGGCAGATGCTGCAGTCTGAGCAGACAGAAACGCCATCTCCTCTTCTCACACGAGCGTTGTCTTGTCCCCTGCCACTTTCCCCAGCGCTGCCAGGGGCATCGCTTCTTCATTAAGAACAGTATTTAAGCTGCGGAGGAGCCCTGCTGAGCCTGGGCCTCTGGCTGTGTCTCTCTGAGACACATTAATGGCGCACTCTCCTGAGGGTGCCTCCAGGGCAAAGGAGAACAAGTAGTTGGTAACCAGGCTTTCCTGCCGAGGGCCCAGCAGCCTGGCCTGTCCATGCTGGGAAGTCAGGGGACATACCAGGGTGCCGAGGACCGAAACCACGGCAGGTTGTGTGGCAAAATTTCTTGGTAGCCCATTTCCAGATGACACAGGGGTATGGGGGGGGTGCACGACTGTGATTCAGGTTACACCTCACTCTAATGGTGCTGTCTCTTCTGGTCACAAATGCAAATAACAAGCCCACTGAGCCTTGTGGTGATTGGCTTTGTGCACCTGCTAAACAGAGGAGTCCATTGTGCTGGGGTGCAGGAGGGGTGATGAAAATGAGCCCCAGTGTCCAGGCTCTAGGACCACGGCTGTGAGGCACAGCAGCCAGGGCCCATGTGGCTTCTAAGCATTGGGAATGTAGCAGCGTGACCAAGGAGATGAATATTTGATTGCATTTGACCTTAATTAATTTAAATGTAAATGCAAGTGCCATCCCTTGATTCAGTTATTGGGAAATTTTGAACGTGTATGGAATAAGGAGATGTGTGGATCTATGCTACTTGATTCAGTTTGTGGAAAAATTTGATTGTGTTTGGGATAATATGGCTATCGGGCTTTGTGTTCAATGTGTATTCATGAAATCTAAACAGAAACCAAGTATTTCTCATGCAAATTTAATGACTGAATCGGGGCAGTGTCTTGGTTACTTTTACTGCTGAGACAAAATACTTGATACTCAAAATCAAAGAAGGAGGGGCTGGGGATTTAGTTCAGTGGCATAAGTACCTGCCTTGCAAGTGTGAGGTTGTGAGTTCAATCCCTGGTACAAAAAAAAAAAAAAATCAAAGAAGGAAAGGTTTATTTAGCTCACTGTTGGTGGAGGTTTCAGTCCATAATCAGCTGGCTCCAAGGTAGGGTGGCACGGCACCTGGGCAGCACTTCAAGGCAGCAGCCAGAGCAAAAGAGGGGACAGAGAAAGGCTGTTTTCTTCCTTTCTGTTGTACACAGGCTACTTGCCCCTCCAGGGCCAGAGTAGCAGTCACACAGGGCTACTGGGTACAGGTCTCCTTGTCCTCCTCTTGTGCAAGATGAGGATATTTACAAAGTAAGAACCTGGGCTCCCTGCTGAGTATCTCAGTTAAACTTCTAAACTGCTCAAATTGACACAATGTATCAACCATAAGAGATGTGTTACAAGTGTAAAATACACACTGGGTTCCAAATACTTTATGTAGAAAAATAAAATATCTCCCTAATAATGTATATATTGATCTGGTGTTGACATAATCTTTTGGATACATCAGATAAAGTAAAAACATATCAGTTCCACCTGCTTCTTTCTACTTTTTAAACGTGGCTATGAAAATAATTAAATTACATCACATCTGTGGCTTACACCATAATTTGATTGGACAGTCTACAGCCAGAGGGTCCACACTTAAATCCCCCACCCCACTATTTTACCAGCCTTGCTACAACAGCAAAGCTAATGGGTAGCTTTGAAGTGGGATTGTCTTCTTCGAAAATGAGAGGAGGGTTTCCGTTTCTGTTCCTGCTTCTGAACCTCACCGTGTGACAACTTGATGTCTGGGGGAAAGGTGTCCACCTTTTAGTGATGAGTAAAAGTGCAGCCAGTGTACACAGCATGGCAGGGGACCCCCCCCCCAGGAAAGAAAGAGCCAGTGTCCTGAATGCAGGTGGAATGACTGAACCAGCTCGGGATTTTCTAAGGGAGGAAATGGCTCAATGATATTCCTGAAAGCCTCACCTGCTCAGAGCTGTGGCTTCTGCAAGGCGGTTGGGTTCATCCACAGATGAGCTCACAGCTGCATGTGAGCTTAAGAACTGGGGTGTCCTTGGAGGAAGGTCACTGCGGGCATAACCTGATTTCTGTCCCCAGGTCCCTTCCTCTCTCTCTCTCTGATGTCTTGCTCTGCCTTTCCTTCTGCCTCCAGCTGCCAGGAGATGAGCCGTCTTCCTTCGCCACACCCTCCACCATGAGGTTTCTTCCTTGGAGCCAGATGACCATGGACTGAAACCTCTGAACTATAAGCCAAAATAAACCTTTTTATGTTTGAATTGTGTATATCAGGTGATTTTTTCCAGAAACAGAAACATGACTAATAGGAAAGAAATTCCCTCATTACTCAAGTCAGCCTTCTGTAGTTTTAGAAGACAAAGCATCCTGATATAACATCTGAGTAAAATCACCAGGAGATGAGCCAGGCATGGCTCTCCCATCACGCCTTCCCGCGCTCCGTGTTTATCAGCAGATGCAGACCTGGTTCACCATCTGTGGTCCGGGGACTTGTTTTCATGATCACAGGTGCTGAATGTTCTTGAGTCATTCCCGGAAAACAGAAGCCCATTGAGCTTGAAGAACAGCAGGAGATGTCACTTGCTACTACCCTTGTGACTTCACACCAATGGGCACATCTTCATTGAGGATTGTAAAAGTCACAAACCCTCCCTGTGTGATAGCCAGCAGAGCTGTCAGAGGACTCAAGAGGTGTCTTACTGAGGACTCAATGGCGAATGGCTACAGGCTGTGTCACATTTACATCACCAGAAAGCCTTATTTGGCATTATTCTTATTCCTCCCCACTTTCTAGCTCAAAAAGCAGAGGTGTAGCAATATTAAACAATCTTCCCACAGACACACACCTTTCACCTTGCCTGCCCTCACCCTCATCCCGTCATTCACCATGACAACCTCCAGTCCAGCGGGACCTGGGCTGTCATCAGAGCTGAGAGAAGTGCCCTGTGCCCTGGATCCGGACTCATGTGCCATCCTGTTAGCAAGAACATCACTTAGCTTGTCCTTCATGTGAGCATAGCTGCTGCAAGCTTCCCCACCCAGATGACATAACCCTGTCAACTCCAGGGCCACTGGGACAAAATGACCTAAGTGAGGCCATGGGAACCTCTGGGAATGGGACTCCCCCATTGTTATCTTTTAAAGCTTCCTAGTGATTCTGACGTGAGGCCAAGGCTGTGACCTGAGACCAGAAGAGATGTGGGAAGGTCCGATTTAGTGAAAAGTCAGTGACCGGGTTGGCGGTCCCTCCCCAGGGCTCTGCCTACCATGCCTGTACACGTCAGCACCCCAAATGAATCCCTAGTCTTGAAAGATGTGAAAGGTGCTCTCAGTATCCAGAGGCCTTAGTCTACACAAGGGCCAGGTCCGGGGACCACGGAAGATTGCTTGAACGAAGGAGTACTCCAGACAGCGTGCCTCACCTTAGCACCACTGGACCCAGCTCATGCCCAGCCCCTGCATCTGCGATCCCTGTTCTGTAATGCACAAGAGCAGGTGGGGAAGTCACCTTCCCGATGCTGGGACAAACTACCCAACACACACAGTTTAAAGGGGGAAGGGTATATTTTGGCTCATGGTGTCAGGGTTTCAGTCCATGGTCAGCTGACTCCAAGGCATGGACATCATGGCAGAAGGGTGTGGCAGAGGACGGCTGCTCACCTCCTGGCAGCCAGGAAGCAGAATGAGAAGGAAAGAGCTCCTCAGTACCATACCCCAGTCATTTCAAGCCAGGACCCACCTCCTAACAGTTCATTCCCTTAGCTACGAACTTGCCCATGACTGACTCATTGATGAGGTCAGCATCTGCACAATTCAGTCACCTCCCTATGTGTCACTTAACCCAATCAAGTCGACAATACAGATTAACAGTCACGGCAGACAAAACTGATCTACGCTGTCACAGTCAGGAGAGAGCTGCCCTGGTGGAAGAAGGCCCAGGATACTTGGAGGGCTGCTTATTTTTTTTTGTTTCTCTGGAAGCTCCTTGCACCAAATAATTCTTAGTATCAATCAATAGCTTGAAGACTGTAGTAGCTCTGCGAATAGGTGGACGTGCCCCGCAGGGTGTTCTCACACATGGGGGTGCTCCTCTCACCACCAGGCCGGCAACTGGGGGGCATTTCCAGCCAGCCATGGAGGGAATCCAGAGAAGGCCTCAGACTCCCCAGCAGGTTTCTCTCAGTCCAGGGCACCCCTGGGCTCTCTGGGCATCTCCCAATGCCTGAGCTCTTCCCAATACCAACTCCTCTTACATCTGGACAGGACAGATGTTTCTCCAGGGAAGGTGGCATCTCCTACTCCTGTGGGTATCTCTCAGATGGAAGGGTCTGTACCCACCTGGTGCATGTCACCCAGCGGAGCAGCAGACAGGAACTCACACACACACACACACACACACACACCCTCCATTGTGCCTCGCCCTGGCCCACACACAGAATATCCTATTCAACCTGCCTTTGTTTGCAGCATTCTCTGGGGTCCAGAGCCCAGAGTGATAAAAATAATCCCTTTTAACATGGTAATTTAGGGCACTTCTCAGCACTGTTTGCTATATTAGCCTTTTAGGAACCAGGGAGCTGCAGAGCTTGCAGACCCAGGCTGTCTGCAGGGAGTGGAGTGGTGGCCCGCTGCCTGCATACCCAGAGGGGGGGGGGCCAGGTCCCTCCGTCTTCTTGCCATCTTCTTGGACATCAAACCCTCTTTCTGCAGGTCTAAGGACCCCTCCCTAACCCCACTGCACACTTCCCCAGCACCACCTCAGCAGGGTCTGGAGTAGCGCCCCCTCTGGAGGGCCCAGAGCCATGATGGTGGAAGACTGACCTGGGGTTCAACTCCCAGGTCTTTTGCCAGTTGACTCCACGCCTCTGCTTTCTCGCCTGTAAATCAGGAATGAAAATAACGCATGGGCTTCTTGGAGTAAAGCAGTTACCACCAGATGTGGCTGGCAGGGCACAGCTGTTGGTGATGGAAAGTATTATCTCAAAGCACAGATGCGTCTACATGGCAGGTCCTCTCAAGGGTCCAGGACGCTGTGGTGACTGGACGCTTCAGTGTCCTGCCCAGCTGTCCACAGATGGCTTTACGTGCTGCTCCCCACCACCAACAGGGCTTCCATCATGCTTGCTATTCTTTGGGGAGGCCCAGTCTCAAGCCACTAGAATGTTTATCTTCAGTGCCTTCAGCCCCAGCTCACGGTGGACAGGGGGAGAACACCATGGCTCAGTACCTTGGCCTGAGTGGAGGTGGATTCTGGTAATTACAAATATGGTGAATGCTTAAAGTTTTAAAATTATTACAGTGAAGACATTGCCATGAATCCACCTCGAAAGCTTCCCCTGACCTCCAACACACTCATCCCACCCTTCCTGCCTCTTTCTGTAGCTGCTCTGGAGTGTTCTTTCCTGAGGGTCTTTAATTGGGCTGTCTTGATGGCTTCAATGTCCTAAATCAATTTAAAACATTTCCTTTTCATGCTCTTTTTGACTTTGGGAAGAGCCAGGAGTCTCTCAGTGCCAGATCTGGTGAATGAGGTGGACGAGGACCTGGCATCCTGTTTTTATGAGCTGCCTTTCTGTTGGATGGTGCTCAGCTGTGGCAGTAAGCATAAGTTTGATCACAACTCACAAAGACACTCAGGAGAGAGGACCCCAGAGCTGCATCAGAAAACAGCAAGAGAGAGAACAAGAAATCACCTAGAAGCATTGCCAATCAGTGCCACATGCGGCCCCTGGGGGGAGACCCAGATGCCAGCCACTCCTGGCACTCAGGCTGGGACATGAGAAGAGCCAACCCCCCCACCTCCGTAAATGACCTGCTGATCTGGAGAAACACAGGCTGTGATGATGGCTATTGAGGTGAAAGGCAACTTAATGCTTGTGGTGCCTGGTGTTTCACTGCCCTCGCAGGCCTAAAGCTGGCAGTCGGATCATCTATTCAGAGGACGGCAGTACGCAGTGTGGCATCTGGGAGGTTCTCTTTCTGAGGGTGGTGGCCATGGTTAACTCCCCATTGCCTTGTTTTGGAGTCCTGTATCATTTTCATTGTTTAGTTGGGTTGGGTTTTACTCGGTTTTGTTTTGTTTGATTTTGGTATATTCATGGCATAGGCAGCTATTTCCAAGACAGGAAGATGCATTATGGCAGCCGTTTCGCACTTGCTATTGTCTTGTTTTGAAGTCCTGTATTGCATCCATTGTTTTATTTTTACTGGTTCTGTTCTGCTCTGTTCTGTTTTATCTTTACTATGTCTGAAGACATCTGCGGCTATTTTGAAGACAAGAGGCGCTACAGTAAGCCTTGCTGATTTCCTGTTGTTGTGAGGTCCTGTGTCACTTACACTGTCTTGTTTTGATTGGCTTTAGTCTGTTTTATTTTGCTGGGTTTTATTCTCTCTAAAATAAAAAGGAAAAAGAAAGAGAAGAAAGAAAGCAGCAAGAAATTAACTGTGTTTTAAAGGGCATGTTTCTCTGAAATTTGTCTTCAATAAATGCTTATTTTTACAATAAAAAAAGAAAGGAATAAATAGCCAGGAGGGTGGACCAGGTGTGATCGGAGCGAGGGGGCGTTTGAAAGCGGATTCACAGCCGTGTCTTCCAGCACATTTTCAGATCAGCCCTGGCTCATCCAGGTCCCCTGCGGACTCAGACTGAGGCCACCCTTGCTCCCTGCACCCCCATGGGACCGGCCACTGCCCTCCCTGTGCTGCTTCCCCTCTCTGGCCACTTCTCCCAGAGCGACTCCACAGGAACCCAGCGACTTCCAAGACTTGGGCCGAGCACCTGCCAGAGATGCTGCGGGGCAGCCTTGCCCGGGTCCTGCCCAGCATTGCACCCCTCTTCCTGGGGCCCCTCGCCAGGCCCCAACCGCTCCCTGCTGATGGTGCAGCGTAGCTCTCTCCTGTCAGCTGACCCCCCCCAGACCCTGCAGACCCCTCAGCATGGGAGGGGCCCCACCTGAGCCCCAGCCCCTCCCACTGCCTCACCCTCCTTATCTCCTTGGGTTGCAGGACAAATCTCCACTGTCTTAGCTCTGGAAGGCTTGGACACCCCAACTCCTAAGCCTGCTAGACCCCCACTTGTGCCTGTTCCCCACAATCCGAGCACTGTGATGATCAGCTGATGAAGCCAGGGGTCCCTCCCGGCCTCTCTCATCCAGCCTGCACCTCAGCTCGGCTGGCCGCCTCTGAAGCACCCTGCAGGCCCGGGCCTGGGGTACCTGAACTCCCACACCCACAGCGCCCTGGCCTGTTGTCAAGCTCTTCTGCATGGACCTGTTGGTCTCAGGGGATCCGTGAGTTCCCTGCATTGGGTGCAAAGCTTCTCCTTTATCTCCCTGTCCCAGGGCCACGCTGGGCACACAGCAGCCACTCAGGAAGCACCCGTGGAGGGAAGGACACCTATAAGGTTTCCTGGCACACAGTGCGGGTAGGAACCCACAGTCGTCTTTTCTTGCCCTGTGGCTCCCACTCCTGGCACTCACCTTCCCCACTGTCTCCCCTAGAAGCACATGCAGGCAGGGGCTGGGACCCACCCGGTGCCATCTGCAGCTGAATGGTCTGAAATGTGCATGTCATTGGCTTCTCTCAGTGCCATTTGATCTCTGGCTGTTTAGTTTTAATGCTGAGACTATTCGCTGAGACATGGTGGCCCTCCCTCGCCCTGGCTGAGGAGACCTCTCCACCCTTCCTTTCAGCTGGGTGTCCCTGAGGAGGAGCCCTGGGCCAGGACTGGGACTTGAACTTTGCTGTCAGAGCACATGCAGCACTGAGTATGGGGCCCTGGTCAGGACGGGTGAAATGTCCTTGTGATGTTTCTGGGCTTTGCCAAACCAGGTGTGGAAGTTTGCGAAGACTTGAACTGGGAGGATGCTGGGAAGAAAGGACCAGGGCGGAGCCAGGCGGATGACATCAGCGCTGGGGAACACAGACTTCAGCAGAGACCCCAAATCCCACAGCCAGAGGTGGCCAGGAGAGATGCTGGTTCCCCGGAACAGCCTGAGAATGAGGGGACGCGGCACCGTCACCCATGGGCAGAATCTCCAGGTGGTGTTTGTGGAAAGTACTGGTGGTGACAGCCCACTGAGGGACGTCAGGGGCCTCTGGGTCATCTGTGAGTCAGCGAGAAGCTCCCAAGCGCAGGCTTCCCCGCCCAGCTGCTGGCGCCTCCCAAGCCCTGCCTCCTGCCGCCCCACACCCCCTCAGGGGCTACCCTGCACCTCTTTTCCTACACCCTTGCAGCAAAAGGCAGCGTCAGGCTGTGAGCCCACCTCCAGGGGTGGGGATGGTTTGGGTCAGGGACTTGCTGTTGGCACCGCCCACCTCGGGCTTCCACACTGGCATCCTGTGCACAAATGCAGAGTCACCCAGACACCCAGCTCCCCCAGGAGAACAGGAAATGCCCTGCACTGCTGGCCGCCTCCAGCAGTTTGTTTCGCCAGCTTCGTGGTGCCGGCAGATTTGTGCTTAACATGGGACAAAGCTGTCACCGTCACCACGAGCCTGGACCCACTTGCGCCAGGCTTACCTGCTATGTCTGCATCTGGGAAAGGTGCCTCGCAAATCAGGCAGACAGTCTAGAAGGTCACAGTGCCGAAGTCCCAGAGACACCATGTTAAAGCAGCTGTGCTCTGAAGTAGCTAGCAATACGTTAACAAAAAAAAAAAAAAAATTTAAATCCCTCCACAGGGCAAAAACTGATTAGTTTCATGTAATTTTGAAACACAGTAAAAACTCCACAAGAGTCACCTTAATACCATTTAGAAACAGACGTCAGGTCTCCGTGCTAAGATTCTGACCCCACAGGCTTAGGTGGGTGCTGAGATCTGTGTCCCCAGAAAGCTCCACTGCTGATTCCGATTTGTGGGCAGTAACAAAGCCACCTTCAGCCACCGTCAGAGGTGTGGGCTACACGTGGGGCTGTGGCCCCCGAGAGCCATGGCAAGTGGGCGAGGGCCTCTGAACACAAGGTGCCCGAGCAGAAAAAGGCTGGATGTCCACTCGGACACCATCCAGGTTTGCCTGGACACGAGCACTAACGCTAGCATTGCCACCGCGTGTGACCGCCTATGTGTGACACAGCCATCTGCTGTCTCCCTTCTTATACGATTTCTAATAGAAGGAAAGGTTAGTTCCCCAATCCAACTCCAGCCACATAGGCATGCGGCTTGCAGTGACATCCCCTTGTCACCAGACAGAACCCAAGGGTCCAGGGCTCAAGAGACAGGAGACTCAAATCACCCCACCCTGCAGGTAGGGTGGAGGTTCTCTGACGTACACTGTAGAGAGTTACATTCAGCATTTCAGAATAAGTGAGAGACATGGAAAGATTTATCAGGCAGAAAGAAATCCACACTCAGAAGAGAGTGTGGCTGCTCATAAAGAAAGGTGTGTTAAGGGCTGGGAGAGAATGTCTATTTCTCTGGATAGCTAGGGTTTGGATTCCTAGTGTCGGCTCCCCAGCTGGTGAGCTGGGGTAGAGTGTGAGCCACTTGTGCGCGTAAGTTCGGAGATCGGTGCTACGTCATTAGGGCACAGGTCTGTGAGGCGTGTGAATCTCCGTGATGGGGGGCAGGCTCGAGCTACAGGCTTCTGCGCTGTGCTTTCTTCGTTTTATTCTCATTACACATGGGCAGAGTGGAGGACACTGTTTGAAGGGGTGGCTCCCCCACTTGAGGATAACCGGCCGGGCCTTCAGCTGTGGAACGCACAGTCTGCAACAGCCGGCTGAGTTCTGGAGAAAACGTCTGCTCTGCATTGTTCAGTCCTCCAGGTTCAGCCCAGCGGTGGGGAGGAGCAACCAACAAACTCACCTGCCTAGAAAGATTCCTTCCTGCTGGGAGGAAGCGTCCAGATCCGCCCATGTTTTGTTCCAATTCTTTATCCTTTTCTGTGTTTTTTTCACGTTGCTAAGCTTTGCAATCAATGTGTGTGTTGTGTTCTTGGCGTCAGGGTGACTGTCTTAGACTCACTCCCTTCTACAGTATCTCTAGGGCTCCTGGAACTTTTTTGTTCGAGAGTGAGATTCCTGGAAGGAAAAAAAGTCATTGTAACCTGGGACAGTTCTCCCCTGACCATGTGACTCTCTTATGATTTTCCCCGTTTCTACCCTGCTGTCTTTATTTCTCCTACCCTATCTCAACCTCGGGAACTTTCATTAGCAAAGTTAAACACCAAGCCTGGGGCACAGGATGGTCTATGTGCATTCTTGCCCAAACAGGTTTGCACGGCTAAAGACCTCAGCCTTGGGTCACAGAGGCATGAAGTCCACATCTTGCGTTTCATGTGAAGCCGGAAGGCCTCTTCCCCCTTGTGGGGCCGGTGGCCATGTTCCCATTAGAAGGTCACTTGTCGCTGCTGCTCAGCCTGGTTTAATTAACACCTATCCTTCCGTCCCCAGCAGCCCTTGAAACTGGCTACTTCTGCCCAGACACACTTTTACACCTGTCTCAGCAATTCTAGCAGAGGCCTTTGAAGCGCCTTTGTGAATCCCCGTGTTAATGATCTGGTAATTACTGTGGTGACTTCTCAATAAAGTATGAAGCGCTCAGCAGCTAGCTGTCAGCTGAGAATCTCAAGGCACCAGGGAAGAGGGTGGCAGCAGAGCAGCCCCATCTGGGCCAGGAAGGAGGCTGAGAAGCTGCCCCGGCCATCAGGAGCCCCTCCGCTGCTGCCGCACTGGAAGATGAGGCCTCCCTGGAGAGCTGGGATGGGTGATCCCCCAGATCCCCATCAGTGCCATAGCCGGCAATGCCAAAGTCAGGGTGGGCTCTCAGGCCACTGCTGCACCCAGACTGCAGTACTGACCTCAGCCCCTTCCCAGCAGAGCCCTCAGTCCCTCGGCCTGCACTGTCTCCAACCATTTTGGACCATCTGGGTTGCCATCACAGAGAAGCTTGGAGGAACCCTCCTGATGTTCCTCCCATCCCCACCGACCCTGGCCGACCTTGCCTTCCCATCTACCTTGCAGTGAGCTGGGACCAAGTGAAGCCAGCTGTGCTGGGCATCCCGGCCTCTGGAAGCCAAATATGCCACCCAGCTTTTCTGCTGTGCTCCCCAGTATCCAGTCTCCAGTCACAGTGAAAGGAGCACTGCAGGCACAGTGTAGGGGAGCAGCTCGAATGGCCTGGCCCCCCTCACAGTAACAATACACCAAGGTGCTGTGCTCCCTTTAGGAACCCCCCAAAGACAATGCTAACGCAGAGCTGACCTGCTGCCCCCAAGGACCCACTTCCTCCACCCACTTGGCCAGGGAGTCATGAAGCAGAGGACATTATCCGGTGCAGCTCCCTCACTTTACCCTTGCAACACCCTCCAGGAAGTTGGTGACATACTCAAGATCAGAGCTCCACCACTGAATGTCCCCATGGCTTTCCACCAGCGGCCACCATGTGTGCAAGGCATCTTCATGTGGGCTTAGCCTGGTCACTGTGACAGCTCAGCCTCGTACCAAGGAGGACTCAGCCTGCTGTGGCCTCTGCTGTCCCTTACACACTTTGCATGATGGGGACGGTCATGTCCCATTGAGCTCTGTGACGTGGCTCCTGGGGCCCCGGATCCCTCCTACCCCTACAAGCGCCAGCTGGCACCTGACACAGACATCTTGTCTGCTTCAGAGGTCACGCAAGTCACCCGGTTCACTGCTAGAACTCTCTTTCCAGGTGCCGAGTCTATAGCTAAGCAAGCCCGGCACATGGCTCTGGGTCCCTTTCTTGTTTGTCCAAAGAAAGTAGGGAGGGAGCAGCTGCTGCAGGCACAGGATGTTCGTGTGACTCACTTGCTCTCCCATGATGACCGTCATACATGACAAGGTGAAGAAGACACTGTGGGCCCAAGAGGCGTCTTCCGTGTCCAGAGAAAACCACAAGCCACCGGTTCCCCCAGTGCACCCTAGGTCTTGACCCCTGGCATCACTGGGTGTCACCCAGGACCTCTTTAGAGTCACAGGTTCTCAGATGCCACTCAGCCTGCTGAATCCAAAACCGGAGCAACAGCTGAGCTTTCTGGGTCCCCAGGGGACCCTGTGCAGCTGAGGTCCAAGAAGGGGTTGGTGGAGGCCTCAGAGAGGAAGGTCTGGGGACCTGGGGGCCTCTGGTTAGAGGAAGGAGAGGGCAGGAAAGGATGAGAGCGCCAGCTTCCATGATGGGCATGGTGGGAGACTGGCCGTCCAGGTACATCGAGGGACTTCCGCTGGCATCGCGCGCCCCTTACAACAGGACTGCTCCCCGAAGTGCGGAGCCTGTGTGTGGTGTGTGCACTGCTTCATCGTGAGACCACGCTCACTTCCCAGCCACCACCCCCTTATTTGGGGACCTTGGGTTTGTTTCTACTTTTCACTATCATAAGAAAGACCTGACAAACACAAACGCCTCCAGGTAAAAGCCTTTGTTGAGTCATGATTTTTGACCTTGGAACAGGAATTCACACACATTGAGGGGCTGGGTTCAAAGGCTACTAGAGAACAAATTTCTCAGGAGTCAGAGCCGAAGCAGGAAGCATCAGCAGAGCATTTAGGAGCAGGGTTTTTTCCTTTCTTTTTTTTTTGGTAACGGGGATCAAACTCATGACTGCGAGTGCTTGCAAGGCAAGCGCTTATGCCACTGAGCTAAATCCCCAGCCCCAAGAAATCTTTTCTTGATTTTAGAGATTTGTGGGGCCTCAAAGAGTAGAGCTGACAGCCTTGGGGTAGGAGCAGAGAAAGCAGGTGGTGTCCCACTGAGATGAAAGCCACCATTGCTAAGAAGGCTGGTTTGGCAGAGGCTGCCACAGAGCGTAAGGCACTTGCCTGGCATGTGTGTGAGGACCTGAATTCAAGCCCCAGCACTGCTAAAAATTAAAAAATAACAAACCAGAGGGTTGACCTATTGTTGCTTCATCCAAAGAGGCTCAGGTGATCTAGGATAGAGAAGCTTTGTTTTTTTCTGACTTGGAAATGCAATTCGGGGAGCACAGATTCCATAGAAACCAGGATGTGTGCTGTGAGGGCTGCAGGATTTTCATGCAGAGAGACAGAACACACACACACAAGGCCTTTTTCCCAGGAAGCAGGCACTGACTCAGAGGCCGAGGGCTACACGGCATCATTGCATCCTTTTATATGATTTTTGTGTCTTTGTCTCCCTTCTACAGGCACACACTAACATTGTATAGTCTGGTGGGGGTAGGATTTATGTTATAGAGTTACATCAGACTATACATGGGGCCAGGCATGGTGGCTCACACCTGTGATCCCAGCACTCGGGAGGTTGAGGCAGGAGGATCACTGCGAGTTCGAAACCAGCCTGGGCTACAAAGTGAGCTCAAGGCCAGCCTGAACTGCGTAGAGAGACCCTGTCTCAAAAAGACAAAAAAAGAAAAAAAAAAAAAGAACTACACTACACATGAATACACATTGGCTGATATTGCTACAGTGTGCAACGTTAGCACCCAGACAGGGAAGGAGGGACCCTACCACGTTCCCCACTTTGATGCTGGAATCCCACCCTATTTTGGGTCAAACAGCCTCACCTTGGTTCAGAGTTTTATATTTCCACAGCATCATGAGGCTGGAGACAGAACATATTGACTGCCATCCTGGTTCCACATCACGCAAGCTAAGCGGTGCCCTCCCATCCCTAAATCTATCCATCCTGGGTGGTCATCTCCTCTTCCATTGCCCACCAAGGCCTCACAGCCACAGCTCTCAGGCTAAGTCATGTTTTGTTATCAGGCTTTATATTTCTCATGCTTCTTATTCTTTGCAGCTCAACTCCTGGACCAGAGACAAGCCCTGCCCACCTACACTTTTAATTTTCACCCTTTCAGATGGGGGAATAATCACCTCTCATAGCTTCACTCCTCCTAACCTCACCGTGGTCCTGATGAAACAGCATATTTAAATCAAAGGCACCTTTCCTTCTACTTCCCCTGGGCCTTGAATATGATAGTGGTCTTCCTGCTCATAGCACCTTGTCTCTTTGCTTTTCCAGTCTAAGATGCGGGCATTCACCAGGGATGAAGTTGTCCTGGCTAAAATACCCGGTACCAGCTTCTACATGGGCATCAACCACCATCCCGTCAACCTTCCTAAACCCCAATACAGCGCCCTCTTTCAGCAGAAAGTAGCAAGAGAGAGACTTCATCTTTTTCCTAACAATAAAAACATGGGAATGAAAGAGTTTTGCCCTAGAATAAATTACTGTACAGTCATGGCGGTGGTCTAATGTGGCGCAAGGCCGAGGCGGGAAGGCTTACCACTTCCTGCTTCTTCCTCAGCTCTAACTGCAACTCCCTTTCCTGTTTGCTCACAGAGAATTCCAATCGGTTCCTCGCGCACCATCTATGCCCGCCCTAAGCGCCAACCCTGATCAGAGGTTATCCCATGCCCCACATTCTGGTCAGAGAAAGCCAGGCTGTCTATAGTCATGGAGTTCTCTCCACATCCTTGGAATAAAGGCTACTTTTTACTTATATTTTCTCTCTTATTGCACCGAAAACCTAACACATATAACCAAGGAGCTCAGGCAAGGCAGGATCAAACATGTTCCCCAAGTCAGGAGTGTAACCCCTACGAGGGTTTGGAATCCATCCCCCAAACAGTTCCTGGGGGCCTGGTCTTTCCAGGTCTGGGTTGGAACATGAGCAACTTTCCTCATTTGATGTAGAATCTCTTCTATCATCTATTTCCCTCATCATTTATTTGTAGGCAGCAGTTGCTTAGGTTAAATTCTCCACATTTTGGGGGGATCCTGGGAATTTTACCTAAAGGGTGGCACACTCATCACAATACATTGATACTGGCAGGTGGAGATTTGTAATGCTGGTTTTGTGAATTGATAGTCCTTCACCTTGCGAGTGTCCGACTTTGAATCATCCCTCAATCAGGGAATATTTAGGGTCTACTGATTTTCATGATGGCAGATGGAATAGGTCAACTTGCTATACGTGCAGGTCCCTTGCGTCCTCCCTAAGCATGAGGAATGGGTATAGTAAAGTCCAGGGTTATTGGTGGGACCATGTGCAGAGCCCCTCAACTCTTCTGTCAGTGTCAGCCACCAGGATGGGGCACAGTCTTACTTGATCACATAGTTTCCAGTGGAAGCACAGAGGACATTTCTTTCTTTAGTGCTCCTCAGCACTCTGTGCCTTGGTTGATTCCTATTCTTTTGGGTCTAACGATCTCCTCACTCAGGAGATTAGTTGATTTACCAAAGTTGTAAGATCTTGTAGGATAGGTCTCTTCCCTGCCTGGGTCCTTGGGGAAGGTCCAGGGCCAAAATATTGGCCATCCTCTTAGCTGAGGTACCTTTTCAGCTTTGATGCCTAAACCTCAGCTGTTGGATGCCCAGGAGATCAGTTAGGGCAGCACTGCAGAGAGAGCAGTAGGGTTAACCTGGTACCTTATCTAGATATCAGGCACTGGAATTACGCAGTACAGTACGACCAGGGAATGCTATTGCTTACCAACCATGGCTGTCTTAGAGTGTGAATCCCTGCTGGATATTAACAGATAACGGCTGTAAAGTTTTATAGAGACAACTTTAAATGGACAACACACTACCACAGCAATCATGATGACATCATTATATTAAAATCACCAGGTTCTTGTTATTATTTCTGAAACACATTTAAAGTTTTATCTTTGTATAAAATGACTTTTCAGTCAGCTGTCTGTTAATTACAAGATATTACTTAATTTGTTTACCTAATTTGTTATCTTTTAACCACTTTTGGTAACCAGAGTGATATTTAAGTAGAATGTGGGTCATGGTTTATTTCGGGGGCCCCAGGCCTCTTGCATTTGCATTGTGCATTTGTGACTGGTTCATTGTCTAGCGCTGGGATTGATGGCGTCAGTGCTACACCGGCCTAGGGGTGGAGCCAGCACACAATGTCATGGCAGGAAGAAGGCGTGTGTCTCTCTCTTGCCGGTTTCTGCCTTGCTGTTTGCAGCCACCATGAACTGCGGCCCTGTCATGCCACCCTGGCTTGGAGCCAAGTGAGTATGGATTGAAACCTCCAAAAACTGTAAGAAATAAATCTTTCCTTTCCCAACTTTGGGCTTTTTTGTCTCAGCGACAAGTAAAAAGTAACTGAGACAATGTGCCTGCTTGTTTTATAGATAAACTTTACAGGTTATTAAGGTTATTAATGCCTAATCTTTAATCATTATAATGACCTTGTTGCAACTTTATAAGGTGGGGTCACATCAAGCTATCACAACATGATTATGTAACAATCACATAAGCATAAACCTGAAAACGCCTCTATCATGAACAACCATAGTTTGTTTTTTTTTTCTCAAGTCCTGCATCTTAAAAAGACCTATACAGGGGAAGCATGGAGGTATCTAATATGCCATGAGGTGAGTAATAACCATTATCACAGCTGCACAGACATTTTTACAGACATTCACTTAGTTTTAATCTTAAGGCAAAATTTAGATTTTTAAACAGGTTTATGCAGAATTCTTGCCAACTCTGTATTGACAAGAATTAACAACTCTTAAAATTTAGGAAACCGTGTTAGTGATGCACACAGACTTATTATCCAAGTGTATCTCATATATACAATAACAAAATAGGTATTTAATCAAAGTCAATAAACGTAAATTTAACCAAGAACATCCTAATCAGAAACCCGTATTGCTTTAGACACAGGGAGCTTAACCTTTTATTTATAACCAGCTGAAATACATTGTAATAATTTATTTAGTAACTGTCAGTGTGTGACCCCATAAGACCCTGACAAAATGGACAAACCACCCATCAGTGGAGAAATTGGACAAATTCTTGTCTAGGCAGCTTCTCTTTCAATGACAGAGAGCAGTTTTGTCCAGTGGTTCCCTAACTTTGAGAGGTTCCCACTTACTTACCTTACTAATTGCTTTAGATGACATCATCACAGTTAACATTTTAAACTATTTTACATATTATTTTTGACCAAGGAAACACTCTTAAATTACTACACACAGCCAATAAGAAGCATTTGCATTTATGAACTCAGTTTTGGACATGATCTTGGTTATCTAGGTTGTCTAACAATCTGGCTGGAGAAAGGTGACCCATCTTTAAACTATTCCTATTCTTATCAAGTGACTTAAATTAGTGGACTGTTAAGCTGTGTGAACCACAGCGTTTGAGCTAATATCACATGAGTGTCTGTCTATCTGTGAGGACCTAAGTAGAACATACAACTTAAGATTCACATGTAGAAACACACACGGTTTAAATCATACATGTTTCTATTCTCAGACGCTGCGGCTTCTGTTTGTAAGACCCGTGTGACTCTACGGTCTCTGAATTCTCATCGTGTGAGCCTTTTCAATGGACTTAGCTATTTCTAAAACCCTAGGTAACCAGTTTTTTATGTGAGAGGCCAAAAGAAAAGGAGCAAAATAAAAGGAAAAATAAAATGGCATTAGGTACCTTTAACCAACAAGCAAAAAAGACGGACTCACAAACAATCGCTTTTAGATCAGAGCACGCTCTTAGAAACGTCAGTCAAGTTGAGCCCTGGCTATCACAAACCGTTGTTGCAGGTACATTATAAATCGACTCTCTGGGTGACCAATTAGAGCAGACCTTTCTTCCAATGAATTAACACCAGGAAGGAGGTGACAGACAAACCTCTTACCCTAGACTTACAACCAGAAAGAGCTGGGGGGAGGCAGAGCCTTGAGGGGGTTTTGCTGTTGTTGTTCTTCCTAATTTACCTTTGGAAAGTAAATTTGAAAACTTCTTTCAGCTGAGCTGCAGATCCCATCTCAAGGGGAGCCGAGGCGTGGACGTGGGGGGCCCGCGCCCTTCCCCACTGCTTCTTACCTTTTTGGTAACCAAGAGAAAAAAAAAAGCTAAAAGGCTTTGAGTCTCCCCCTTTTTCTATTTAGTCCAGCTTTTGATTTACGATTATTTTTCTACAATTTTGGTTAACTTTCCTTCTTTCTCCTTTGGTCTCAGGTTGTTGCATGCTGCACTTTGGCTGGCTGTTATCAGACTCTCACGTAACCCTGAATTAGTGCTCCTATTCTGACACTTGCAGAAAGCAGAGAAAGAGCCAGTTAACCCTGCGATTGTAGTTTAAGACTCTACAACCCATAAGAAATGTTTTAAGCCTGGTAATTAAATTTTAAAATGCCAATTTAAATTGGAAGCCAAAAGTAAATTTACTGATCAGCTGCGATTTATAAAAATGGGCTCTCAGGGGGGCCCCAGGTGGGCTCTCACGCCATAGCTCAGACAGTTCACGATGACCCGTTTTTACTGGGGTAAGGGGAGCTGCGCCTTTGTAAGTTTCTCCTGAGCAGCATGTGCCCGAGGAAAGGGAAGCCCTTTGTGACAAAAGGTGGAGGAGGAGGATGAGATTTGTTGTCTGCGTTCCTTTGTGCCCTAGCAGCCCCCTGCGGGCCTGCGAGAGGCGATGCCACCCCCCGGAATTGGAGATGCTCTGTGGACAGTGGCACAGTGATAGAAGATGGGACATTACGGTGTCCTCAGTCAGAAGTGAGTCACAGTGGGGGCTCAGACGACCCCGGGCTTTTTGACCAAGGAAAAACTCTTAAATTACTACACACTACAGTGGCGCCTCCCACTGTGGGCCCTGAGGCTCACCAGCCAGCCTGAGGGGTGGCCATCCGGTGGGAGGCTCAGCTGCAGCAGCTCCGCCGACAGACAGCACAGCTGTGGAGGGCAGCAGCGTGGGTGGCCAGGGCAGGACACAGCAGGCCCTGGGCAGCCTTGGCCCACAGCCTTAAGCACGGGGCCACGTGGAGGCCTTGATGCTGTGTTAGGGGCTGCAGGAAGCCCAGGTACCAGGAAGCCAACGGAGCACTGGATCAAAAGGATGCCAGAGAGGGAAGGGGGAGACAGGAGAACAATCATCCACGCCCCCTTAACTAGGAAGTGGTGTTGAGGCAGGGTCAGTCTTCAGGGAGGAGTCAAATGAAAAGCACCCCATGTTACTGGCCAGAGACAGAGGTGTCCAGCCTGAAGTTTCTAGCGAGTTTCCAGGGAACAGATTATTTATTCACTTACTTAACACTTACTATGTACCACTTCCATTTACAAATGTCAACTCAGTTAATCCTCTCAACTCTGTGCAACAAGTACCTGCTGTCTCAGTCAGCTTTCTGTTACTGTAACAAACACTTGAGACCATCAACCCACAAAGAGAAAGAGTTCATTTTGCCTCTTGGTTTCAGAGGTTCAGTCCATGGTCAGTTGGTGGTTGTTTCTAGGCTATGGCAGGAGGGCTGTGTGACAAGACAAAACCACTCCCCTCTTAAAAGACAGAGAGAAGAGACTGGGCCCTGATTCCCCTGTCCCCAGAAGTTTCCTCCACCTCCCAACAGTGCCAAGCTGGGGACCAAGCCTTAAACACTGGCCTTTGGGGGACTCTTAGGATCTAAACTGTGGCACCTCCTGTCTCTACTCTACTTTTGAGAAAACTAAGGCTCAGAGTTGTAAGAACTGTGTCCAAGGCCACACAGCTCATAGGTGATTCTGGAAAGCTTGCTATCTTCCAGACCTGGCCCTCAGTGGTCTAGGGCCTGGTTAGGGTAGTCGGGAGGGCTCCCCTGTAAATTATTAGTAGTGTTGGTTTTTGGAGACAGGATCTTGCTTTGTAGTTTGGGCTGACCTTGAACTCGCTATGTGGCCCAGGCTGTCCTCTCACTGGTAGTGATCTCACTGCCTCAGCTGCCTGATGCTGAGGGCTACAGGCATGTACCACTGTGCCCTGCTTCCACCGTAAGTGACCTAGAATCTCCAGGTCTGCAGCTGGAAGGCCTTCAGGGTTAGGGGAGCAGGGCCTTCAGGTCCTGGCCGATACCACGGATTCTTCAGAACCTGGGGCCAGGGCTGGTCCAGCCGTGGTTTCCAGCTCTGGGAGGACCTGGGCCTGGCCCCCGCCACCCAACTGTGAGTTGGAAGCAGCAAGGCTTAATTGCATCAAGGCTGAAGTTTGCTGAGTGCACTGCTGCTCTCAGCCCATGCAATCAATCCTCCCCTCGGAAACTGAGTTAAAAGTGTGATTCCAATAATTATAAAGCCCATCATCTCCCTCTTATTCCTAAGTAAATTAGAGAGGCTCTTTGCTCCCTCTTTGCAACCAGACCTCATTTCTCAAGTGTAGCTGTGCGAGTCCACAAAATCCTGTGCGTAGAGAGGGTCGACCCTGGCATTCAGCCGGCCTCCCTATGGTCATCTCTGGCCAGGCCAGCACCCTTCCCTGGGCCTCAGTTTCCACAAGTGTCAAAGAGGGGCTTGAACTGGTTGGCCTGTAGGACCCTTTCCAAATCTCATGACCACAGGAGTCCAAGCTTGCTTGACTGCCAGGGTCAGCTCCTGGGACAGGAGTTTAGATTCCTCTAAGCTGGGCATTGTCCCCTTATGCCCCTGTGTGGTGATGAACTCCTGCAGGAGGAAGTAGATGATTTCCACAGCAGCGTAAGCACAGAAGCCTAGGTCCCAAGAAAGTGTTTTCTGAAACTGAAAGTCACACTCTCTGAACACTTACCAAGGACTGGCCCTGACCTGACTGTTCCACAATAGTGATCTCATTTCATGTTCTCAATAGGCAGTGATCGAGCCCATTTTACAGACCAGAAAACTGAGATGCACAAGGTAAAGCAGCACATAAGACCGATCTCAGAGTCACAGCCCTCTTGAATGCCAAATCTGGGGCGTTACTTAAAGCAGGTGAAGGGTAATGGAAAGACCAAGGGATGACATTACTATGAAGGGAACGCTTGCATGAAGGAGCTGCTCAGCAAATCGCAGACACCCCACATGCACTTGGCGTGCAGGTAACTCCAGCCAGCAGCACTACCTCCCCTGACGAATGTATTCCCCATCCGGGACTCTCAAAACAGGCCTTCGCTTCCCCATCTCTCCTCCACCTCTGCAAACAGTGCAGTAATTTCATTGGAAGGAATGAGGGTGCTGCTTGGGATCAGGGGGAGTAAATCTTCACGCCACCTGTTTGCGGCTGAGGAGGTTCAGGCACCCTGCTTTGACGGTGCAGCTCTGCCTCCCTGGCGGCGCGCCATGCTGGATCCTCAGAATTTACAAGTGTTCATGCTAATGACGTCGGAATTTATGATAAGATGGATACAAAACCCACACAAGATCACTTGCTTTAAGCATCATCTTTCCAAAAACTAAAAAGAAGCTCCATGCAAACTGATAGAGATGCCTTTTACTGTATTATTAAAGAACAGGAGAGGGACAGATTCTGCTGGGCCCAGCTGGCAGACGTCAACCCTGGACAGTGGAGTGACAGCTACTGCTTCACAGATCCCCTCTCCCGTCCCCGCCATGCCAGTTACTCTCTGTTCCTAATGTTTTCCGTCTTTCTTCAGTACCTTTCCAAGTATTTTGTACTTAGTACAGTCATGACTTTAGTTATTTTTCTCCTTTTCAAGAAAGTGTATTTATTTTTCTTCTTTTTTTCTTTCTTTTTATCCTTGAATAAAATGGATTTGGCAAAAAAAAGGGGGGGGAACACAGTTATGATTTTAAAATCCAGCAGTGACATCACTGAAGGCCCCAGGTAATCTGGGAGCCCCGAGCCGGCTGTCTGTCCTGCTGGGTGGTCCTGAGGAGTCCCAGCCAGCTCTCGCTGAGCACCCACTCTGCCCCAGGTACCCTGGTGACTGAGGCGTTCAGCTTTCCATCGATGCTCTGGTTTAGACCTAAAAGGTGCCCCGGACAGTTCCAGGTTCAGAAGTGGGCTGCTGAAAAGTGATTGGGTCATTGGGTGCCACGTTCACTGATTAACTCACTGATAGTTCACAGCTGAGTGTGCTTTAGGAGGTGAGTCCTGGTCAGCGGTCAACGGAGGCTCCTCAGTGGGGCGTGGCCTGGAAGGGTGTGTTCTGGTGCCAGCTCCTCTCTTCTTTGTTTCCTGGCTGCCACCAGATGAGCAGCTTTCCTCTATCATGCCCTCAGCCATGAAGTCTCTGTTCTGGTGTCACCAGCCAGGGACTGAACCATTGAACTGTGAACCAAAATAAACTTTTTCTAAGTTGCAGGTGTCAGGTATTTTGTCCAAGTAATGGGAAAGTGACTTAACACAGAAAACTGGTGGTATTGCTGTGACTGTACCTGACCATGTGGTCTAGAAACCTTTGGAACTGGTCTGCAGACATTTGGAAAGCTCTGGAAATGCCAAATAGAGAAGCCCTTGAATGCTGTAAGCTGAGTTTGATGGGTATTATAGTCAGAGCTCAGAAAATCATAATGTTGACATAAATGAAGACAGTAAAGTCCAACTCAGGACATTCCAGGTGGGAATCATGACTCTGTGAGAAACTGGACTCAAGGCTATGTGTGCCAAGCTCTGGTAGAATATTTGTCTGTGTTTTGCCCATGTTCTGAGGCTGCAAGACTGAGATTAAGGGCAGTGGACTAATTGATCCAGTGGAGGAAATTTCAAGGAAGCCCAATGGTCAGGTTGTGGCATAGTATTCTGATTGCTTTTAGCAAGATTTACAATGATAATTAGAAGCAAAAAAAAAAAGCCTAAGAATGAGATGATTGTGCAGCTTGGTCAGAAAGAAAGCGCTTATAAAGCTGGAGCCCAGGAGAGTTTGGTTGCTGAACAGATTAGAATTAAAAAGAAGCCAAGTACCTTGCAGCAAGACAATAGGAAAGACATCATGAGGGCATCTCAGGAAATGTCAGACCCTATTTATCCAAGGCTCAAGGAGGTAAAAACATAAACTATTTAAGAGACTTTGCTTTGAGAAGAGAGCCTCAGGGCATCCTGTTCATTCAGGGCCACCTAGGGAAATGTTTCCCTCAGTTCAGCCTATAGGCACTCTGAGACCTCTGCAACCATGGGCCAAGGGGACCCAGCTACTGCTTATGCTGGTAGCAGCCCTTGGTGTCATCCACATGATCCCAGCTGCATAGACATGCAGAATGCAAAAGTTGTGGGATCAAGGAAGCTTCTACCCTGATGTCAAAGAAAGGGCTGGGAGGCCAGGCATGTGCTTCTGAGAGGGCAGCATGTGAAGCTGTGAGAGAGAAGCCGAAGGTACAC
Organism: Hydrochoerus hydrochaeris; assembly: GCA_004027455.1. Taxonomy (NCBI): domain Eukaryota; kingdom Metazoa; phylum Chordata; class Mammalia; order Rodentia; family Hydrochaeridae; genus Hydrochoerus; species Hydrochoerus hydrochaeris. Next base: position 285,497 of record PVLA01001500.1, read on the forward strand.
TAGAGACACCAGGGAGTCAGAGACACCAGGAACATAAAGCATTTGCCAAGACAAGCCACAGGCAGTTAGTGGAGCCATGTAGGCTGCAAATGGCAAGGCCAAAGGGGAGGACTGCCCCACCCCCTGGCACTCACATTGCACCACAACCTGCTAGGCACAGAGCTACAAGGATTTAATGTGTTCACTCTGCTGGGTTTCAATCTTCCTTTGGTTCAGTTCCTTTTTACTATCATCTCCCTCCCTTTGGGAATAGGGATGTTTACTCCATACCATGATATGCCAGTAGTAGTTAACTTGCTTTTTGAGTTTTACACAAGTTCAAGTCAAGAGTTCATCTGGAGACTCAGAGGAGGCTCTGGACTGGGACTTTTTCAATGGTGAAACCGTATTACATCAGCAACTCTTAAACGGGACTATGTGCATTTCACATAATGAGATGGACATGAGCCTTTTGTGGGGCCAGGGACAGAATTTTAAGGTTTAAATATAAACTATCCCCCCAAAGTCTCACGTTCAGCAGTGGGGCTCCTGGAAGATGACTGGATCATGGGGCGCTGTGCTCACTGGTGGGTTCATCCTTGGATGCATTCAGAGGTAAACATGCCGCTAGGATCTGGTTGGAAGAGGGGGACCACAGGGGCTGTGGCCTGGGAGGCTATGGTTTGAATCCTGATTGCACCACTGTATTACTATGAGAGTGGCTTATTTTGCAAGTGGCTTATTTCCTCCGAGCCTACGTTTATCTTATCTATGAAATGACCACAGTGATCTCTTCCTCATGAAATGCAGCTAGGATGAATTTCAAGGGTTTAGCCCCAGTGTCTAGCACATAGAGTGTGGACTAAGGGACAGCTTTTATCTGCTCAAGGTGCTACCACCAGGACAAGCCAGAAGGCCCAGGATGCCCTCTCCTTCCTGATCCTCCCCACCTGTTCCCCTGGGCACCGGCCCCCTCCCTCTGCCATCTGCCCTCTGCCTCCCCTTCTCTCCCCTCCTGGCTCTCTTAGGCCTTCTCCACCTCTCCAGGTCAGCACAGGCTCCTTATCACCCCCCACAGTCCTTGCTGAACTCTTATCAGAGGCCAAGCCTGACAAGAAACACAAGAGACAGTCAAGGTCTAATGGACCCAACCCTGAGGGCTTTCAAACTTCCTCCCTGCTAGCCTCCTACAGGCACCCACATCCAGCTGCTCTCCATCCAGACCTTGATTTACCCATCTGAAATGGGATTTCTCAGGTGTGAAAAGCTTTCTCCCCCCTCCCAAGTCCTGGTCCTGTCTACACTCAACCCACCCGGTATGACCTCCACCAGAGATTTCGACACAGCAGAATCACTGGCTCCCGTTGCCTTTTTTCCTCCATTCCATTTTCATAGCTCCTTCAAGGCCCTGGCTTGTTTTGTAGTCTACAGTGTGGTAATATCTTAATTCCGCCCACATAAAAAGAGAGAACTAATGAATCACTGTACCTGAGCACTCTGAGGTCGCTGGATAAAAGGAATTCAAGCAACTCAGAGATCTATTTTTTTAAAACTTATTACTGCAATTGGCAAGTATAAGGAAAATTTAGCTAATACCAGGAAGGGACACAGAAAACACAGAGGACAAAATTACTATGCATAATTAGTAATTATGTTCTTTGAAGTCCTCCATTATTGTTCTCTAACAATGCACCCCGTGTAGACAGATTTGCTGTCCCTCTTTACATACCGCGCAGAGATTCATCAAAGCCTCCCCTTCCTTGTATAAAAGTTGCAGGATCTGGGCCAAAGGAGGGGGTTCTCCTTTGCCTGTACTCGGCCCACTCCGAGGAACACTGGGGTGCTGAGTTGCCTGCATCCCCAAGCTGCCGTCCACATCTGGTATGCGCGCTGATGAGTCACTCCCTGGCTCCCTAACTGTTTATTCAATCCCTGCTCCGTGTTACAAACAAAACAGACAACGTCCTGCTAGGAGCTGGCACGGGGCAGGGCTCAGGCCAGACAGACAGACACCAGCTCAGTGCATGCAGAACCAGCAAAGACGTCAGGAACAGACGCCCAAACAGAGCAGGCGGAGGGAGGGGCGGGTGGCAGGGGATGGATCACAGAGGTGGCCGGAACCACCACCTCACACAGGTCTTAGCTGGGAGTTCAGGCAGAGCTAGAACCAGCGGGCAGCCCCACTCAGTGGACACCGCCTCCATGTACCCCTCCCCTCCAGGGCCCCACTGAGCACAGAGCAGTGATGGCTAGGAGAGCTGGCCCAACAGGAAGTGGCTGAGCTTGTGCTAGGGACTTTTTCTGTTGCAGTGATCAGCAGTGGAAGGTGGAACACAACTCACTTGTCTCCTGCTGGTCTAACTTTCAGTTGTCTGAAAAGCGAGTGTGCCCTTCTGGGAACCTGCACAGTCACCTGTGTGACAATTACACTCAAAACAGGGCTAGGCAGGTGGGTCTGGAGGGGCTCGAGCTGGGTGGTGGGGAGAACACAGGTGGCAGTGACAGCTGTGCAGGAGCTGCTGGCCCTCCATGCAATCCCTGCTAACACAACTTGAGAAGTTTAGAAGTTTAACTAAAAGACTCAGCAGGGAGCCTGGGTCTGTGTTTTGTAAATATCCTCAGCCCATGCAAGAGGAGGGCACAGAGATCATGTGAGTGCTACACCCCCGGGGGGGGGGTCCTGCTTATAATATAAGGGAAGAGAAGAGGCTTGTGCCCCCTTTTGCTCTGGCTGCTTTTGCGCGCTGCCTCCTTGAACGGTTGCCCCTGTGCTGTGCCACCCTGCCTTGGAGCCAGCTGATTATGGACTGAAACCTCCACAAACAGTGAGCTAAATAAACCTTTCCTTCCTTCATGGTGGGTGTTCAAAAATCTTTTATGCCAACAACTAGAGAAAAGTAACCAAGACATGGCCAGCAGGGGAAATGACCCCTTTCTGCAGGACCCAGGGGCAGTCCAGAGGACAAACCAAGGCTGGGCAGGGTGAGCATCTCTGGGGACAGGATGGTACCAGGTTCCAAGCTCTCCTTATTCACTGCGCCAGGCGAAGCCGTGGGGACCCCTGCACCCCACCAGCAATGGGGAAACCAAGGTCAAGTCAGAGTAATGCCCTTGGGGGTGGGAGGGGCTACATTTTGAGGTTGTTTTTATAACTTACTCAGCTGGCTTTACTCATGGCTAGAACACAATGGACAAAAGCTTTCCGAAGTGCACTCCGTGTTTGCTTCTGTTCTCCTCAGACTTTTGGGAAGCTTAGCACGGGTGTGGGGGCCTTGAACAGTCTGTTTCCGGTCCCTCCACCCTTTCCCGGGCAACTCAGGGAGCACAAAGGTAGACTTGCCCCTAGAGAGGGGTAGGCAGGTTTGTTTTCCAGAGGAAGAGGTCAAATTACTAGAACGATGCCCCCACTTTCTTTTCTAGTAGTGGTAATTGAATCGATGACTGTACTGAGCTGTATCACCAGCAACCCTCTCTCTCTCTCTTTTTTTCTTTTTCTTTTGTTTTCAAATTTTGAGCTGGGGGTTTCATTAGGTCACCAAATTGCCCCGGCTGGGCTGGGATTTGCAGTCCTCCTGCCTCAGTCGGCCTGCAGAGCCCTGAGATTGTAGGCCTGTGCTGCCACGCCCGGCTGGAAAGTCTTTTTAATATAAATTTAATCTTGATACGTTACTCTTGTCAACTCCCCTGCCCAATATTCCAAAGGGATTCTACCACCCATGGGTTAAAAATCGGGCAATAAAATCTGAAAATCTGTGCTTCCCAGTAGGTCAGGCAGGGGACCCAACCGGGAGGCGCGCTCACCAGCGAGGGTGACTGTCAGCGGGGACCCCATAGCAGCTGCGTTCTCCACCCAGGACTCTGTGGATCCCCGGAGTTGCCGGCTGTGGGGAGAACACCGGTCGGCCCACCGTGTTACAGACACGTTAAAAACCTGCCAGATTCGAGACTATAAGCGAGACGTCAGAGGAAGGTGCAAAGCTAGTGGCGCAGAATTCCGCCTCCGGTTGGGAGAGTAGCCTTGGCACCCCCCTCCGCCTCAGTTTCCCCTCTCCAAAGCCCGAGGCTCCAAGTGAGCCCTAGGCTAGACATCGCCGGAGCCTCTCGGGCAGGAGTGACGCTGAGCCTCACCGCAGGACGCGCCGAGCCCCCGGGCTTCCCCCCCCAAGTCCAAGGCCCCGCGCCCCGAGCGCAGGGCGGGGCGGGGCGGGGCGCGCGGGGCGGAGCCGCGCGGGGAATCCCGCCCGCGAGCCAGCGAGGAGCGAGCGCGGACGCACAGAACGCGGCGGTCCCGGGCCGGCGCGGACACCGATCAGGGTCCTCTCCTCCTCCGCGTCCTCCGTCCGCGTCCGCGCCATGCAGCCGCCGCCCGCCCCGCGTGCGTAGCCCGCCTCAGGCCATGCTCCCCCTGCTCGCCGCGCTTCTGGCCGCCGCCTGCCCGCTGCCCCCGGGCCTGCTCGGGGCGCCCCCCAACGCCTCGGCCGACGCCACCGCCGCGCCCCGCATGCCGGCCTCGGAGCCCCCCGAGCGCGCGGGGCCCGGGGCCGAGGACGACGTGGTGGCGCCCGCCTGCAACATCAGCGTGCAGCGGCCCATGCTGAGCTCGCTGCTCGTGCGCTGGGGCCGCCCGCGCGGCTGGCAGTGCGACCTGCTGCTCTTCTCCACCAACGCGCACGGCCGCGCGCTCTTCGCCACCGCCTTCCACCGCGTGGGGTCGCCGCTGCTCATCGAGCACCTGGGGCTGGCGGCGGGCGGCGCGCAGCAGGACCTGCGCCTGTGCGTGGGCTGCGGCTGGGTGCGCGGCCGCCGCGCCCGGGCCCCCGCGCCACCCCCCGGGGCGACCCCCGCCGCGCCGGCGCCCGCGCTGCCCGCCTACCCCGCGGCCGACGCGCCCGCGCCGCTCTGGCTGCAGGCCGAGCCGCGCCACTTCTGCTGCCTGGACTTCAGCCTGGAGGAGCTACAGGGCGAGCCGGGCTGGCGGCTCAACCGCAAGCCCATCGAGTCCACGCTGGTGGCCTGCTTCATGACCCTGGTCATCGTCGTGTGGAGCGTGGCCGCCCTCATCTGGCCGGTGCCCATCATCGCCGGCTTCCTGCCCAACGGCATGGAGCAGCGCCGGACCGCCGCGGGCGCGCCCCCCGTCGCCCCCGTCGTCCCCGCCGTCCCCGTGCCCGCGGGAACCACGGCCACAGCCGCTGCCGCCGCCGCCGCTGCCGCCGCCGCCGCCGCCGCCGTCACCTCGGGGGCCGCCAAGTGACCGCCGCGCGCCCCGGACACTGACCCCGCAGGTGTGCTTCGTGCTGTGGCCCCGTGCGTCCTGTCCCCGGGGAGGGGCCACCCGCGTGGCCCGGCGCGTCCGCGAAGCCCGATGTGTGAGCCCACGCAGCCCACGGACTCGCAGCAGGGTGGGACTCGGGGCCCGGATGAAGGCAGGAGATGGGGCCCCTTTCCCTCGATCGCGTCCGTCCCGCCCGCCGTCCTCCCCAGCCCGCGTGCCCTTGACTCATGGCAGAAAACGACCAGACCCTGTGTATTTGTTTTCTATATTGAATAACTGTTTTAAATGAACGTTTTAGTAAAAAAAGAAAACCACAAAACAAAAATATTAAATGGCTATCGCTGTCGTTAAGGGACGCTCTTTGTATCTGGATATCGTTGTATCTGAGGTTCGCTGTTTTAAAATTTATTTTAAGAAGGGGGGGATGGGAAGGATTTCACACCAATATGATGTTACCGCTGAAAATGAACTTTATGAGCCTTTTCCAAGTCACGTGGCCTGGTGGGCATTTCTTCTTGTATTTCTGTGGTCTTTTTTGGCTTTTAATACAGACATTTTCCTCCAGAGATGCGTATGTAGCTTCTTCTTTATTTGGTTTAGGGAAAGGAGTCCAAGGAGTGCAGAGTGTTAGCCTGAAACGTAAGCGAGGGAATCCCCAATCGGTCTGTCTCACTGCCGGCTGGAGCTGTTACCGCTGCGTAGCGGGTGCGAGGTTTCTCACACAGTGCCGGCCACCCACCCGCGGCAGCCCTCTCAGCGTGGGCCCGGGCTTGGGCGATTGACCTTTCCACTCCGCAGTGCACCTGCCGAGGGGTTAAGTCCGCAGTTCCTGACCAGATGTCTTGCGTGGAACGACTTCTCCTAGAAAGCAGGCATTGGGGTTCATTTCGCCCTGCCCACACCCCAGCAGGGGCCTACGCTGCCAGTGCTAGTTTAGAACCTGAGACGCTGTTTTGGAGTTAATACATTTGCTAAACTAAACACTTGAAGAATAGTTAATAATCACAAGGTTTTATTCACTCCTGGTTTCCACGGGAGTGTCTGCCATGTGGCACTTGACGTGTTCTTAAAGCAAATTAATAGAAAAAGTAATTTTAAAGGCTTTGAAGGGGCTTCTGGGATTTGAACTTAGGACTTTTTCACTGAGCTAATTTTTTTTAACTTTGAGACAAGGTTTTGCTAAGCTGTCCAGCTGGGGCTTGGAGACTTTTGGACCCTCTTACTTTTCTTTTTTTTTTTTTTTTTTTTAATCGTTACCAGGGATTGAACTCACAACCGTGTGCTTGCAAGGCAGGTGCTTATGCCACTGAGCTAAATCCCCAGCCCAGGACCCTCCTACTTTAGCCTGCCAGAGTTCTTTGGTTACAGGCATGTGCCCAACACAGGGGCCTTTTAAGTAGGTTTTAAAAGCTGCTCTCCTTTGTTCTGTCTCCTCCCCACTTTTAAGTCAGTATCTGAGATCATTCAAAAGCTATAGATCTCCAAGTGCATCCCCTGGACCAGCCAGTGTCAGCCCAAGCCCGGAAGCTGCCGGAGATGCTAGACTTGGGTCCCAGAATCCTGGGGTAGGACGCAGTCTCCTGCACTCTAACAGATGGCAGTGTGTGTGAGGTCAGAACCTCTGGGTACACCTGGAAGACAGACTTCCAGCGTGTGTGGCCTCCATGTGTCTGGAGATGTCTCTGTTACACCAAAGAGATGGGTAATTTTTTTTTTTTCACAAGGATCTGTCTGAAACAGAGGCCAGGTCATCACCATGCAGCTTTGGGGCACACAGATGTCTCTGGGAAATTCCAGGCTCGGGGGGGGGGGGGTCTTCCACCACCTCCTGACCTTCTTGACCTTGGAGACAGTCGATCTTTCATGTGTGCAGATCTGCTGGTCCACTGGGTCCCGGCAGTTTCATCTGCACAGAGCAGGAAAGTTATGAACATCACTGTTCTGCAGCCTCGGGGTAACTAGCAGGAGAACATCAGGAACTTTGCTAACCTTGATGAATTTTAATACATCACAGTATTTATAGTTCTGCAAGGGCGCATTAGGTATGCACTGTGTGTGTGTGTGTGTGTGTGTGTGTGTGTGTGTGTGTGTGATATAAAACTGACAGCTATAAAAGTGAGAACAGAGCTTGCAGGTCCCTTGGGCCACATCGGGTGGGTCACCCACTGGGGAGAGGCAGGTGGGCCCTGTGAGCTCCATGGGCGTCCAGTGGGTGCTGGAACCTCTGAGGATGCGTTTAACAGCCATCAGGAGCTCTCCCAGGACAGGACAGGACAGGAAGTGTGCACTGAGGCCTGCGTACAGGTGCACAGGGAGTCCCCAGTCCCAGCCCAGTCACACCTTGAGTTGCCAGTGACACAGTTAAGTCCCCAGGATCAACAATCATTCTCTGAAGTCTCCCTGCTGGGGAAGATAGGGTCCACTTTCTGATACACCACCAGCGCCCAAGGCCACCTACGGACTCTTCCACGTCCTCAAGAGAGCTGCCCTGGGCCCAGATCCGGACCGCTTGCTCTCCTTTGGGGTTTGCCTGCGCTCCAGACAAGCGCTGGACCCAAAGCCAAAGCCACACCTGCTACGGGGCACTGTGTCTAGTGACCTGTCAACACGGCGCACACTGCGGCTGCGCACCTCCCTTCGCTCTCAAGGGCCAGCTCCTGGGGCACAGGGGGGCTGAGGTGCCGATGGAGCCCACCCACCCCCAGATTAGGTTCCTCCCTCTGCTCACTTCAGCCTCTTCCTAGACTTTCCCTTCCGCAGCCCTGAGGCCAAGGGTCCTTTATAATAAGCCGCTTGGTTTGCGCACTGTCTCTTCTGCAGGCTGCATAGCTGAGGGTCATTTGCATTTCTTCTCTGGCATCCAGCTCTTTCCCGAGCACCTTTAGCAGTGGGGGGCACCCCTGTCGCCCCTCCTTGGTACCATCACTGTGTAAGGCAGGTGTGCTGGGTTCAGCTGCTGTGCCAAGCAGCCCCCAGTCCTGCCCTTCATGCTAGAAAGGCTCACTCCTCGCTCATGCCGTGAGTCCAAAGCTGGCAGGGGCCCTGCTCCTGGGACTCTCTCCAGGACCAAGGTGGAAGGTGACTTTGACTCGATGGGGTACCCCATCATCTAGCTCCAGGGAAGGAAACGGAGGGTCTCACACAGCACTTCAGGGGCTGGGGCCTCACACGCTTGCTGCTTGTTGGTTAAAACCAGACCTGGGGCCCCATGCTATATTTCCCAGCGGGGTGTGGGGGTGGGAGAACTGACCACAGGACATCGGTGACCTGCAGTGTGTGTGTGTGTGTGTGTGTGACCTGCAGGCTGCCCAGCACAGTGCCAGGACTTTGATGAGTGACAAAGAACCTGGTCCACCAGAGCCCATTCTAGATTTTCCTCCTGGGACCTCTAGTCACTTGTCCACATCAGAAACAGTCTGCTGCTCCTGGAGGACCGCAGGCCATGAGGGTCGTCAACCTGGCAACTTCCCAGCATTTAAGAAGGGGAGTCCCTGGAAAAACTCAGTCGTGGACCAGAGAAAGCCCTGGTCTAGGTCCCTGCACTCCAGCGAGCAAAAGGATGGGAGAGGAGGAGTTAGAATCCAAATGGGAGTTGGGGAACAGAGCTCCCCGCAACCCGGCCTCACCCCACTTCCAAGACCAACAGCACTGGGGTGAACGGAGAGTGGTCCTCACTTCCTGTCCCTTCCTCACTTCCTGTCCCTTCCTCACTTCCTGTCCCCTCCCTGCTAATCTAAGAGGTTCTGAGCCGAAGGACTGGGGGAGAGAAGAGCACTGTAAATGACACCGAGCCTACGGTGGGCTTTTCCTGGGGGACTCCTAGAGAGAACCCCACAAGGGGAAGGATGGAGATGCCCCAGGCTCCCAGGTCCCCTTTCTTCATGTTCCTGTGCCCTTCCCTTACCCTGACAGCCTTCTGCTTTAGACAGTGCCTTGGTTCCTCCTGGCTCCGGGCACCTCTCCTTCTGGCCTGAGAGTGCTGGACCACTCTGTGCATTTGGAGACAGCTCACGGACAGGGGATCTGGAGCACCAGCCCCTTTCTGCACCGATTGGGCAGGCCCTTGCCTGGAGCATCCCACCAGGCCTTTGCTTTGAAGGCAATACTGCCCAAAAGGCCTCCTAACATTGGGAGTAACTGATGCCCAAGCTCATCCCACCCTCACCAACCCACAGTCCTCCTGCACCAGGTCTGCATCTTGTTTCCTGTCCAGGGTCTCCCAGGTTCTTACCCCAGAAGGGCATCCACACTGCCCTGGGCTCTCAGCAAGTGTCATGCACTCGCCCCCTGGGGCTGCAGCCTCCCCCAGCTGAGTCACCACTTAGACAGAGAGACAGGGAAGGCTTTGCTAGCACTCCACCCAGCGAGCTGAGTGTCCTGTCCTGGGCTCCTGACGTCTCCCCCAGAGCCGGGGGGGCTCTGCAGTGAGCATCCCAGCCCTCGGCAGCTCTCTGCACTCCTCTCTCCTGCGTTTCCAACCAGCAGAGTTGCAGGAGCCCAGGCACAAGGTCCTCCTCTGAGCGCCTCCCTCCACCTGTGCCCACGGCTGGCCAAGGCCTGTCCATCCCAGCAGGTCCAGAGGCAACAGCGGCAGCAGGGGGTGGGGGGGGAGGAGTGTGGTCCTGCAGCTCCTGAGGACCGTGGCAGGGCTGCCGGTCAGCTTGGGAGCCTCAGGATCACAGGCTTCTCTTCACCCCACCCTCGGGGCTTTCCTGGAATTCCGGCTGCTTGAGCATTCCCGGAACTGAGCTTCCCAAGTCCCAGATCGCATCTGTGCCGCCCTAGACCCATTCTTTGTGTGCTCCCATGGGCTCAGTGGGGACAATCGCCACAGTCGGCGTCTCCATGGCACCCAAGGCCTCACTCAGACTGTGCTGGAAATGCTCCAGGAGATCACCCACCTCCAGGGCCCCCGCCAGGACCCTGGCACTGGGATGACAGTCCCTGATGTGCAGCTCACAGGCCGGGGAAGGAGGAGCGCTGAGCCCCAGCGCTCCTGCCCACCCTAACCACCCCAAGTTAGATCCCTGCGGTCAGGCACTTGTGAGAGCCCTGCTCCTCTCTCCCCCTCTCCACAGCTCCCATCCAGGCCCCCGTGAGCCCCGTGATTCAGGACAGGGAGCTCGCTGTGCCCAGAGGATCTGTCTGCAAACCCCAGCGCCTCCAGGTCTTTGCTCTGTATGGGCCACACCGGGCTACAGCGCAACACCCGCTGGGTCACAACTACCAGTCAAGCTCCTCGGAATCTGACTGCAGTATTTCATGAGCATCAGGAGTTCCCTGGCTCCAGTCAGCGCTCACGGTAAGCTCTACCTTTACACCTTCCTCACTTCCTGTGTTTGCAGATAACCCTGCAGCTACTGAAAAAGGACAGTGCTGGAAAAGAGCCACTGCTGCCATTATATAATCATAACAAGTACAATTATTAGTCATTGCCTGGAAGGGGAAGAAAAGCAGGAGAGGCAGAAGAAAAAGAAGAAAAAAAGAAAGGAAAAATGGATTAAACACACCGCTTTTCTTTTTTTAGGCAGGTTCTCACTACCTAGGCGACCTCAAACTCATGGCAATCCTCCTGCCTCAGCCTCCCGAGCACTGAGTTGACAGGTGTGCACCATCACTCCAGGCAAAAAACACCAGCTTTAAGAACAGAAAGGTCATTCCTACCTCACACCACCAGCAAGCACCAAAGGTAGAAGGCCCAAAAGCTTACACACAAAGACACAGAAGCAGATGCTGGGTCACAGCACAGGGCAGGCTGAGGACACAGAGTAGAAACTGCACGGGAAAGAGAAGAGGGCGCAGGAGCAGGTCCTGCTGTCTCCTCCTGCACAGCAGGGGGCGCCTCCCCTGCCTGGAAACAGCTTTCTCCTTTGACCTGAAAGGCTGGGGCCACTCACTGAGTTCCACAACCCGCCCAGTTCCAGCACCTCACCACAACAGGGCCAGGCTGTCCCCGCAGCCCGGAGTGCACCTGTGAGATCTGTCGGGGGCCCAGTGTGATGCTTCCCTCCTCAGCACCCGCCAGGGCATCCTTCTGATCAAGACGGTGAATGTTCAAAAGCACCCGGATGGAGAAACAAGGCTAAGCCCCCGCATCTTTCACTGCCCACAGACAAGCAGAAGCCGCTGGCCTTGTGTCTCACATGGGTCTGTCCAGGGATAATTATTTATATTGAAAAATGGAATTGTGCTACCCATAACTGTTTAAAAACTTGTATTTCTTGATTATACCAGTGTCGTAGAAAAATTAGAAAGCATACATCACAACACGAAGGAATCCGAGTCAGCAGTGGCGTCCGGCACCCCAGGGGGCTGCAGTTCATGGTCGGTGAGCTGAGGGCTGTTGAACCACGCGGTCTAACCCTGCTATCGCCTGCTTTCCCCACTCTCGATTCTTCGGCAGGAAGGAGATGATAGGGCTTTTGGCTCGGGGAAGAGGAGTGGGGAGGAGGAGAGGCAGAGCCCCACCCCTGCCCTTCCTGCCTGTGTCTCCAGGCCGGCATCAAAGCCAGGCCCAGCCACCCCCTCCCACCCCCTCCCCCACTCCCACCCCCACCCCACCCCTGGCAGCAGAGGCATCGCTCTCTTGGCTGAGGGTTCAGATGCAGCTGATAAGTCACAGAAGTCAACTCCAGAGACCAAAGAGTGTGATTCATCTCCCTGAGTCCTAACCACAGAGCCACATGCATTGTCTGACTTTATTTGATGTCTGAGCTATGAAAATGAATTCTGAGATTCAATAGACAGGAAGGAGATTGCTGTCCAGAGAGCCAGCAGAGCTGCATCCAGCACTGGCCTGGTGCCTGCTTTTAAGTCCAGTCCAGGGATGTGAGCCTTCTCGTCACAGAGACCCACACACCACCCAGTGTTGGCACCTCTGCCACACTCGCCTAGGGGGATCTGTGGCCTGTGGATGGGACTTGTTCTTTCCATGTGACACACAAAATGTCAGGGAGCTGGAGTCCCCTAAAGGAAAAACCTCAAACCCAGGTGTGGGGCAGAACCAGGGTGGGGGGCAGGAACAGCTGCATGCCAGGTGCTGGGGCATTGAAGGAAAGAAGCAAAGCTGGAAGAACCAAAGGTTCTTGGTAAATGACAAGGTGACATGAGGGAAGGACAGGTCTGGTGGATGCCTGTAGATGGTGCAGCTTGTAAAAATTTGCACCCCTGTGGGTCAGACTGGAAATGGTGAAGCCTCATCTTGGTGGTCAGGTTGCCACAGCCCACTGTCCTGTCCCTGGAGGGAGGTCGAGGTCCTCTCTATTTATGTCCTTTGGCTGCTTGGGAGGAGTTTGTGATATACTGAGAGCACAGAGGCACCGGAGGGGCCCCAGGCCTGGGAGCACATAGTAGGGGTGTGGCACAGAGTGGGCACACAGCTTCCCAGGGTGGAGGGGACACGGAATGGAGGACATTGGGTGGGGCAGCGGGCACCACCCAGGCTGGAGCAGAAGATGCAGAAGAAGGAAGCATAATCCTAGACAAGGAGGTGGCCGGGCTGGGGCCCACGAGCCGCAGAGCGAAGACGAGGCAGGGCAAGTGCGGAAGGTGGTGACATTATTACAGGTGTGAGCTCTTGTCTGGAATTCTGGGACTGGCACGGTCCTGGGTATCCTCAGATTTGGTGATATTTGCATATACATAATGAGATATGGGGACGGGTCCCAAATCTGGACCCCACATTTCCTTACATCTCCACACTCCTCAGCCCTGCAACCATGCGAGGCAGGGAGCGAATGGGGTGGCACCTGTGTGACTGTGCAGAATATTTAGTGCACCCGCATGTCCACTGCAACCTGTCACATAAGCTGTGGCACAGAGCTTTCCAGAAGCTGGTGCTCAAAAGGTTTCCAGCTTTAGAGCATCTGGGATCTGGGCTCCCAGGTTAAGGGTGCTCGGCCTGTGCTGACATGTGTGTCTATTTGACCTTCAGGAAGCAGCCCTCTCCCCCCGCCAGGGTCCACTTCCTCTGGAGCCCTGGGAATGCGGAGGGATGGGGCTTGGGGGACACTATCTGTTGCTTTGTGGGACTCAGGGCTCCCATCTCCTCCCAGCTTCCCCTTCCCCGTCACGCAGGAGCAAACCCCTCTTAACACAGGCCTGTGACTGGCCTGGCCCCCGGCTGTGAGGAGCGTGTGAGTACTGTGATTCACTGGCCTGGGACACAGCGAATCTGAGAAGTCACACCGCACCCGGCGCCCACACTGGGGAGAAGGCAGACTTCTAGCACAGGCAGGGGCAGCCAGGACAGCAACTTCAGCAGAGGGACCAACGTGCTGTGACAGGCCACGATGAGCCACATGGTCAGGCCGTGTCACCTCCCACGCAGTGGGCTGGTCAAGGAGAACATGGGCCTGCAGTCCTTTCCTGTGCCCCCATCTTGGGGCTGGGCCCAGAACCAGGGCAGGACATGAAAGACAAACCTTTGACATCTTATAGATGGAAAGCAATTTCTGCAGTCGTGGTCAGATGCAGAGAGAGCAGGCAACGCTGTTACTGGGGCATAGAACTCGGGCTCCTCACTGTCCTGACACTGGCGGTGACATTAGCACTGCTTGCCCAAGTCAAGTACCACCTTCAGCACAGTGCCCATACTCTGGCGAGCCTGTGGGGAGACATCACACACCTGCTACAGGACCATTGACACCTAGTGCCACTGAGGCACATGGCCTGTCTGTCCCCCTGTCTGGTGTGTCAGTAGTCACTCATGGCAGAGAAATGTGGACCCTCACCCTCACAGACAACTGTGTTCACTGAGGCAATTCGAGCACCTCACGCTAGTCCCAGGATTTTCAGTTATGCTCACCGGAGACTGGTGATGTCCGACGCTCTTCTACGGACCTTCCTGATGTGCTACTTTCGGTTTTGCTTCTCTCTTGCTTTATGCAGTATCAGGGACTGAATCCAAGGCCTTTGCACTAAACTACATCCCCAGCCCTTTTAAAATTTTTAATTTTGAGACAGGGTCCCACTGAGTTGCCTAGGCAGGACTTGAATTTGCAGTCCTGCCTTAGCCCCCAAGTGCTGGGATTAAAGGTGGGCACCACCATCATGCCTGGCCGGGGTGTCATTTCTATGCCATTTCCAAATGCCACTCTTCCCATGTCTCTCTCAGCCAAATGCCACTCTTCCCATGTCTCTCTCAGCCAAATGCCACTCTTCCCATGTCTCTCCAGCTGCTGGAGCTCACTGTGCCCAGGGGCCAGATAAGCCAGAGCTCCCAGGAGCTGAGGAACCCCACTCATAGGTGAGGCATGAGAATTGTGGGTAAGTAAGACCCTCCAGCAAGGTAAGCAAGGTAACATGCAGTAGGACTGAGCCCTGGTTCTGGTTCTGGTTCTGAGGGACAACGCGCTTGTTGGGTGACTCCCCCTGCCATCCTCTCCCTCTCCTTTCTCACGTCTTCTCCCTGGGTGGTTTTTGTGGGGTTCCCTGGATAACTACTCACATTGGAGTCACTGGGTCTCTTTCCAGGGCCCGAGGGGGGTGACCCTACTCACTAGGTATCCAAATATCTTCTAATAAGGAGCCTACTTCCTGTCATTCTTTACAAAGAACCCAGGGGTGCAGGCACCCCGAGCCCCCTTTTGCAGATGCACGTAGAAGGTCCGGGGTGTTTGGTGACTTGTCTGCTGGGGTCCACTTCCTGGGGGCCCTGAGAATGCAGAGTGAGGGGGATTCAGGGACCTCTGCCCATTGCTATGTGGGACTTAGGGTGCCCATCTCTTCCCAGCCTCCCCTTCCCTGCACTGCTCCCCGTTACACAGCCCCGAGGAGTCAGCCTCGAGTCCCTGCATCCACTCCCCATCCCCAGCAAAGCCAATCCCTGTGTGCCCAAGGAGTGGTTGGCGGGTGTGTGTGGGGGGCACTGGGGCGCTGCCCTCGGGCTCCCTCCCCTGGCCTAGGCTGGGGACTGAGGGAGGCCCGCCACCAGGGGGCGCCCGGGCAGGTTTTCCTGCAGAACGCGGGAGCCCAGGCGGCGCACACTCCACAGTGAACCCCAGCCTAACCCGGGTCTCCCCTCTGCTCTTGGGTCCCCAGTACCACTAGGTTCTTCCCCGTGTGGGTCTCTGGCACACAGGACTGTTATTTTGGTGGGGCTGCCCCGCTGTGCTGGCTGATCCTGCAGAAGACCTCTGGGGCCAGGCATCCTTGTCCACAGGACATGTGAGGCGACCATGCTCCGTCTCAGAGGCCACCTCACCCCATTTCCCTGCTGTGAGCGTCCTGACTCCCATGTCATGGGAAAGAATTCTGGGCTTATTTTTACTCAATTAGCTGTGAGAAGTCAACTCCAAACTCCCGAATACACCCACAACAGCACTCTTTAGAAATTGATTTTAGTATTTAAAAATAAGGGCATCGCTGGTGTCCAGGCTAATTCTCCCCTGTGGGGGTGGGTGAGGTGAGCTCTGGATGCAACGATTTCTGAAGGACACGCTGGTGGGCACTGGCAGCTCCCACTGGTCCCCTAGTGTAGGTGACACCACAGAGCCCTCTGCCTCCCACCCAGGGCAGCCGGCCAAGACCCACAGCCTCGCGAGTGTGCACCCACCTCATCTTAGCCCTGAAACCCACCCATGCCATCTGGGGTTCAAGGTGGATACACGAAGCCAGGTGTGGTGGCCGGCGCCTGGACCTCCAGCGCTCAAGAGGGACACGCCCTGCCGGTAGCACAGGTCCTCCACGCTTTGTGACCGGGAAGGCACGTTTCCCCTGTGGGCTTCTCCTCCAAAGCTTAATCCCTAGTTATGAGGGAAATTATCAGATGAATTGAAATTGAGGGGCACCTCCCACAACGACCAAGATCACTGAAGTCAAGCAAGGTCTGAGAGACTGTCACAGCCGAGGGGAGCGCCAGAAGACATCATAGCTGAATTTTTAAACTTTTACTCTCTTTTTGCAGTGCTGGGGATCAAACCCAGGACCTCCCCTATGCCAGGGAAGCGCTCTACTTCTGGGAGCTTATTAGTCTCCCAATCTTACAGATAAGCATGCAGCAAAGTATGGTTTACAGGGGGTCCAGGAAGGTCAGAGCTTCCGTGGCTAAGATAAAGACTTCTCTGGACTGGCCAGTATTTATTGGCTCCTTAACATATGGGGGTGGTGCAGGAAAGTGCAGGGAAAAGCAAAAGGGGTGGGAAAATGGACAAGGCCTTGAGAAAGTAGAACAAAGACATCCCAATGCCATTCATTGCTTAATGAGACCTGTTTGATCTCTAAGGTTGGCAGTACTGCCCTTGGAAACTTGAGGGAGACTGATCACGCCCTCTTCAGCTTATTAGCCCTTCTTACAGGACACTGGGTCTGCACTGCAGGACCTCCATGTCTTGTGGCTGAGATTCTCTTTACAAGTGGCTCCAGCCTGGGTCTCCCCATCACTTCCTCCCTGCTCCACTCCAGGATGCAGGGGAAGTCTCAGATCTCCAGGTCCTGGCTTTGGGCACGCTCACAAGCTTCCTAGGAGGTCAATCTCTGCCCCAGCCTCCCCTGCCCCTGCTCATGAAGCTCAGATCCAGGCCTGCATGAGAGCCCTTGGAGCCCAAATCCCATATGTCCACGCTGCAGCTGCTACAGGGTCACTGCCCTCTGCCTTGGTGCAGTCCTATGGATCTCACCAACCAACACGCAGTCCTTTGGAAGTCCCCTCCTGTGGCACGCAGATGCTTCTGGGTGTCTCCCCTAGATGTTTCTAGAAGTCTCAGGCCCAACCCACCGGCCCCATGGCACAGGTACCCCTATGGACAGGGTCTGGCTCCTCGGCTCCCCCCAGGGAAGGGAGCACCAGCCCTTGCGCTCTTGGCATCCTTAAAGCCGCCTGGGGTCCTGCCTGCCTCCCCCGGACAGGCAGTACACTCGCAGCTGCCCCCGGCCTGCCCACCCCGTCCAGTTCTCAGCTCCTCCTCCCCAGCCCAGCACTCAGCCGCTGGCCTTCCGATTATCTGCAATTCCTTCAGACCCAGCTCCCCAGTCCAAAGCGGTCCAGGTCCTTCCTGCCTCCAACAAAGAATTGAACGAGACAAGCCAAGAACAGTGCCAGGAAAGTGTACGGTGAGTGGGTGTGGGAGAAATCAGCTCTGCAGAGCGAACTCAGGCTGAACAAAGAGCAAAAGAGGGCGAAAGCGAAAATAAAGGCTCGCATGGTTGAGATCCGCCCACAGCAGGGAATCGCCAAGGCCAAGGTCCCCGATGGCCACTCTTCCTTTACACCACCCACATCTCTACACACGGGTCCTCTTGTCCTGGGATCTTGTCCCTGGAGGTCGCAGCCCGCTTTGCCAAGCCCTGTCTCCCATACCATTCCTGCCCGTAGAAACCGCCCTTCCGCCCTGCTGCCTCCTTCCCTCCTCTGATTCACTCTGAGGTCACACGGCTTGTCTGGGCTTTGCATTTTTGATAGAAAGCCCAGCTCCTGCCTTCGCCACCATCACTCTGTCTCTGTCTCCGTCTCCATCTCTCTTTTTGTCTCTCTGTCTGTCTCTGTCTCTCTCTCTGGAAGTTTTGGCTTCCAAGAGTCCTGTCTTGCTATCAGATCTGCAGCTGACCTGAACCAAAGCCAAAGCAGAGTAGTGCCACCTCCGATTCACTCTGTCCCCAACCTTCCCCTCTCCCTCCCTCCTTCCCCCACCTTCTCCTGCTCAAACAGGTTCAGGCTGTGCTTCCTGGCCCAGGTGTAAAGGCTTGAAAGCTGGGAGGGAGGAAAGAATGAATTAGGAAAGCAGAATGTTTACTAAGTGATTTTAAATAATGACCCCAGTGCTTTATCAAAAGTAGGTATAAATGCAAACAAAATGTGACAATAAATTATCACCTTATATCTCGAATGAACCAATGCAATCTGAAGCCCTGGCGTCTCACACTGTGGTATCAGTGAGACTATAAACTTGCGGGAGCAGTTGAGATCGTGACTTGGGGTGCATCCTTCCCAAGACCCCACCTCACTGGGACACCCCACCTAGCAGGAACTGGGGTGCCTGGGCACCGGGTCTTTCCAATCTGCCTTCCATGGTGAACATGGTGAACACTCCTGGGTGTGGGCAGGTGTCACCTGAGTCAACAAAGCATTCAGGCTGCAGGGTAATAGTGAGAGATGCCTGCACCCTCTGGGGGAACAGCCCAAAGAGCCATCGCCCCATGAGGGTAGCATCGCCCCATAAGGGAGCCGAGAAGCTGTACCTGTCTCCTCCAGGGTCTGGCCCCTTTTGCCACCGGTGTCTTACATCCCGCAGAGACAGCCAGACTGCAATGGCTTCCGGGGCCTTCCTGGAAGACTGAGCTCCGCAGACGGTCAGAACTTTGCATCTCGGGCTGCAGCCATGGTGGACCAACCCCGTCCCGCTGTTGCACAGCTCGACCCACTTTCCTGACGAACCTCTGAGGCTTTGCTGAGTCTGGGAGCCCATAGCACCTCCTCCCGCAGCAGCGGCAGCGTTCAGGCCCTGTCCCGGGCTTGCTCCAGGGCCGGGAAGAGAGGCCGGAGCTGGACATCTGTGGGGGCAGCGAGGCCCATCCACAAGGGGCCTGGACTCCATGTGGCCAAGGCTCCAGTCCCTACACCTGGGAGGGACTGGGTGACCAGGTGAGTAATTTAGGGTCCCAGACCCAAGGAGCACAACCAGGAAGCTGGTGTCCCGGCTAATTCTCCCCTGTGGGGGTGGGGTGAGGTGCCCTGTAATCCGGGCATTGCGCTGCCATGGGCTCTTTCTCAGGGGGCCCTTCCAGACTCAGTATCCTGAACAAAAAATTGGACAGGAAATGGAGTAGCAGGGTTTTACATCTATTAAAGGTAAGAAAAGAAGGGAAAGGAAGCACCCTGCAGAGTCAGCGCATGGGAAAGGGAACATACTCCTTGCAGGGTGAGTCATTGATAAAAAAGGCAGTGGCCACTAGACCAGCAGCCACCTTGTGTCACAGCCCCTGCCGACCTATCAAAACCCTGCTTGATCTTGTGCCGGAAGAACTAAAGATCACAGTCTCTGATTGGTGCAGAAGTTGCACCCTGATCTGCGCATGCCTCCTGGGTCTCCATGATTGACAGGTTTACACAGTTGCCCAGCTGTTTTGCCACACTCTTATCTCCTGCCTCAGGGCCCCCACCCCACCCGCAGCGGCATCTCATTGCCTATGCAGGGTAGGCAAAGAGGTCTCCTTGTGCTGAGTCCCTTGAATGACTTACCGTGCACGAGAACCTACTAGGCAGCACAACCACCTTACACATTTAAAAACCCTGCTTTTTGTGATATAATACACCTAGAAAAGAAAGAACATTTTTCTGCTGGCACTGAGGAATGAACCCAGGACTTCTGCCCTGAGCTATGTCCCCAGCCCTTCTTCATTTCTTCATTTGAGACAGGGTCTCGCTAAGTCACTCCACTGCTCAGTTGGGTTCAAACTTGCCATCTTCCTGACTCCGACTCCCAGAGCTCAAAAATAACTTCAGCATGGGTGGCAAAGGGAAAAAAGATGCTCGGGGAATAGTCAGGGAGCAGAAAGACTGGCTTAAGCTCCCATGGCTGGGAAGCTAATCTGAGCTTTTTCCAGTCTGGTCTCATGTGACCCTGAGGGCCAGGCAGGGCACAACTTCCCGGCCCTGAGCAAACTGCTCTGAGCCACCATGGCGGCCGGGATTCACGTGGGTCTCAGCTTTACCTCCTCTTGCTGGAATTTTTCCAAGATGCCAACGTGTGCTGTCACATGACAAAGGACAAGTAAATAGGTGCCTAAAAGGGCGGCCCACAGTGATTTCCGGGGTGCGGGGGCTCCCCATGCAGTCACAGCTCCCTTGCTCTCCACTGATACACACTGAGAACCTGGCTGCCTGCTGGTTCTCCATGACTCATTCACGGGCAATTTGGGAGTGTCCTCGCCTAAAGAGCCTTTCTTCATCTGGATCCCATTTATCTCCCAGATGGCCCAACCTCCCCCTTCTCAGTCCTCCCCAGGTCCTGACTCAGTGAAATGTAGGATCTCAGGGCTGCTGAGGGAGCTTCGGCCTGTTTCAGACGGCTCTGTCCAGAGCCACCCAGGTCTTAGAGGGTTTGGGGAGATTTCTGCACCTCAGGAAGTAACCAGCTGGGGTGGGTGGGGATATGGATGCAGGACTGGTGATCAAAGCAGGGAGAACAGGTGCTAAGTGTGAATGGAAGGACCCCAACAGGGGTGGAGGAAGCTGGCATGGCGGAATCAGGGAGCAGGATTTTGCCCTATGCAGGAGGTGGCTTCAGCAGTATTTTCCAAAGATGAACGTGACACTGTCAGTTAGGCTAGGCATGGTGGTGCTCTCCTGTAATCCCAGCACTCTGGGAGGCTGAGACAGGAAGATGGCAAGTTGGAGCCCAGACTTGGTGACTTAATGAGACCCTGTTTCAAAACAAAAAGATAAAAATACCTGATGACAAAGCTCAGGCCCTTCTGGTTCAATCCTCAGCACTAGAAGAGAAATAAAAATAAATTGTGTCTATATTAAATATGTTGGAAGTTTTTTCCTGTCATTGCTCCCATCTAATACCCCCAGGTAACCACCATTCACCCCACATTCAGGTTGTAGCAGGTAAGTGATCTACAGCTGACCTCCTGGGTAAGGGAGAGCGTGTGCTGCTCCTTTGTAAACCCCCAGCTGTTCCATCTGAAGGACTTGAGCACCCCACCACCACCCAGGGCAGCCTCTTGGAGGAAGGCCAATGTCCTCACCTCCTGTCTGCATTTTTCACTCCAAAGCATCCTGACTTTGGCTGACAGCGCCCTCCTGTGTCTGTGCTGTGCTTCCTTTCTGCTACCAGGCGGTGAAGACCCACCCCGTCGCCCCCAGCTCAGCCACCATCCCTCAGCCACCTACTGCCTCTGTGGGTTCCCTTCTGGCCTCCAAGATGGTACTCGCCCACTGGGACACCACCCACAGTTCTGGGACTGAGGGACCAGGCCAGGCCACCTACAACCAGTGTCCCTGCTGCTTGCTAGACCTACAGAGTTGTGCTCAGCTCCAGGCCTGGCCATTTCTCATCCCAGCTGCTGCAGTCTCTGGTCCCCCCTCCACCAAGGCTCACTATCCAGTGGCCCCCTTGGCCCCTCCTAAAATAGCCCCCCCACTCCCCTTGAGGCAGGAGGTAGCCAAGGCAAAGGCTGAGTCTGCTCCCCTTTCTGGGCTGGGTGCACCTTCTGAGTTAAGGACCAGGACACCCAGGTCCAAACACAATGGGAAAAGGTGAACAGACGACTTGGCTTACACACAAGTCCCAGGCACGGCCCAGTGGTCTTCTGCGATCCCTGGCGGTCATCCGGAGTGCAGACTAACACCTGCATGGGCTGTGGGCACCAGGCAGCCCCACCAAGGGCGGTAAGCTCAGAAACTCCACAGCCCAACATGGGCACCTGGTCCAGCCACTCACTGGCATGAGCCGAACCTCAGACCAGACCCTCAGCACCAAGCCCCTCGGCCGTGAGCTCGTCTCCCCAGGCCGTGGAGTGGCTCTCATCTTTGCTCTTTCAGGTGGATCCCTGGTCCTGCTGCTGCCCCTGGTATCCTGTTCAAGTCCCCATGTAGGACACTGGGGACCTCCAACCTGTGAATGCCCTCATGACAGATCCAAAGACAGACAGATGCTAGGTGGGAATGGAGTGCCTTTTACATGCTCACCAAAAAAATAATTGATTAATTGATTGATTGATTAAAATAAAATAAAACAAAATGCTATCTTAATGGAGCCACAGCCTCATCAGCACATTCAATCTTTCAGGAATTGGAAATTAAGAAAAGGACAACTTAAACGGCATTTCAGAGAAAAGGAGATAATGGAGATACAAAATTGCTGAAAAACAGACATCTTTTGATTATGTCAAGTGGAAATGGCTTTATGGCATCAACCTGTACTTGGCCAAGGAGCTGGTTACCCCAGAGTCCTGTTCCACATGAGTTGTCAGCGACATTAGGATCAGGCCTTTCCAGAAGGACAGCTGTGGGCATGCAACACTTTCCCAGCTGTAAAGAACAGAATCTGAGCTGAGGCCTTGGCCGCGTCCCTTTGTGAGTGCTATGGTTTGTGTTCGGATGCCCTTCCCCAAGCCTCATGCAATCACGGAGGCAGCTGAGTCTACCGTTTGTGATTGGTTGGTTGTCTAGCTCTGTGATTGGTGGTGGGAATGCTGCACCTGCCCAGGAGCGAAGCCAGCATACAGTGTAAGGGTGAGAAGTTGTGCTTTCCCCTGTTTTGCCATTTGCCATTTTTGCTCTTGCTATTTGCAGCTGCCGTGAACGGTTGTCTCTCAGGCACATCATCCTGCCTTGGAGCTGGCTGAGTATGGACTGAAACTTCCAAAACTGTAAGAAATAAGCCTTTCCTTGCTTCACTTTGGGCATCAAGTATTTTGTCTCAACAAGGAGAGAAAAGTAACCAAGACAGTTACTTTGGTGCCAGTGGAGTGGGGTCATTGCTGTGACTGTACCTGATCATGTGATTCAAGAGCCTTTGGGAATGGCTTGTGGGAAGAGTCTGAAAAGGTTTGGAGATGTCACCTGAAGGCACAGAGTTGGAAAAACAGGGTGTTCTGCATGGGAGATTCTGGTCAGAGCTCAGGAGATAGAAAGCCTGTTAGTAAAGACCATGCTCAGGAGGCTTCTTCTGGGGAGAAGGACTCCACTAGGTGCTGGTCTCTACACAATGGGCATCATGGCCTGGCAGAAAGTTTGTCTGCATTTTGCTCATGTCCAGAGACTTCGCCTGAGACTGAGATTGAGGGCAGTAGACTAATTAATCTGGCAGGAGAAGTTTCAAGGCAGTCTAAAGTTGAGGCTGTGGCATGGCTACTGAAGGGGGCTTTTAGCCAGATTTATGTTGTGAATCAAGAGCCCAGAGCCCAGCAGGATGACTTAGAACATTGTGAGTTTGACCAGAAGGGAAGTTCACATAAAGTGCTGGACTACAAAGATAGAGCTGAGGAGATCTCCACTGCTGAGAAGGAACAGGAAAATAGAAAAGATGGCCTGGAGGCATCACGGGCAGTGGTGGTGGGTCTCCACCCTGTGCATCCTCAAAAGTGCAAAAATGAAGGATTCCGCTTGGTGGAGAAAGCCACAGAGCACCATGCTCCAGAATGGCGGCCGCGTAGGGAAAGAAGCTGTTCCTCACAGTCGGGAGGAAAGAGCTCAGCAACCCAGGTACTGGAACCCTACAGCCAAGGGAGAGGAAAGCCTGGCTGCTGCTCCAGCTGGCAGCAGAGCCCAGGCCATAAGGAAGGCCTCTGTCACTGCTGAGGGCACGAACCAGACACGCCCATGAGTCCCTGCCCCCCCATCTGCCACACCGAGGAACCAAACCTTGGCAGAGTTTGTACCAAATCACAACATCCCACCCCCGACTCTGGAACACACTTCCTCTTCCCATATAAAATGCAGTCCTGGAGTCCAGAAAATAGGTCCAGAGTCAGGATGGATTCCACCGTCCACTCAAAAGCCCAAAGTCCCAAGTGTCACCTGGGACTCCAGACAAACTCCCTGCAGTCGTGAGCCCCTAACATCGGAATGTTTATCATCTTCCAGCATAGTGGCAGGACAGGTTGGGGGTTCAGGCGGGCACCAGTGGCGCAGACATTGTACCTCCTGTCTGGAGGACAAGTTTCCCTTCCTCAGGAGGATGCAGGTTCCAGACCTACACTCACACCCTTGGGAGCAGTGGCTTCAGCTGCACCTGGAGCCCAGCAGCCCTGTGCAAGAATTTGGGGAGCAGAGGACCCAAGGGAGCCATGAAGGGCATCCAAGGCTTGTCCCCTGAAGCCATTGTGTCCCCCAGAGCTCTAGTCTGTGGTGGGAAGGGCTGCCTGAAGTCAACTGAAAGGTTTCATCCCTCCCTGAAGGACACACTTTTTCACTCTTGAATGGCCAGACCGAGAATTTTCCAAGTGTGTATGCTTCACTCCCCTTTAAATAATTATAAATCCAACATTGAGTTTGTTCCTTTGCCCCTTATCTGAGTATAAGGAGTCAAAAGTAAGTCAGTGTCTTAGTTACTTTTCTTGTTGCTGGGACAAAATATCTGACATCCAGAGTTTAAAAAGGAAGGGTTTATTTAGCTCACCATTTGGAGAGGTTTCAGTCCCTAGTCAGCTGGCTCCAAGGCAGGGCAGACAGACGTCACAGAGGAGAAACAGTTCATGGTGTGCAGAAGGCAGCAAAACAACCAAGGGACCGTCCCATCGTCTTTTTGCTCCTTTTATTTGATCCAGGCTACTTACGGAGGGTAGCACTCACACCCTAAATGCTAGCACCCCTGATCCTAGCATTGCACCACGAATCAACCCCAGCATCACACACTCTAGATGCAGCCACCTCTAAAAAAGCCCCACCTGTGACTGCATGAGGCTTTGAGGGGACATGTAGACACAAGCCATAACACTGGGTGTGGTGGTCCACACTTGTATTCCCAGCACACTGGAGGCTGAAGCAGGAGGATTGCCTCGAGTTTGAGGCCAGTTGCCATCAGGAAAGCAAAATGGCAGCTCCACCTCAAAGGAGCCTCAGCAGCTCTTTATCCTCCCTCCAGAGCACAGCCCCAAGATCCTGACTTTGGTTTTCCTGGAGGCAGAGGACAGCTAAAGGCAGTGAGAGCCGTAGGGCCTGGGACCAGGCACAGATGGCCCACGATCTATCTGCCTGCTGTCCCAGGAGCTGCGGTCCGGGTCTGCACTGTCCCCCTGTCTGCCGGGGATTCCTGGGCCTTGTGCGTTCAGCACCTTGGCTTGGCCGTGGAGACCCGTTTGCAGTCTCACCACCTGAGAGCTGCGTATGCCCTGGCCGGAGGTTGTTCCTTTCTTTCCCCCAACAGGTGACTCCCACCCAGGGTTCTCTGGAAGATAGACCAGGTCTCCCCTGTCACCCAGCTCTGTCGCCACTGGATGGAAGGCAGAGCCTGCCTCTTACGGCCTTGGACAGTTGGACTCTATGGCATCTCCAAAACTAGGAACTCAGTGGCCACTTAGGTGGCAAGCGTCCCACATCCAGATGGCCACCAACCGATCCCCAGCGCCAGGCCAGCATTTCCCAGGCCCTCAGCCCTCAGCACAGAACTTCGGTGTGACAGCTTCCACACTTCCCAGCCAAGGACTCCTGTCCTCACAGGCTTCCAGAGAGGCAGCGCGGTTCATGCTTCCTTTGCAGATTCCCCGGTGCCCTGGGGCAGTCTCCACCCTAAGAGAAACTGAGTCGTGGATGAGTCGGCACATTCCTGCCAGCCACTCACCCCCGCTTCCTGGGATTAGGCTGCACCAACACCCTCTGTCACCTGCCAGCCCCTCTGCTTCTGGGGGTGAAACCCTCTTGCTGCTCTGTGGAGGCCAGGTGCTCCCCAGGGCAAACCTCCCACCTCCAGCTCCCCGGAGTGTAAGGATGGGTTTGTACTCCGCCCACCGCTGAGAAGACTGGAGGCGGTTGGCTGTTTACAGCAGGAAACCACAAAAGAAGGAACAGCCACCCCATAATGAAATCTATCTGGGTATGCTCAGCAATCAAACATCCTGATTTAGTAAGAGTCCTGAAGCTTACCCAGAAATCTCACTCTGAGCCTCCTAGCAAGCAAGGGGAAAGTAATTGATGTTCTTATCATTAAATAAAAGATAGCAAACTGCGTGTTCTCAGGGGCCCAGATGCTTAGCCTTGTTTCTGACCCAGAAAGAGACTTTCAAAACCTAAGTGTGAAGGGGACTGACACCCAGACATGAAGCTCCGACTGCTAGCCCTGTCACGGGGCAGAGTACCAACAGGCGTGGCGTGGTCCTCACGGCAAGCTGGGACACGGTGCACAGTTATTCCTCCTGCGGCAGTTTCAACAGCGGAGCCTTCGAGAATGCTGATCGCTGATGTCATCTCCAGACCTGCAGAATTGGAATTCCAGAGGAGGGACCAAGATCTGTATGATCCTTTTCCAGGAGGTGACCACTGCGGGGACCAGGCCAGCACAGGCAGAGCGAAACATTTGCCAGTCAGTTGCCATTGCCAAGTGGGTCGCTCTGTAGAGAAGGGCCCCCAAGAATGGCAGTGACAAGCATGGGTGACAGCAAGCAGAGAAGAAGAGGGGATGCTTGCAGTGTGCCCCCGGCCCCGGCTGGGGTCACCCAGTTCAAACAGCCAGAAAACCGGGGTCAGTATGAATTTCAGGGCAAGAGCAAAGCCTTCCTAGCATAAGCATGGCGCATAGGATGTGGAGACACACTGATGCTCTCAGCTGTTTGCTGCTGACTTGAAAGTCACTCTGCGGTGGCACTCCGCGTGTCACTAGCCACCCTGGTTCTGAGTGCAGGCTGGAGGCGGGGTGGGTAGGGGCACTGTAGACAGCTCTGCTGTCCGGGTGGGGTCCTGGAGCCAAAGGCAGGGGGCGTCCAGGAAGCTCTGGCCCCCAGGAATGCCGGGCCTCAGTGTCTTCCCCACAGCTGAGGTCCACGGGTCACTACCATTCACACCGCCACCCCCAGAACCACGCCAGGTGTGGGGGCCAGCAGCAGCTGCCCTGCCTGCCTGTACGCTAACCTTGCAGTAAGTCTAGGAAAAAGCTTCTCGGGTCATTTCCCAGCCAGATGCCCTGGGACGATCTGGAGGTGCTGAACTGAGTGCTCTGCATCAGGGCTTTGTGCGGCTGGGGGCTCCCTGGGGTACTCTCCTGCCATGGAGCCCCAGGGATAACCCAACATGCCATGGCAATATGGGCCTGCAGGCCCCCTTCCCCTGGGTGTGAAATCCTGAGTGACCAAGTCCTGCCTGGGGAAGGACCAAGGTGGAGACAGCACACACCACAGGTCTCCTCTGGGGGCCCCATGCCAGCTAAGCCCCGACTGGAATGTGCCGCAGAGAGCTGGGCCCCTGCTCCTCAGAGCTCACTCTGCAACTTTGCTGCCTCTCGGGCAGGGAGATGTCTGGACTTGTTTGGTTTTCTTCTAATCCAGGAACACTCAGGCACCGATCTGGTCACCACAGCGACTGCAACGACTGCAAACTTCCCCAGCACAAGGCGGCTCTGGAGCCAGGCCATCCAGGCAGCCCTGCCTGGGCACAGAGCAGATGGTGGTGACAGCAGAGCCTGAGGCACTTTGCTTCCAGGCCCCAGGAAGCACAAAGGTGCATGCTCAGTGGAAGCCTGCGTGCTGAGAGCCACGCCCCTGGCAGCAGGAGGAACCCACCTCCCTCACCCAGGCTCCAGCTCGGCCTCCTGAACAGAGCGCTCCGCCCCCAGGACTTTGCCCACTGCTCCAAGGCCTCCCCAGCCCTCCCAGTGCTTCCTTGTGCAGACATTAGCTCAACCTTGCTGGTATGGACTGCAGTGTAGACAGTGTTCTGGGCCCTGGACGCCATCCTCGCCGCTGTTGCTGAACCGACATGAGAATGTGGACAAGTTTTTCAACTTCTCCTTGATGTTTTTATCAGAGCAATAGAGCCAGAGGCACCTTGGAAGGCTGTACCAAGGATTAAACAAGCTGGATGACAGGCCTAGCCCTTCACAGAGACCCTGGGAGCAACCACAAGGACCCATCCATCTGTCCATCCAGGTCCCAGGCTGTGAACCAGTCCCAGGGTGCTGTGAGGACACAGAGAGGCGGCAGGACCGCGAGTGCAGAGCCAGGTCCCTGGTGACTGAGCAGCCAAGGCATGGTCCTGCGGGGCAGTGAGGTCAGTGGGTCCCTGCAATGTGGGACAGGAAGGGAGAGCATGGAAGGAGGCCGGGGCAAGAGACTCCATCCCAGAACGGTCCTGGATTATCTTATGTTAGTATTCAGGGTCTCGGGCAGGTGCCTGGCACCAATGACCCATGCAAGGGTCATAAAGTCTTGGTTTATTTACTGTGCACTGGGAACCTGCAGGGAAGCCAGCTGGGGTGACTGGGGGCAGTGGGAGCAGAATGGCTGTGGTCTTTTCAAGCCAGACCACTGCACTATCTGTGCTCTATGCCAGCTTGACCGGCTGGGCACCATTTGGGGTCTGGAGGTACCGGGGTGGCTATGAACAGACAGAGCCTGGGGACCCGAGGCAGACTCTGCGTGTGTGGTTTTTCATCAGCGAGGACTGACTTCCGCCTTATCCGGAGCAGCAGAACCTGGTTTGCAAATAGCAGCATCTGGAGTTAGGCGCGCAACTACCTGTAGCTGAGAACCTCTGCTCAGCCTGCCTTTCCGCCAACTGACATTCCCCAGGCTGGCGAGAGACCGAAGGGTTTTGGATGGAGTCTCAGTCACTTCCCTGTCTCTGTGGCAAAACAACATCCTATATTTAAAGGAAGTGAGGACTTTTTGGCTCAAGATTTTTAAAGGTTACAGTCCATGGTCTGCGGGCTCCAAGGCAGAAACATGGTGCCTGAAGGGCCTGGTGTCTGAAAGCCAGGAAGCAGGGAGGGGAGGAGCTTGGGACAAGGCTACATCCTCCCAGGCCGCACTCCGGTGACCACCTCCCACCAGGCCCCAAATTCTAACAGCACGTTCAGCCCTGAACTCATCCCCGGAGGGGTCTGCTGATGAGCACGGCGCCCCTCAGCCAATCACCTCCCACGTACACAGACCTTAGGAGACATTGTGGATCCAAACCCTAATGGCGGGATAGACACAGCAAGTGCCATTAAGCTGGGGACACCAGTGATGAGCGCCATGGAGGTGGCAGCTGGTAATGAGCATCAGGGGTCCCCAGAGATGACAAGGATGCAGGCAGTGGCTTCATATTGGTGTGGGGTCACACGGAGGCCTGAGGGGGAGCCCTGCGGACCTCTGGGCAGGCTGGAGGATGCTGTGGACGGCCTAAAGGGCAGCCGAAGCTGGAGGTGGCCAGAGCCATGGAGAGACAAAGTGAAGAGCTCTCAGGGAAACAGCTTCCATTCAGGGGAAGTAGTGTGGAGCTGTGCCTGGCGCCTGCACTCAACACAAGTGTTTATGGCCACTTTGGCCACTTCTGAGTGGATCACAGCAGCTGCCCAGAGGCCTGGCGCTGGCCCGAGACGCACATGGCCCAGGAATACCCAGCCACAGCCTCCCTGCAGCACTGTCCCTCCCCTGCGCATGTTCCACGCAGCTTCTGGGAAACAGGAATTGCTCCCAAGACCTTGGTTCCTGAAGGGACCACGTCCTCCCACCTCTGCACAGCAGCCTTTACTGTCTGGTGGGCAGCAGTGCAGGGAGTCCTGGCTGTGGGACTGAGAGGGGTGACACAGACAATGGGGAGAAGAACACATCGCCCCAAAACGTGGCCCTGTGGTGTCCCAAACATTTTGAGTTAAAGGCACTAAAAAAACAGGTGGAAACAGAGGGAGCCAGACAGTCAGCCTGGCCTCCCTGCTGCTCCAGAAGCCAAGGGTGGCTGGCAAGTACAAGGTTGTAAATTCAATCCCTGGTACTGAAAAAAAAAATGAATAAAATTATAAATTCTTGAGGGAGGTACAACCTATAATCCGCATGAGGAGGCTGAGGCAGGAAGATCTGCAGCTTTGAAACCAACCTGGGCTACAAAGTGAGACCCTGTCTCAATAAATAACTACGGAAATAAGAAAATAAATAGAACTATTAGAAAGGCAACGATAAAATAAGCCATAATCCCACCACCCTACCCTGTCATTTATGAATCTTCTGTCTGTTTTTTGAGACAGAGTCTCACTATGTAACCCAGGCTGGCCTTGAACTCGTGGTGAATACCATGCCGATCTCTGTGCATTTTCTTCAGATATTTTTTCAAAACCTACATCGTGTGGTTGTAGCACCCACCTGTAAGTAACCCCAGCGTTTGGGAGGCTGAGGCAGAGGGATCACTGTGAGTTCTAGGCCAGCCTGAGCTCCATAGCCAGTTCAAGGACAATTTGGACTACATAAGAAGATCCTGCATCAAAAATCAAAACAGAGCCGGGGATGTAGCTCAGCAGCACAAGTGTCTGCCCAACAAGCACAGGGTTGCGAGTTTGATTCCCAGTACCAAAACAAAATAAAACAAAGAAAAAAAAAAACAATAAAACTCACCTACCTTCTAAGTACAGAAAGGTGCCCATTATGAGGCAGCTGTTGGTTCTTTCCAGGTTTTTTTTTTCACATAAGATTAGGGATTTTTCGGTTTTAGTACTTGTGTGAAATAACGTAATTCCGATGATGACACTGTAAATAAATTAGAGATGATAATTTTCCTCCAGTTTCACAGCTAAACATTTTCCACTTTATTGCAAACTTCCTAAGTACCAAATTCAAAGTGACGGATTCCCCACTGAGTAATGTTTCCTCCTTTATCGCCCATTATCCTATTTGGGAACACTTAAGCTGAGTCCGGAGTTTTGCTCTTACCCATTTGCAAGCTCCGGCTTCCGGAGCAGCGGTAAGCAGGGTAAAGAGCGAAAGGACGCGCGGTGCGCCCCGAGTGAGCGAGCGGAAGAGCTGACCGGTGCCCACGGGGCGAGGACTGATTGCAAAACTGCCGCCCGCGCCCAGGGCGGCGGAGGAGAGCAAGCCTGTCCTCTTTTGCTGAGGGTTTTGCTAATCAGCAAACCAGGGGCAGAGCAGGGGTTGGGAGCCCCGTCTGGCTCTGACGGCCTCATTGCTGTGGGGCCTCAGGCAGGTCACTGCGCCTCTGGGGCGTAGACAGCTGGCCATCAGACTGGACAGCGCGGGCTCCCGGGCTGCCTCGCCCTCGCCCACGCCTCCTGCCGGGCGCCTTTGGTGAAAAGTCCTGGCTTCCTCCTGGTTTAAGCTGTGGCCTGCTCCCGGGCCCACCCGGGTCTCCAGGCCCGCGCAGTGCTGCTCGGGGTAGGGAAGGCTAAGCCGAGCCGGCTGTTAGACAATAGAGCCCCTTGGGCCGTAATGTTACGGGAACGGAATCAGACTCGCACGCTGAACTGTCACAGGGTTTCTCTTCGATGACAAACCCGAAGTGTGAATAAATTAAAGATCAGAATAAAAAATAGATGATAGGAAACAGGAAGATAGAGTTTTCGTGAAACAAGAAAGGACCAAGAGTTGGAGGACGGGGGAGGGAGAGAAGGGAAGCAGAAGAGAATAAAGACACACTCGGTGCAGGCGCCAGCTCGCCACGCAGAGCAGAACTTCGGGTGCTGCGTGCACAGAGGAAGAAAAACGAATAAAACAGCTGCACGAGAAGCAAACTGCGCAGGAGACTTGCTGCCAGGAACAATGGGACAGGTCCGCTGGAGGCTGGGGGGATTCATGACAATGCGCCTTTCGCCACAATAAGCTTTTAAAATTTAAATAGTCCCTGTATTTTTTTTTTTAACCCCATACCAATTAAC